>VXBR01010397.1:8212-19335 GCA_013400215.1 Cisticola juncidis
GGGACAGCCCGAGGTGACAGTGGCACCCACTGCTCCTGTCACAGACCCTGCCAGGCTGGAAAGGCTCAGCAGGGCAGGCAGTGCCCGGGGACAGCCCGAGGTGACAGTGTCACTGTTCCTGTCACAGACCCTGCCTGGGAAAAGCTCAGAAGGCAGGGAGCCTTGGGACAGCCCGAGGTGACAGTGGCACCCCCTGCTCCTGTCACAGACCCTGCCAGGCCGGGAAGGGCTCCCCTGTCCTTCCAGATCCAGCTGGGAATCACCAATCCTGAGGATTCAGGCCCGGCCACGAGGGCAGGCAGCCCCTGATGGGGAGGGGGCCACACTCCAGCCCCTCCAGGGCTGCTGAGGGATTTATTGCACTCCAGGGACCACCAGGGCCTCCCCCATCCCAGAGCCAGGTCCTGGCCGGGGAATGGGGCTGGGAAAGCAGGAGGACACCAGGGAAGGGCTATTCTGGGAGCCCAGACGTGTCCCCAGGGTCCTGCTCACCACGGCAGCCACAGCTGGAATTAGCAGGACCAGGAGAGGAAAAGGGAAAGGGGCCATTTATAGCCCTGGGCCCAAAATGGAAAGGCTGGAGCCAAACTGGGCACCAAAAATCCACAGGGATTGGGTTAACAGGGATTGGGTCAACCAGATCCTGCCTGGCTGCGTGCTCAACACCACGGCCCTGCTCTGCCACTGTCCCTGCTCTGTCACCACAGCCCTGCTCTGTCACTGTCCCTGCTCTGAGTGCTCCCAGCCCTGGGCAAAGGCTGCCTGCTCCCAGTGCCAAGGGTTCGGCTCAGGAAAACCCCAGACAGGAAAATCCCTTGAGATCCACGTCAGGATTACAGCTCTGATGGCTGTGAGTGTGCCCTGCACACCCAGCCCTGCACAGCTCCCCTGGGAGAGCCTCAGTTAAAGGGAAATGGATAAAAATCACAAAATCCTGGGATGGGTTGGGTTAGAAGGGACCCCAGGCCCCGCCCCCAGTGCCACCCCTGCCATGGCAGGGTCACCTCCCACTGCCCCAGGCTGCTCCAGCCCCAGGGTCCAGCCTGGCCCTGGGCACTGCCAGGGATGCAGGGGCAGCCACAGCTGCTCTGGCAATTCCATTCCAGGCAGGAATTCCTGCCCAAGATCNCCCCACTGGGCTGGGGGGTCTCAGGCTCATCATCCTCAACACAAACAAAAACCATCCCAAGGGCTGTGGAGAACAATGGGAATCTCCTGGGGTTTTCCCAGAGCCAGGAGCTGCCACCCTTCAGGTACCTCCTGATTTTAGGGACTGGCACCAACAGCCTGGCTCGGGAACCCTGGGCACCCCCTGGCATTTCCCCCAGCTGCTCCTGGGGCAGCCTGAGCTCAGCTTTCCCAGCTCCATCCCCTCCTGCCCCAGAGCCGGACCTGCCCCATCCCAGCTGCGATTCCCGGGAACGCCCAGGGTTCCAGGGAAAGCAGAGGTGTGACCGGGGCTGCTCCGTGCTTCCTGCGGGGCCGGGCACACCTGGGCAGCGCTGCCCCTCCCGGCCCTGCACGGAAGGTCACCGGATGTGGTTGTGCTGCAGGAAATCCCAAATAAGGCCGGGGCTAAACACGGGGCTGAGCCGCGGCACGGGATGACCCCGCGGGAAGGGCTCAGGGACACGCCAGGGCTGTCCCTCGCTGCCAGTGTCCCCTGAACAGGGACAAGGGGAGCCTCAGCCCTGCACAGACACCAGACAGCCCCTCATATCCCTGTAGCCTTCCCAGACCCTGCAGGACGGGCCTGCCTCCCCCAGAACATGCCCGGGGGATTTTCTGTATCACGGGTGCAGCACGGCAGCCCCAGCCCCGCAGGCAGCCCTGCAGCAGCTCCTGCAGCCCTGCAGCCGCTCCTGCAGCCCTGCCCCGAGCCCTGCAGCCCCTCCCGAGGAACTGGAGAGAGGGGACAAAGGGAATTCTCACAGGGATTGTTTGGAAGAAGCCCTGTCCCACCCTCACACCCCACTTCCTCCCCTCCCAGGTGACTGAAGGTGTTTCACCACTGCTCCCCAGCCCCAGGACCGGCTCCTCCGCAGGCTGGGACACGGCTGGGCACCAAACACCCACAGGGACTGGGTTAACTGGGACTGGGTCAGCCAGAGGGGCTGACACGACTCCCACATCCCTGAACCTCAAAAATTCGGGATGAAATCACCCAGGGGAGCACAAACCTCGGACAACACAGCTCAGACAACACAGCTCGGACAACACAGCTCAGCGCTGGAGCTGGCACAGGTGCCCAGAGCAGCCCCTGCAGCCCTGGCAGTGCCCAGGGCCAGGCTGGAGCAGCCTGGGGCAGTGACTGGAGGTGTCCCTGCTCATGGAACTGGGGGAGATTTAAGGTCCTTCCCCCCAAAGCACTCCACAATTCCAAGTCCTCCCCACAGGAGCCAGAGCTGTTCCAGCCCTCCTTTCCCCCAGGCTGTAACCTGGAGGTGATGTCCAGCCAGAAGAGAGTGGAATCACTCTGAAACATCCAGGTTATTCAGATACCTTCAGTTATTCCAGAAACATTCATTTCACACCATCAATAATTCTCCAGCTCCCCCCCTCCAGGTTCAGGGGCAGTCTCATCCCTGCCTGGAAGCTTCTCACTTCAGGAATTATTTATAAACTCAGCAGCTTCACAGCACCAGGAAATCTTTAGTGCTCCAAAGCCCTGCCTGGAGTCCCCGGGGTGGCTCCTGCAAAGGCAGGGGCAGAGCAGGCACGAGGCCACACAGCCTGCCAGGACCTGGAGCTGCTGCCAGGGGCGCTGGGGGCCGAGCTCTGACCCCAACCCAGCCTGGAGCTGCTGCAGCCCAGGCAGGGAGCAGGATTCTGGTGGGGGTCCTGGAAGGAGAGGAGCCATGAACGCCTGCAGCACCATCAGACAGGGATTGGGGAACACCCTGCAAGCCCTGGGAGTGACTGCATCAACCAACGCCAAGCAACACACGGGAGAGGTGCCAGCAGCCCCTGCCCCATCCCTGACAGCAGGGACAGGCTGGACCCTGGGGCTGGAGCAGCCTGGGGCAGTGGGAGGTGTCCCTGCCATGGCAGGGGTGGCACTGCGGGGGCTCTGGGGTCCCTTCCCACCCAACCATCCCAGGATTCCCTGATCCTCCAGCCACGCTCTGCCCTACCGGTGCACTGAGGGGTGGGGACAGGGCAGGGGACACAGCAAGGGCAGGGAGGGCACTGCAGGGCTGGCAGAGTCTGGAACGTGAGCCCAGGGGGGCAGGAGGGCAACGGCCCCTGGGCTGTGGCAGCCTCAGGGTGGGCACATCCCATCCCATCCCATTATCCCATTATCCCATTATCCCATCCCTGCAGCCCCGCCCCAGAACAAGCCCCGAGTGTCTGTGGGGACAAAGGGCCCTCTGTCCCCGGTGACGTGTCCCCGCCGGGGGCACGGAGAAAGGCCTTTCTATGGAGGGGACAAAGGGGCCATTTGTGGGGCTGGGGGTGGCCAGGAAAGCCCACCCTGCCCAGGGCAGGCACACAGTCCCTGTCCCCACTGCTGGCCAGCACGGGATGGGACAGCCCCGTCCCCACCAGCAGCAGGGCTGGGTGCTGGCACCTCCCTGAGCCACTCCTGGGATCCCCAAGGCTGGAAAAGCCCTCTGGGATCACCAAATCCCAGCTGTGCCCAGTGCCCACCTTGTCACCAACCCAGAGCCCCAAGTGACACCTCCAGGAGCTGCTTGGACACCTCCAGGGATGGGCACTGCAAACCTCCCTGGGCAATGGAATCCCTGCTCCAGTGCTGGACAATCCTTTCCATGGAGAAATTCCTCCTGAAGTGGCACTTCCTGCACGCCTAGTGTCCCCTGCAGCTGTCCCCAAGGCCACATCTCCCTTGTGGCATGCCTGCTGTGCCCCCCAGAGCGGGACAAGAAATGCAAAATCCCAAGGAATAAAATCCCACTCGTGGTTCTCTCCAGGCTTCAGTGCAATTCCATGGGAGAGGGAGTTTGGGAATGACCAAGCCCTTCCCAGACAGCAGAACCCCAGGTGCCTGCAGGAGCAGGGGGACAGGGACACCTCTAACACCAAAAGGATTTGGAGGGGATTTAGGGCAAAAGTCTCCACAAAGTCACCCCCAGAACAGCAATTCCTGTCCTGAGTGCAGCTAAAAAAGGGAAAAACTCAGGGATAAGAGCCTCATTCCATGTTCAAGGGTCAGCCTGGTGATGTCTGAGGATGTGCTTGACCTGCTGGACATGGGGGAGATAAGGATCACCCATGGCCTGGGACATGAGCTGGGTGAGGAGCAAACTGTCTGCGTGCAATTCCAGGCTGGAAAAGCTCCCTCCAGCCCTGGAACGCTTCCCAGGGAGGAGAACCCCTGGCTGGGGTCACTCATCCCAGTTACAGCACCCCAGGCTGGGGTCACTCATCCCAGTTACAGCACCCCAGGCTGGGGTCACTCATCCCAGTTACAGCAACACCCATCCCAGTTACAGAAATACCCATCCCAGTTACAGCACCCTGGAGCAGCAGCAGGGGCTGTCAGTGCCTGGGAGCACCTCCATGGAGCAGGGCTCTCATTCCCTAAGGAATTCAGGGAGCAGCAGCTTTGGGGCTCTGTGTAACCCCCAGGAGTTACAGGAAGCTGAGGGGAGTTGGGTGAAGGAGGGGCCAGCGCTGACCCCTCACCCTGCCCCACACCAGTCCTGTCCTGGGATGTCATCACTGCTCAAACCTCCCCCAGACCACCCTCAATTCAGGAGAAATGCTGGAGAGAGCCCAGGAACACAGCCCAGGGGCAGTGCCAGGTGCCCTGCCAGGACCTGGCACTAACCCTGACCCCTCTCAATCCAGCAGAAATGCTGGACAGAGCCATCTCCCCCTGGACACATCTCAGGAGCAGTGCCAGGTGCCCTGCCAGGACCTGGGGGCGCAGACTCCCAGGAATTAGGGACGCTGGCAAACCCTCAGCACAGAGAGGGCTGGAAAACCCCTGGAGCCTGTGGGATGTGGGGTTCTCAGCTCTCCCAGCCCCAGATCCTGCAGGGAGATGCACTTGGGTCCTGCCGACACAGGGATGGCACTCAGGGTGTGCCCTGGGGATCAGGGGAGAGCCCGGGATCTGGGAAGGGTCGCTGCAGTGGGAGCAGCCCTGCTGGAATCGCTGCTGCCCCAGATCCTGGGAGATTCCCACATCCCCAGGCAGTGCTGGGCACAGCCCTGCTGGAATCGCTGCTGCCCCAGATCCTGGGAGATTCCCACATCCCCACAGCCCTGGGGCTGGGCACAGCCCGGCTGTTCCCTGACCCCGCTCCGGGGAGAGCCGTGTTTATCTTTGGGAACATTAAAGAGAAGAGGAAGTCATTAAAGGAGAAGGGCCCGCCTGCTTCCGAGAGCCGGGGCAGGAATCGCCGGCGGCCCGAGAGCTCCGGCAGCGGCACAGGGACACGGCACAGGGACAGGGACACGGCACAGGGACAGGGACACGGCACAGGGACAGGGACACGGCACAGGGACAGGGACACGGCACAGGGACAGGGACACGGCACAGGGACAGGGACACGGCACAGGGACAGGGACACGGCACAGGGACAGGGACACGGCACAGGGACAGGGACACGGCACAGGGACAGGGACACGGCACAGGGACAGGGACACGGCACAGGGACAGGGACACGGCACAGGGACACACACGGCACAGGGACACGGCTGCAGCAGGGACATCCCCCAAAATCCCTGGGGACACAGCCCCTCAAACCACCTCAAACCACCTCGAACACCTCAAACCACTCAAAGCATCGCCCACACGGGCAGGAGCAGCAGGTCCCTCCGGAGGAGCCCTCCAGGGACACTCGAAGCTGTGACTTCCTTTACGGGACCCCAGGTGACCCCTGCAGGTCCCTTTGGGTCTCAGATGCTCTGGGGTTGTACCAAGAGCAGCCAGGTGACAGTGACACCCGGCTGGGGGCCTGCAGGGGCTCCAGGAGAGCTGCAGAGGGACTGGGGACAAGGGACAGAGGGACAGGACACAGGGAATGGCTCCCACTGGGAAAGGGGAGACTGGGGTGGGATCTCGGGAATAAATTCCTGGCTGGGAGGGTGGGGAGAGTCTGGGCTGGGATTCCCAGAGCAGCTGTGGCTGTCCCTGTCCCCTGGCAGTGCCCAGGGCCAGGCTGGACCCTGGGGCTGGAGCAGCCTGGGGCAGTGGGAGGTGTCCCTGCCATGGCAGGGGTGGCCCTGGGGGACCTCGGGGGTCCCTTCTATCCCAAACCATCCCACACCTCCCCAATTCCATGATGTGGAGCTGGGTGGGCTCTGTGGCTCAGTTCCCCAGGGAGGACGATCCCAGTGTCAGGAGTGCCGTGGCCCCGTGGCCAGAGCTGTTAAAAGCGTTTTGGGGATGAACCTCTGCTATTTTTACCTGATGTCAAATCCCAGCTGCTTCCCAGGGGAGCCATTCCCAGCTCCCCTGGCACCCCGGGTGATAATTATGGGGCTGCCCACATTTACCCACAGCCTAAAAACAGCCCCGGCTGCTCCCATGGCCCCTCCTCCCTGCGGGAAAAAATATCTGGGAATTACAAAATGGGTTGGGTGGGAAGGGACCCCAGAGCCCCCCCAGTGCCACCATGGCAGGGACACCTCCCACTGGCCCAGGCTGCTCCAGCCCCAGTGTCCAGCCTGGCCCTGGGCACTGCCAGGGATGCAGGGGCAGCCACAGCTGCTCTGGCAATTCCATTCCAGGCAGGAATTCCTGCCCAAGATCCCAGCCAGCCCTGCCCTCTGGCACTGGGAGCCATTCCCTGTGTGCTGTCCCTCTGTCCCTTGTCCCCAGCCCCTCTGCAGCTCTCCTGGAGCCCCTCCAGGCCCTGCAGAGGCTCTGAGCTCTCCCTGGATCCTGCCCCTCTCCAGGCTGGGCATTCCCAGCTCTCCCAGCCCGGCTGCAGAGCTGTTCCCAGCTGGCCCAGGCTGCAGAGGGACAGTGGGACAGGATCCAGGCATGGCCACAGGGCAGCCCCAGGACAAAAGGCCTCAGTGCCAGCCCTGGTGCCAGCTGTGCCGGGCAATCCCTGCAGAGCAGCCACGGGCAGAGGGAGAGCCCAGCCCCAGCCCCAGCCCCAGCCCCAGCCAGGGCTGCTCTCCAGGGCACCCATGGGTGCCCCATCCCCGCCTGCTGCCCCTGCCAGGGCACAGGGAACGCTCCCAGCCCGCCCAGTTTGTCTGGACCCTGCAGGGATCATTTCCAGGCAGCTCTGCCAGCATCAACACCTCCCACACGGGCAGAAGGAGCTTTTGTTCCCCGTGTCCCACGCGGGCCGGGGCTGCTGCCAGAGCGTGGCAGGGAGGGGACAGTGACAATGACAGTGACAATGACAGTGACATCAACCCGCGGGCAGGAATGGAGAATTGGGAATGGGGTCAGGTTCCACAGGGGCCCCAGCAGTGCCAGAGCCACCAGGACTGACACGGGAGGAAATGTCCCATCCATATGGGAAGTTTGAGAATTCCCTGATGGCACCACTGACCGTGTCCCCAAGTGCCACATGCACTCGGCTCTGGAGTCCCCACAGGGACAGGGACTCCAGCACTGCCCTGGGCAGCCCATTCCAACGCTTTACAGCCCTTCCCATGGATAAATTTTCCCTAAAATCCCCCTTGAGCCTCCCCTGGCCCAGCCTGAGGCCGTTCCCTCTCCTCCTGTCCCTGTTCCTGGGATAAAATCCCAAATCCCCCCAGCTGTCTCCTCCTGTCAGGGACTTGTGCAGAGCCACAAGGTCCCCCTGAGCCTCCTTTTCTCCCTCTGAGCCCCTTCCCAGCTCCCTCAGCCCCTCCTCAGGGGATCTGTGCTGCAGAAGGGAATCCCCTGCAGAAGGGAGGGCCCTCAGCAGAGATCTGACCCTGCTGGGGCAGCGAGAAGAGAGGGGCAGGAGGAGGAAGAGGCTGAAGCCAAGGGGAACTGAAACCCCCCTGACCACAGACTGCTCTGGGATGGGGAAATGACCCTGCCCTGGAGCCCTCAGCTTCCCCATCAGCGTTTCCCAAAGAAGCAGGGAATTTTCTGAAGCTCCTGTTGATCCCAGAGCTGTCCCCAGCCGGACCCCACAGCCTGGAGAGGATCCAGAGCCCNCACCCCACAGACCCCACAGAACCTGACCCCAGAGCTGTCCCCAGCCGGACCCCACAGCCTGGAGAGGATCCAGAGCCCCTCCAGTGCCACCCAGAGCCCCTGCAGTGTCACCCTGCCATGGCAGGGACACCTCCCAGTGTCCCCAGTGCTCGGTCACAGCCACCCCTCTGCCCCAAACAGCTTCACTTCCCCCACAGCAAACCCCTGATTTCCCAGAACAGAAAAAACACTTGGAATTTGACCCAAATAAATCCCATCTCTGGCGTAGGTTTAGGTTTTTCCAAACCCTCAGCAAGTGACTGACCCCCCGTTCAGCCAAATGCAGGGAAAACATCTTGGGATTTACCAAGCTGGACAAAAAAACAACCCTGGAAGAGTTCAACAATTAAACAAACAACCCAAACCACCGAGACGACACACGAGCCTAAAACCAAGTCAGACATGGGGCAAAGGTCAGGGGAAAATGAGCAACAAACTATTGAAAAATACAAAAAAAAATTTAAAAAAGGGAATTGATGATAAATTTGGTAGAAACACCAAAAATTCCAACGTTTTTCCCACGTCAGCTTCCTGTCCCACTTGGACTCTCAGGAATACTGAGGGATGTCCGTGCTGACCCCGTCCCCGGGGATTCCAGCAGCACAGCTGGTTCCAGACACACCAGGCCCAGGAAAAAACACCCCAAAGCCCCAAACCACGGGTTAATGGCCAGAAAATCGGGCAAACACGGCGTGAGCATTCCAAACTTGGACATGGATTAGGGACTGAGGCTGTTTTGGAGGCTCAGAGCTCGGGGGAGGAAGGGCAGGAGCCCATCCCAGAGCAGGAGCGCCAGGCAGGCCCTGGGATAATCCCTGCGTGGGCACAGGGGCTGGGATAAACCCAGGGCTGGATAAACCCCACAGACACAGCCCAGGGCTGGATAAACCCCACAGACACAGCCCAGGCCTGGATAAACCCCACAGACACAGCCCAGGGCTGGATAAACCCCACAGACACAGCCCAGGCCTGGATAAACCCCACAGACACAGCCCAGGCCTGGACAAATCCCACAGACACAGCCCAGGGCTGCTCAGGACTGCTGGGAGCACGGAGGGATCCCTGTGAGCACACAGGGAATGGGAACCCAGCACTGACCCCAAAGGCTCCGGGGAAACAGTGGTGCCAGGAGGGGTCTGGGGTGGTGGGATCAGGACAGGGGCACAGCCCCGTGCCCAGGGGCTCTGGGGGCACAGGAGGCTCCTCACAGGAGCACCTGATTCAGCTGGAGAGTGGGAAAATGCCCCAAATTGGACTTGGATCTGCCCAGAATGAGACAGGGAGCACTGGGACTGCACTGGATGAGCCCAGCACCTCCCCATTCCCTTCCCACCCATCCCAAACCAGAGCAGGAGCTGGGATGAGCCCAGCACCTCCCCACTGCTCCTTCCCACCCATCCCAAACCAGAGCAGGAGCTGGGATGAGCCCACCTTGTCCCATTCCCTCCTTCCCACCCATCCCAAACTGGTGGGATGAGCCCACATCCCTGTCCCTCGCTCCAGACCCAGGGAGAAGAGTCCACATTTCCCATCAAACATTCCTGGGAAAAGCTCCAAGAGCTGATTCTGACTCTCCCTGCTCCCCAGAGCTCCTTCCTCATCCTCCTCTGTCCCAGGCCAGGGCCAGGAGCTGGAATTTTGCTTTTGGGGGGTGCACAGTGACATTCCCACCTTGTCCCCCTTTCTGCTGGCACTCCCTTCCAGCCATCCCAGTGCTGGAAAATTCCATGAACCCCAAAGCCCTCATGGGCTGGGATGAGGCAGCAGAGCCAAGGAAAATAATGTGCAATAATCCCACTGCAATGATTGCAGGGACAGAGAACGGGACTGCTGCAAGAGGGGAGCCATTCCCTGTGTCCTGTCCCTCTGTCCCTTGTCCCCAGCCCCTCTGCAGCTCTCCTGGAGCCCCTTCAGGGGCTCTGAGCTCTCCCTGGACCCTTCCCCTCTCCAGGGGAGCCCCCCCAGCTCTCCCAGCCTGGCTGGTGACGCTGCCACTGTCCCCAGACAAGCTTTGAAGGGCTCAGCAGGACTAATCCCAGGTCATCCCAGGAATTCCTGCGTGCCAAAGCCTCAGCCCTGCTCCCAGCACGGGCACCTGGTGCTGCAGGAATGTTCCCTAAACAGAACTTGGCACCTTCAGAGGGCTGGACCCTTCCTGAGTCTGAGGCACCAGAACCCCCTGGACCCTGCCAGGGAGCTGGGAAGGGGCTGGAGAATTCCTGAGGGAGCTGGGAAGGGGCTGGAGAATTCCTGAGGGAGCTGGGAAGGGGCTGGAGAATTCCTGAGGGAGCTGGGAAGGGGCTGGAGAATTCCTGAGGGAGCTGGGAAGGGGCTGGAGAATTCCTGAGGGAGCTGGGAAGGGGCTGGAGAATTCCTGAGGGAGCTGGGAAGGGGCTGGAGAATTCCTGAGGGAGCTGGGAAGGGGCTGGAGAATTCCTGAGGGAGCTGGGAAGGGGCTGGAGAATTCCTGAGGGAGCTGGGAAGGGGCTGGAGAATTCCTGAGGGAGCTGGGAAGGGGCTGGAGAATTCCTGAGGGAGCTGGGAAGGGGCTGGAGAATTCCTGAGGGAGCTGGGAAGGGGCTGGAGAATTCCTGAGGGAGCTGGGAAGGGGCTGGAGAATTCCTGAGGGAGCTGGGAAGGGGCTGGAGAATTCCTGAGGGAGCTGGGAAGGGGCTGGAGAATTCCTGAGGGAGCTGGGAAGGGGCTGGAGAATTCCTGAGGGAGCTGGNCTGTCCCCACCCCAGCCCCACCTCCAGCCCCTCTCAGCCGGGAACCCTGGTAAATCCCGGGATTTACTCAGAGCCTGGCAGGCTCCATCTGGCACAGGAGCTGCAAATCCCACTCGGGATGGGGCAGGTCCCCGGGCTGGCACTGCCTGAGGGACACCTGGCACTGTGCCCAGGACACCTGAGCAAGGCCCAGGTGCTGCCCAGGGAGCCACAGGTGCCTCCTCACCCCTGGCTCCGGGGCAGGACACGTTCCCTCCCTCCCTCCC
>VXBR01010397.1:19344-29491 GCA_013400215.1 Cisticola juncidis
CCTCCCTCCCACCCTGGGAATTCTGTCTGTGCCCATCCATCCTTCCCCACCCGTTTGGGGTTCCCCACTGTGCCAGGCGTGCTGCCAGCTGCTCTGCCCTGCAGCATTCCCAGGAATCTGGGGCAAAATCCTTCCCAAGGATGTGTCCAATTCCATGGGCTGACAGCACCATGAGAAACTGGGGCTGGGCTGGGGCAGCTGGGGCAGTTTGGTTTGGGGATTTTTGTTGGTTTTTATAATTTCACAAGGACGTGGATACTCCTGGAGCTGCATCCAGTGCTCCCACTGGGACCAGACTGGAGTTTCACCCCTCAAACTGGAACTGCCTCCTTGGTCAGGACGTCAGCCCCATATCCCTGCAGGCTCATCACAGCTCCAGCCTCACATCCCTGAAGGTCCCATCCCTGCAGCCCCATCCCCTCTCCAGCCCCACATCCCTGCAGCCCCATCCCCTCTCCAGCCCCACATCCCTGCAGCTCCAGCCCCACATCCCTGCAGCCCCATCCNCCCACATCCCTGCAGCCCCATCCCAGGTCCAGCCTTTCCCTCTCCCACTCCTGCGGACTCAGATACCCGCAGGAGGTGCGAATTTCCCCTTTTATGGTGAAGGCAGCCGATCCCAGCTGGGGGGGCTGCCCCAGCCCTGCTCCCCCCGGAGCGTTCCACAGCTCCCCCTGCTCCCGGCGCTTCCCCCGCGGTCCCTGCGGCTCCGGAGCCGGAGCGGCTCTCTCGGGATGACTCAGAGCATCCCGGCCCTGTGCCTGTCTCATGACTGCGGCCGGCAGCTCCGGGCGGCAGCGCGGGCTCTGCGGCGCTGCCGAGTCATCGCCACGGGCCGGGTCCCGTGCCCGTGCCAGATCACATTCCTGTGCCAGATCCCGTGCCCGTGCCGGATCCCACATTCCCGTGCTGGATCCCGTGCCCGTGCCGGATCCCGTTCCCATTCCCGCACGGATCCCGTTCCCATTCCCGCACGGATCCCGTTCCCATTCCCGCACGGATCCCGTTCCCATTCCCGCCCGGATCCCGTTCCCATTCCCGCACGGATCCCGTTCCCATTCCCGCACGGATCCCGTGCCCATTCCCGCACGGATCCCGTGCCCATTCCCGCACGGATCATTTCCCGTGCCTGCCCGCTGCCCCCGCATCCCTCACGGCCAGCGGGAACGGCTCACACACGCTCACGGATGCTCGGGAAGGGCCTTGGGAAAAGGGAGCCGCTTTTTCTGGGGAAAACTCCCCTGAAAGGGCCAAGATTGCAGTCAGGGAATGCTGGAATTGTTTGGGACAGAAGGGATCCCAGAGCCCCTGCAGTGCCACCCCTGCCATGGCAGGGACACCTCCCACTGCCCCAGGCTGCTCCAGCCCCAGGGTCCAGCCTGGCCCTGGGCACAGGGATGGGGATGAAGGAAGGAGCTCCAGCAGCTCTTGGAGCCGTTCCTTGAAACCCAACCCTGACCCCAAACACAGCAAAGCTCGAGTTCTGCACCAGCATTAAACAAAAGCACAGAATCCAACACCCTCGGTGGGATTCCCAAGAGATCCAACACTTGTGAAAGGTCCTGGTACAAAACCAGAGTTGCCAAGAAAACCTCGGGTCAGAGGGAGAATCCAGAAAAAAATCCCCATTCCCTCCCTGTGCGTTAACGATGGTGAGGTGACTCCACTGCTGGGACTTGGGAGGAAAATGGGAAAACAGGAATGCCACGGACAGTGGGAAGAATGTGGATGCAGGGAATTCCCCAAAATCCTCCCTGAGACTCCCCTGGCCCAGCCTGGGGCCGTTCCCTCTCCTCCTGTCCCTGTTCCTGGGAGCAGATCCCAAACCCCCCCGGCTGTCCCCTCCTGTCAGGAGCTGTGCAGAGCCACAGGGTCCCCCTGAGCCTCCTTTTCTCCCTCTGAGCCCCTTCCCAGCTCCCTCAGCCCCTTCCCAGCTCCCTTCCCTGCCCTGGACAGGAGCACTGGGAGGTTGTCACTGTCCCCAAGGATACAGCCAAGCATCCCCTCAGAGCATCCGGGCTGGGGTCAGAGGCTGATGAGGCCAGCAGGGCCCCAGCCCTGCCCTGGGGAGGCTGTGACAGTGACAGCAGCAGGGACAAGACAGAAGTGGCCTTATCAGTGCCATCAGCAGANCCAAAACACTGAACAGCTCAGCCACACAAAAACACCAAACAGCTCAGCCACGCAGAAACATCCCCACTGAACAGCTCAGACACTCAAAAACATCCCCAAACAGCTCAGACACGCAAAAAAACCCCCCACAAACAGCTCAGCCACGCAAAAAAACCCCACCAGCAGCTCAGCCACGCAAAAACATCCCCAAACAGCTCAGNGAGCACTGGGAGGTTGTCACTGTCCCCAAGGATACAGCCAAGCATCCCCTCAGAGCATCCGGGCTGGGGTCAGAGGCTGATGAGGCCAGCAGGGCCCCAGCCCTGCCCTGGGGAGGCTGTGACAGTGACAGCAGCAGGGACAAGACAGAAGTGGCCTTATCAGTGCCATCAGCAGAGGCGGGCTGGGGCAGGAAGGTGCGGCAGGGCTGAGGAGAAGCTGCTTTGCTGCACTTCCTGCAGCAACACCTCAGCTGCACGCTCAGCAGCCCGGGCTCCTCCTCCCCAGAAAGCCCCTGCTGCCCCCACATCCACCCCAAACAGCTCAGAGAGGCCAAAACATCCCCACTGAACAGCTCAGAGATGACAAAAACATCCCCACTGAACAGCTCAGACACGCAGAAACACTGAACAGCTCAGACACCCAAAAACACTGAACAGCTCAGACACCCAAAAACACTGAACAGCTCAGACACCCAAAAACACTGAACAGCTCAGACACCCAAAAACACTGAACAGCTCAGACACCCAAAAACACTGAACAGCTCAGACACCCAAAAACACTGAACAGCTCAGACACCCAAANCCCACAAGGAGCCCAGACACTCAAAAACACCCCCAAACAGCTCAGCCATGCCAAAACACTGAACAGCTCAGCCACACAAAAACACCAAACAGCTCAGCCACGCAGAAACATCCCCACTGAACAGCTCAGACACTCAAAAACATCCCCAAACAGCTCAGACACGCAAAAAAACCCCCCACAAACAGCTCAGCCACGCAAAAAAACCCCACCAGCAGCTCAGCCACGCAAAAACATCCCCAAACAGCTCAGACACCCAAAAACACCCCCACAAAGAGCTCAGACATGTAAAAACACCAAAAAGCTCAGCCACACAGAAACATCCACACCGAACAGCTCAGACACACAGGAACATCCCACGGAACAGCTCAGACACACTAAAACACCCCCACCAAACAGCTCAGCCCCGCAAAAACACCAAATCCAACGTGTGTCTGCTCCCCGCCAGGGGACACGTGGCACCGGGAGCCGCTCCATAAACAAAACCCTCTGGAATTGCTGCGGGAGGAAGGCACAGGGACGGCCCTCACTGCTGTGGTCATGTGCCCGACCCCCAGCCCCTTCCAGAGCCTCCCAGCAGTCCCCAAATCCTTCCAGAGCCTCCCAGCAGTCCCCAAATCCTTCCAGAGCCTCCCAGCAGTCCCTAAATCCTTCCAGAGCCTCCCAGCAGTCCCCAAATCCTTCCAGAGCCTCCCACCAGTCCCTAAATCCTTCCAGAGCCTCCCACCAGTCCCTAAATCCTTCCAGAGCCTCCCACCAGTCCCTAAATCCTTCCAGAGGCTCCCATCAGTCACTACATCCCTTCTCAGGATCCCAGCAGTCCCCAAACCCCCTCACAGAGGTCCCAGCAGTCCTCAAATCCTCTGAGAGGGTCCCACCAGCCCCTAAACCCTTCTACAGGGTCCCACCAGTCCCCAAACTCCCCCAGAGGGTCCCACCAGGCCCCAAACTCTGTGGGCCTCCCCTGGCAGAAGCCACCCCAGAAGGGACAAAGGTGCTCTGGCTATGGAAGGATCATTCCAGGAGCAGGAATTCCCTGCCTGCTCAGGTATGGCAGGACCATTCCCTCATTCCAGGAGCAGGAATTCCCTGCCCGCTCTGGCTATGGCAGGACCATTCCCTCATTCCAGGAGCAGGAATTCCTGCCCCAGGCTGTCAGGCTCTCCCAGCTGGCCCTGCCCACAGCAGCACCAGTTCGTGGTCAGGAGCTCTGCAGCCACGGCAGGGACAGGGCGGCCCTGGAGGCTCCGGGGTGGGACAGAAGCTTTTGAGGTCCCAAGCCCTGAGCCCAACCCCATGGATCATCACCCCCAGGCGTGCAGGAGCCAAACCAGAGGGGTTTTGGGGTTAACTCCTCCCCCAGCTCCAGGGCACGTTCCAGGTGAGGTTTGTTTGTGTCTTTAGCACCCATAAAACCGCGGCTGCTGCCCCAGCCCAGTGCCGGGAACAGGAAAAGGGAATTGGCTGCAGGGAAAGGCTCCAGATTCGGGGAAAGGCACGAGCTGGGTGAGGCAGAGCAGAGAGAAAAGGGCTGAATCTTCACTGGAAGCAAACAAAAATCACCCAAAACGGGGCAGGGATCTGGGTACAGCTGGGTTAGGGCTGTGTGCCCCCCTCACCTTCAGCCCCCTCCCCAACAGGGGCAGCCCCAGCTGCTCTGGCAATTCCATTCCAGGCAGGAATTCCTGCCCAAGATCCCAGCCAGCCCTGCCCTCTGGCAGTGGGAGCCATTCCCTGTGTCCTGTCCCTCTGTCCCTTGTCCCCAGCCCCTCTGCAGCTCTCCTGGAGCCCCTCCAGGCCCTGCAGGGGCTCTGAGCTCTCCCTGGACCCTTCCCCTCTCCAGGCTGGGCATTCCCAGCTCTCCCAGCCTGGATCCCTGGGAGCTGAGGGGCTCTGGATTTGCCCCCTCTGGCTTTGCCCCCTCTCCCATTCCCACCTTTCACCTTTCCCACCGCGGGCACGTGGCCGGGAGCAGCTCTGCAGGGCAGGGCCATTCCCAGCCTCTCTCCCTGTGCAAATATTGACCCAGCAAACAGCTCCTGCACTGCTGCCAGCCCCGGGGGCTTTTCCAGGCTCCCAGAGCCCCGCTGAGTCACAGCCTGAGTCACTGGGCCATGCACACAGAGTGACACGGACAGTGCCACCAGGAGGGACAGAACCCAACCCAGAGCACGGCTGGGACAGCAGCAGGGTGAGCCCTGAGGGCCCTGCCCTGGCCTGCAGATCCACCTCAGCTTCTCCCACCAGGAACCAGGAGCACCTCGGGATGGGTCCTGTCTGTGCCCTGGCTCCTCACACAGCCTCACAAAAACCCCCAAAACAGCTCATGGAAAGAGGCAGCTCTGGGCACGGAGCAGCTTCCTCCTGCCATCCCCTCTGCCATCTCCCCTCTGCCATCCCCTCCTGGCAGGGACACCTCCCACTGCCCCAGGCTGCTCCAGCCCCAGGGTCCAGCCTGGCCCTGGGCACTGCCAGGGATGCAGGGGCAGCCACAGCTGCTCTGGCAATTCCATTCCAGGCAGGAATTCCTGCCCAAGATCCCAGCCAGCCCTGCCCTCTGGCAGCTTAAACCCCCTGGGAAATCCCAAATCGATCCCAAGATGGGTTTTGGCTCCCGTTATCCAGGCCATGCCCATCCAGTGCTCCCAATCCAAAACTTCCAGACTCCTTCAGCCACACAGTTTGAAACTGAGCTGTCCTGGACTCTCAGGGCAAGGGGGATGCACAGAGAAAACCACTCAGATCCCGAGGTAGAACCAGGCACAATCCCAGCTCTAGGAAGCTGTCATTCCCGGGTTAAACCAGGCACAATCCCAGCTCTAGGAAGCTGTCACTCCCGGGTTAAACCAGGCACAATCCCAGCTCTGGGAAGCTGGAATTCCCAGGTAAAACCAGGCACAATCCCAGCCCTGGGAAGCTGTCATTCCCCAGTAAAACCAGGCACAATCCCAGCTCTGGGAAGCTGTAATATCCAGGTAAAACCAGGCACAATCCCAGCTCTAGGAAGCTGGAATATCCAGGTAAAACCAGGCACAATCCCAGCCCTGGGAAGCTCTCATTCCCAGGTAAAACCAGGCACAATCCCAGCTCTGGGAAGCTGTAATATCCAGGTAAAACCAGGCACAATCCCAGCCCTGGGAAGCTGGAATATCCAGGTAAAACCAGGCACAATCCCAGCCCTGGGAAGCTGGAATATCCAGGTAAAACCAGGCACAATCCCAGCTCTGGGAATCTGTCATCTCTCTGCAGCAATGGGAAGAGCCAGGAGAATAACCCCATCCATTTACAGGGAATAATGGGAGCAATCAGCACACAGTAGAACACACACTGGCACAGGAGGATGTGATTCCCACTCCACACTTTTCCCTGGAGCCCAGGGAGCGGGCTGGGCGCCTGGCACAGCGCAGGGACACGGGGACACGGTGCCAGGCAGGTGCTGATCCCTGCTCTGCATTCCTGGACACATCCCCGTGGCTCCATGAGCCAGGAAACGCCTCTGAATGCCTGCCTGGGCCCCGGACACTCCGTGCAGCCAGAGCTGCACAGCCCCAGAGAGTTCAGAGCCCTTCCCTGCCCTGCCACAGGAGCAGGACGTGGTCCCAGGCCCTGCACGGCAGCCCCAGGTCACGGGGACGGGGCTGTTCCAGGAAACCCCAGGGACACGGCGGCCCCAGTGACCCCAGCACGGGTCTGCTTTCGGTTTTGTTCCCACAAACTGCTCTGAGGCACGGCAGCATCCCAGGGAGCCGGGCTGGGAGGGAAGGGGAGGCTCCAGGGAGAGCTCAGAGCCCCTGCAGGGCCTGGAGGGGCTCCAGGAGAGCTGCAGAGGGGCTGGGGACAAGGGACAGAGGGACAGGACACAGGGAATGGCTCCCACTGCCAGAGGGCAGGGCTGGCTGGGATCTTGGGCAGGAATTCCTGCCTGGAATGGAATTGCCAGAGCAGCTGGGGCTGCCCCTGCATCCCTGGCAGTGCCCAGGGCCAGGCTGGACCCTGGGGCTGGAGCAGCCTGGGGCAGTGGGAGGTGACCCTGCCATGGCAGGGGTGACACTGCAGGGGCTCAGGGGTCCCTTCCCACCCAGCCCAGCCTGGGATTGTCCCTCTGGAGATGCTGCAGAGCCACCCCAGCTCCCACCACCCCCCAGACCTTTCCCTTTCACATCCCCAACTGCAAACCCGACCCTGCCTGACCACAAACCCCCAGGCACGGAACTCTGGGACCCAGCAAGGCCCCAGCAGTGCTGAGGGGCCCATCCAGGCCTGGTGCAGCTCAGCCCAGCCTTGTTTACAGGTGAGGCTTGCAGGGAAGGTGCCAGCCTGGCACAGCACAGCCTGGCACAGCCCACGGCTCTGCCAGAGCCACCCAACCTGTACAGCAATTAGTCACTGGCAGATGAGCGCCGCTGCCCTTCCTGCAGCGTTATCTCAGCAGGGAGGGGGGTGGGAGAACAGAGCTGAGGGCTGGGAGTGCTGCCAGAGCCATCCCAAACCCACAGAGCCCGTGCTGGTCCCCTCCTCATCCCTGGAGAGGCACAGGGCAGTGCAGACCCCTGCAGGCCGGGTGGGTTTGCTGTGGCTGTCAGGGATGCCAGCACTGCCAGTGCCTCATCCTGCAGGGGTCACTCCTGACCGGCCATCCCAGAGGGCTGGGGAGGGACCTGCCCCATCCCAGGGCATCCCGGAGCTGTGCCCTTCTCAGCATCCTGGAGCTGTGCCCCCCCACAGCATCCTGGGCCCATCTCCCCACAGCATCCCGGACCCATCCCCGCCCTGCACAGGTCAGTCAAAGCCAAAANGGAGCTGTGCCCCGCACAGCATCCCGGAGCTGTGCCCCCCACAGCATCCTGGGCCCATCTCCCCACAGCATCCTGGGCCCATCCCCGCCCTGCACAGGTCAGTCAAAGCCAAAATAAAGTGAATATTTACATCAGAGGAACACGGTTTGTAAGTGTGAGCTCCTCCCTTCCCAGCAGCACAGAATCATGGAGTGATTTGGGCGGGAAGGGACCAGGAAATTCATCTCCAGTGCCACCCCTGCCATGGCAGGGACACCTCCCACTGTCCCAGGCTGCTCCAGCCCTGTCCAGCCTGGGGCACTGCCAGGGGACAGGGGCAGCCACAGCTGCTCTGGCACCCTGTGCCAGGGCCTGCCCACCCTGCCAGGCAGGAATCCCCTCCCCAGATCCCACCTAAACCTGTTCCTCCTTCTGCTGTCCCACTGCAGCCACATCCCCTCACAGCATCCCCCTCTGCCCCAGACAAATCCCAAAGGACCCCAGGCACACGTGGGACATTTCTGTTCCCTGGGAAACTCGGGAGTCACAGCAAGGGACACCAGGCTGCAGGGACCAAGGGACACCAGGCTGCAGGGACCCCAGCCCCAAGGGACACCAGGCTAGAGAGAGCCAACCCCAAGGGACACCAGGGTGCAGGGAGCCAGCCCCACGGGACACCAGGGACACCAGGCTGGAGAGACCCCAGCCCCACGGGACACCAGGGACACCAGGCTGGACAGAGCCCAGCCCCAAGGGACACCAGGGACACCAGGCTGCAGTGACCCCAGCCCCAAGGGACACCAGGCTGCAGGGAGCCAGCCCCAAGGGACACCAGGCTGCAGGGAGCCAGCCCCAAGGGACACCAGGGACACCAGAGTGCAGGGACCCAGTCCCAAGGGACACCAGGGACACCAGGCTGCAGGGACACAGCCCCAAGGGACACCAGGTCCCCAATCCCCACCAGTCCCCAGCCAGCTCAAAGCACCAGTGTGAAGCTGCAGGCCCCAGCTGCAGCATCCTCAGGGAGGAGATGAGGAAGAGGATGCAGGAGGAAGGCCCTGGAAGCAGGACAAGGGGGGTAGGACATTGCTCCAGCCTCTCCCTCACTCCTGAGAGAGTGGAACCTGCTCCCAGATGGAATCCTGGAATCCCCCATGCATCTCCTGCAGCCCTGCCAGCCCAGGCAGGGCCTGACCCACAGGAGAGCAGCTCCTGCCCACCCCAGTGCCCCAGGACAACGGGAACTGGGGGAAAACGCCAGCAATAACAGCAAAAACAACAAAAACAGCAAAAACAATAACAGAACACCAAACCAGCACCACATGAGCAGCAGCCCCCAGGAAACACCAAACTGTGTTTCCAGCGTGGCATCCAGCGTGTTCTAGCACTCCCCTCGCTGCCAGAGCTCGCTCCCCCAAAAGCTGTCGGGGGCAGCAAACAGGAGACACAACGGGGAGAGACCCTAAATCCCAAACAAGGAGCCCCCCACGAGTAAAACAACCAACAGCATCACCTGACGGCCAGCAGGGATGGGGAGAGCAGAGGAACGAGGCAGTGACAGATCTGGGGGTCAGGAGCGTCCCTGGGAGCAGGGAGGGCACAGGGGGCTTTGGATGCCCTAGAAATGGGGCTGGGGGTGCTGCAGCCCATCCCAGGGGCTGTGGATGCTCAGGGGAGCAGGACACAACACACCAGGGGCTGTGGATGCCCGGGAAATGGGGCTAGGGGTACACAGCCCATCCCCGGGGCGGTGGGAGCAGTACCGGGGGCACACAGCCCATCCCGGTGCTGTGGGTGCAGTCCCGGGTTACACAGCCCATCCCGGGGCTGTGGGTGCAGTACCGGGGTGCAGTACCGGGGGTACCGCAGCCCATCCCGGGGTGCAGTACCGGGGGTACCCCAGCCCATCCCCAGGGTGCAGTACCGGGGGCACACAGCCCATCCCCGGGCTGTGGGTGCAGTCCCGGGTTACACAGCCCATCCCGGGGCTGTGGGATCAATACCGGGGGTACCGCAGCCCATCCCCGGGGCTGTAATACCGGGGGTACCGCAGCCCATCCCGGGGTGCAGTACCGGGGGTACCCCAGCCCATCCCCAGGGTGCAGTACCGGGGGCACACAGCCCATCCCCGGGCTGTGGGTGCAGTCCCGGGTTACACAGCCCATCCCGGGGCTGTGGGATCAATACCGGGGGTACCGCAGCCCATCCCCGGGGCTGTAATACCGGGGGTACCGCAGCCCATCCCGGGGTGCAGTACCGGGGGTACCCCAGCCCATCCCCAGGGTGCAGTACCGGGGGCACACAGCCCATCCCCGGGCTGTGGGTGCAGTCCCGGGTTACACAGCCCATCCCGGGGCTGTGGGATCAATACCGGGGGTACCGCAGCCCATCCCCGGGGCTGTAATACCGGGGGTACCGCAGCCCATCCCGGGGTGCAGTACCGGGGGTACCCCAGCCCA
>VXBR01010418.1:0-71446 GCA_013400215.1 Cisticola juncidis
GGAGCGGAGCCCGTGCGGCAGGCAGCGGCGATGGAGGAAAGGGAGAGCCGGAAACTTGAGCTGTGCCTGGCTTGCCCCACAGACGGCAGGCAGACGAGGGGTAAGTAAGCGGCGATATAAATGAAGCAAAGATGGAGTTACGTTTAAGCATGTCCCTCGTTGTTGCTTTATATAACCGGAGGCAGAATGCATGACAAAAAACAAACAAACAAACCCAGCTTTTTTTCCCCCTTGTACTAATGGCTCTGCTTTGCACATTTCCCTAACACTGGAACTTTGTGAGTTTAACTTTCTCTTCGGAGAGGTTTCTCCGAAGCCGCAGCACGCTGTACGGCTGTCACGGATGCGGGACCCTGCCGGTGCGGAGGATGACGGGGGGAAAGCGTGTTTCCCCTCTCTTTAAATGCTCTGCCAGCCTCAGCTGTGGCAGAGAAATAGCTCTTCCTTCGCAAAAGCGGCTTTGAGCTCATCTTTACCTCGGGGTGTCTGTTAAAAAAGGGAGATCCACGGCAGATTGTGACAGGGTTAGTTTACTTTGAGTCAAACCACTGGGGTTTGTTTTGGAGCGAAGCCAGGACTGTCTGAGCGGGGCTTCCACGGCATCTCAGTGCATTCATACATTCACTGCTGCACTATCTATTTCCTATAAAGTGAACCAAAACTGTTTCCTGGAGATTTCTACGTGGGCCATTCCACATGGACCGTAACATTCAGGTAGCCTGACAAACACCTAATCTAATCTGTATCTATTGTAGTGTTTGTGGGGCACCTGTGAACATTCCCATTTCCTGCGTGTTGTATTCCTCAAAGGCACTTCAGGAAAAGTTTTGTTGCTGTACTTTTGTGAAGCAAATAGTGCATGTGGTTTTAAAAAAATCACACCCGTTTACGAGCATGCAATGCCAACAAACAGTATATTACCAATTTAGGAGGAAAAAAAGTGCTCTTCCTTTTTCTTTTATTATTTTTTAATTGAGTGTTCATTAACTGGTTGATGCTCTTTTGAATGCTCTTTTGAATTACTTTTTAAGTACAATTACCGGGCATTGCAAGTAACCTGTGTCTGTGTGTTTATGTTTAGAGGGACGGAAATCTTTTCTTCAAGAATGTGTCTGACTAGGAAAAAAAAAGCCTTCAGTAACACATTTATTCTCTAGGGGTTGGATGAAACTGCCTCAGATACATGTGGAGCTAGGAAAACAGAGGGCTGATCAGACTGATTCTATGGTTCCCAAAAATGTTGAGTGCTGAAAGCTCATAACCAAATGTAGTAGTTTTGGCCCCTGTCCAAAATTTACATTGGAAAGTGAGCTAATTGTTAAGACAGTGAAATAAATTAGAACAATTCCAAATAATACCACATTTACTGCTAACATAATTGTAACAGAGGTTGGTTTGATTCATGCTGTTAAATCCATATTCTTTTTTAAAATGTTGGTATTCCATGGGGTTCCTTTTGAGGCTCAGTTTCATAGTATCCGTATGGGTCAGGTCCACACTTGTTCCTTTCTGAAATGATTCTGAAAATGTTCTTTTCTCATGTCACCTGGGTTGCAAAACAGGACTATTGAAGTCTTCCTAACATTTAAAGTAATAAAGCAAAGTGACTTTTCTCACCTTCACAGACTTCATGGAGGGTGTGACTAAGAAGAATTACATACCAGGATGTATTGAAGGACTTTTTAATTTTTCTAATTTTTTTTTCTCCTAGCTCACTGCCTTTAATCTGTCATAATAGTCTTGCTGCTAATCCTAGACATATTCCTTCTATGCTGCAGACCTGGGCCTTTACTGTAGTAAAGGGTGATGTTGGTGATGTTAAGAAAGCTTGAAACTTATTTTCAGATCAGAGAAGCACATCAAGTGTAAGAGTTACTCATGCCTTTGAATAACCAAATTCCTCCCTGTCAATCAGCAAGTCTTGCTTTTAGTTGCCCTCTGGACTTGCTGCTTTATTGAACAGAAAGACCTTCAGCTTTTAGCTTCTGAAAATGAGGGAGGCAGGGAGAGAGACAAGCTTATCTCACACCTGTGTGTTTTCTATTGCCTTCTCTTTGCTCCTTTCCCAAGAAGGGTACTTGAATAATTTATCCTTTTCCTACTCTTAGCACTCATCTGGGAACCATCTCATGATGTTTCACACATTTCACAGTTGTCTGTGGAGATTGATTTGCTAGGCCTATTATCTTCACTGGGAAGATATGGAAAGTTTACCCACAATGTTACTGAGCACTCCAAAATCCAGACAGTCTCTCAGTTTTTCCTCCCTACAGCACTGTGGCATACAGAGCATCTGTAGAACTCATGTGTCTTGAGATCCACGGGAGAGTTTCAGCCCAGTGCTCAACCCCACCATTGAAGTCACTTATCCCTGCCCAGGAAGTGGTCCAGAACATTTTTTTCAGCAGTTAGGAGAGAAAACTGAATCATACTGAATCACAACAGATTTTGGTTTGCAAAGAAAGTTGTGCTGCTGTGTGCTGTAATGATGCAGGATCAGGATCTTGCTGAATGCCCAAGTCAGCTTTCTGGCAAGATGAGAAATTAGTTTGCATAGTTTACATTCCTTTCTGTTCACTGGTATTTATGCAGTATTTTCCAAATATATGAACGAAAAATAAGAGAATTTGTTGATCTTTCTAATATGGTATAAGAAAAGTATGTTATTTTTGATTCTTTTTCAAGGTTTCACCTAATAACAAACAGTGGTAAAACACTTTACTTGATATGTCTCTTTATGTGCCAAAATAATTAGCTCTTTCTTAAACTATTGAAATTACTGAAGTGCAGAGTAGGAAAGACTTTGCATGTGAGAGATTTAGGACCCAAAATACAGACTCATGAGTTCTGGGCTGTGCTTGTCAGCATAGATTTACCTGCCTTCTTGAGGAAGTGTTTGCCATCACTTCAGGGATTGAAACTGCTGCTGTGACCGTACTTTGAGGGCTTATACCAAATTGCTACACTCAGTCACCCACACACATGCTGACTCCCTCCAGCTCCAAGAAAATCCCTTATTTTATGTCTGTGCCTTTGTTCCAGCAGCCTAAGGGATATAACCTCTAGGCACTTGGCACAACAAATTAAAGATGGTAAATTCCATCCAGCCCCAGCCCACCTAGTTTTCCTCCCATGTAAAATTCATTGGAATGACTGTGCAGCTTTCAGAAGCTGTTTTCATTGGGTATATCTGGAGTTTCTTGCAAGCAAAACTTTCTTGTTTGCCATTTTTCTCAAACAAGCTCAGTGTACCTGGTGGCTCATGCTCTGACTTTCCAATAAGCAGAGAGGATGGATGTTTCTTAATTGGGCTGTGCTTGAAGTTGAGTGCATGTGTGTTTGAACAGGAAGGTGAGGCTGCTGCTCTGAAGCATTGTGGTGCTAAGAAGGTCTTAGAAGGTGCTGTGAAAATCACAGATGACATTTTGAGTCTGTGTGAGAGTAAGACTTCCCTGTAAACCAAACCTGCTCACAAAATTGTGTCCAGATCTATCCTCATCAAACCATGGTGACACTGGCAGTCTGGGCCCCTGGGCCTGCATCTGCTCTCAGGATAGGTTTCCATGAAAGCAAACCAGAGGACATTGTTGAAAATTCTGGAGCCCGTGAAAAGTATAGGGAGTTTACAGAAACTACAGTGAACTCTTTGAAGGCCATCCAGGGCCAAGTTCTGTTATGGAACCCAAAGAAATTGGTTCTCTATGTGAATTGGTGGGACATCCAGCAGCAGCTCTGATGGAGGATTTGCTTTATTACTAGGGCTTGATGTTCCATGGCACGTGGCAGGCAACTGACAGTGCACACCAGAAAGCTGAGAAATCCTCAGCATAAAATCCTGAGGCTGGTGGTGTGCCTACCACACAGTGTCAGACTGACTGACTGAACCATAAAAAGAAGAGAGTAGGTGCCTGTTTCCAAACAGCAGAGCTGTGTAATGGCAGCACACGGGTGAAACGTCAGGGGGAGGATAAGGGGCTCTGAGGCAAAAAGTGTCTGACAGAGAGAAATAAAGATTTATTCAAAACAGGTACAAGAAGGAGCTCCCTGCTCCTGGGGAGGTGCTGGGAAGGGTTAACACTCAAGGGCGTCTGAGTCTGAGTCTGTCTGGTAAAGATGAGGAAGGCCACATCAGACTTGGAGAGGCCTTTTCAGTACTTCGAGTTTTTGTTAGATTTTTTTTCCCCTTTGCTGACAAAGGAGTGAGGGATTTTTTCAAAGGTATTAGGTAACGAGGCTCCAGTCTACAATTTTTTGAGCACCAGAGGGTTCATGTTACAGAGTTACCTGAAGATAAGCCAGCACTTACATACCCACAGTGTCTGCCTATCTCTTAACAAATGTCGTTGTGGTCTTTGGTCTTAAAGTAGATTTTAAAGTAGTAAAATTTATCTGAGGAGTATTTTTCCACCCTTTTTTAGATCACACAGAACTTGCTTTTATTCTATTTCTTCAGAAATGGTTTATGGAAAAATGCTGTAGAATTTTCCAGCCCTCTGTCCTGAGACGTATAAAATCCGAGGGAGATCCGTGAAATTTAAAACCAGACCACAGTCACAAATCAGGAAAAAGAGACTCCCAAACCCTCTTATTATTTCCTAGGTGTTTCAGAACATGTTGAAAACACACCGAAAAAAAGATTAAGGATTAAAAGTCTGCTCTGTCAAAGGAATTTTATCAGTTTGTATCTTTAAGAAAACTAGTTATGGGGCCATTAAGAATACTGGACCCTACTGAAGAAATCTGTCCTTTCTTGTAGAAAACATGCTGTAGATCTTAAAGGTCAGGGAATAAGGGCCCTGTCAGATCTTCTTTTCAAGTCACATAGGTAAAGTTGATATAAAAGGAACATCTACTTTAATGATGCTCACTTTTCTGTGAGGCAATACTGCAATTGTGTGATAGAAGTAGATAAGTATGTGCATAGCTTATATAAGGGATTATTTCTGGGCCACGTACTGTGATGTGTATATGCCTAATGATGCAGAACACGCCATCGTGCACTGCAGAGTTTTAAAAGGACCTAGCTTTCATATCAATCTTTCCCCCCATTTTTGCTACTAATGTGAATGTTGGTATTTTTTATAATATAAACTATGTTTGGTTTTGGTTTGTGTTTCTTTTCAGACCAGGCAAAACCCAGTTTGCATGTAACATCACTGGACGATGCAGAATGTCTCCGATCTAAGGAGCTCCTGTCGACCCCGAGCAGTCACACCTCTTCTAATTCAAAGTCCACCCGCAACATCCCTCGAAGACATACAGTAGGTGGCCCTCGCAGTTCCAAAGAAATACTGGGAATGCAAACCTCAGAAATGGACAGGAAGAGAGAGGCTTTTCTTGAGCATCTGAAACAGAAATATCCCCACCATGCCACAGCAATAATGGGACACCAGGAGAGACTGAGAGATCAGGTAAGGAAGTCAAATTTGTATCATGTCTTTTGTTTAATAGTTCTTACAACTCATACAAAATTGAGTGTTACCTCATTACAAAAGGTGAGAACCTAACAAAGCACGAAACAGATTTTTGGGATGTGGCCTGCGATTCAGATGTGTCCTTGAAATTCAAAGAAACAAAATGAATCTGTTCAATATTACCTTGGAAATGTTTGTTGAAATTGACATTTATGAAGATCTTTTCCTTTTTCTTAGAGCAAACACAGCAAAAGGAGTGAAGGTGAGACTCTTGATCTTACTGTGTGAGTCTCAATCTACTTTTCACAGCTGAAGGGAAAATATGGAACAGCTGTTAATGTCTGTTACACTTTCAGTGCTGGCACCGCTGCCTGGGAGAAAAGAAAATACCTGCAGAGTGTGTCTGTATGCTTTAGCTGACTCTGTTACCCTTTCATTTGCTTTCTTTTCTATTTTTGACTTCTGTAGTGCAAACAGAACAGGCTTACCCATAACTATGTGCCTCCTCCGGGGAGCTCTGACACCCACGTTCGTCTGTCAGCAGCATCCCTGGGGGTGCTGTGCCTCTGCCTGCAGTGCTTTCCAGCAGCGAGCTGTAGATGTAGGGTCAGAGGAGAGGTGATGTGCTGATGTATCTCTCAGAGCAGGTGGAGGCTGCCAACCTTCTGAATTCAGGGAGTGTCATGCAGGGATCTCTTCCTAACTCTGGACTCTGGTTTTGGGTGCAATAACAGAGTTTAATCTGTTCAGGCAATCTACCGTCTATTCCATAATTAATTTTTTTCAATCAAGTATCAGAATAGGAAGTTGGGTTTGTGCTCATTATTCTTGGTTTAACATGATTGACAGCAAGCCTTTTTGTAGAAGTTAATTTCCCTTACTGGTTTATAGGTGTTTCAGCACTAACAGCAAATTGATTGTAAGTAAGGAATAAAATGAGTTGGAAAAATACTGTACTCTGTTATGGAAGCTCTTAGTGAATTCCAAGCTTCTTTGAAGCTTTGCATACTTGAGAGGCTTTGAAGATCAGACAGTTACAGGTTTGGAAAGATTATAATTTGTTAACTCACCTCTAGAAGTTCTCTTTTACAGGGTCTCTAGAGATCCCAGGTGTTATCACTGTTAAAATCCATCTGTATCCAGCTAAAATAGCTGCAAGACTTCAGCTCTAATGAGGATGATCTATTCCTTATTTTTAAACAGTTTTACTCCTTTCTGTTTAAAGTCTTGACTTTTTTTTCCCCTCCCCACTTATCTCTTCCATGAACTTTAGTGACTGTGTGGAATGTGCTGGGTGGTGGATAAAGATAGCATACAAATTAAATAAAGGGGGTGGGAGGGGGGCGAAATCCAGAGATTAGATCTTTTGGAGTCATGTAAATATTTAGTTCCAGTGTTGCAGACACTGCAAACCTAGTTTGAACAGCCTACAGCATTACACCCTACACATTTTGTAATTTGAGCCTTTTCTGAAGGCAATAAATTACAGAAGGAATGCAGTAACTGCTCTTGATATTTGTTTAAAATGTGTCTTCCTTGCTAATTTATTGAGGGTAAAATTCAGTCTTCTGCTTCTATTTTTTGGTGATTAGACATATGTATTATATGTGTTGAGTGTAATGACTTTTTTAACAATTTTAAAACAAAATCACTTTAAAACTACTATTAGAGCATATAAAGACTGAAGACTGCAGCCATTCAGCCTTACATAAAAGAAGTATAAACTGAACCAAAACCACATGAAAACATGCAGAAATAAATAATACAAGTTGGTTGTAAGAAAGTTGCTTAGTTGGCATGTGATCAACTGTCTGGCTCATCAGATACAGTAAGACCATAATGATCATAGCATTACAGCTCAGAGGGGGATTTTCTTACCAATTGTGTCTCTGAGTGAACACCCACGTATCAGTATTTGCTGTGTGTGTGTTTATATGTAACTGTATATAGATACACATAGGTATGTGTGTATAAGTGTATATATATACACAGCTGTGTGTGCGTGCAGGGATGTGTATGTACAATATGTGATTTCTTAGCCACTCCATGAATAAGACTATACTATAATTTTGCCTTGAAGGGTGTATATCTGTGTTTAGCATCCATACTTCCTTTTTTCCACCCTTATATATGTAAATGTGTAGCAGTGGTATTGAAGACAAACTACATGCACATGTAGAGGTATGTATATGTAACATATACACATATCACAAAATTTGTAAGATATATGGGAAGACATGATTTAAAATGTCATATTTTATAATAAAATGTCACAATTTTTTTTCCAGGTTCCTTTCCAGGTTCCTTTTCTCCCTTTTTGCTTCTTCAGCTGCTCCAATATCTGGAAAGTGGCAACATTGTCCACAGTGGGAATTTCCCCACTGTAGGATGCCTATGAAGGATAGTAGTTACTCAACACCATCTTTTAATATCGCTATCAAATGGTGCAGCTGAAACATAAAATACCCCAGTATTTACAGTCAGGAGGTAACCCCTGGAATATCACATAATTTCTCTTCCAGGTTGCTCTAAACCCTGTCAGCTCCACTTCCAATAGAAAATCAAGATTGGTAATTGTCTGGTTTCTTCTGTGTGGACATTCTTCTCTTACCCATTTTAGCCAGAATTATCTGAGTATGGCAAACTGACTCCTTGTTTGCAGGGAATAAACATCAGGGGAAAAAAACACTTGATGCTTTCACATCCTAATGTATCGCTTCCACCAGCAAGGGCAGCTGAATGTTGTCTGCACCTTCCACTATGTGCTAATGATTTCCTCCAGGCTTCACTTATTCAGATAAATCCCTCCCTGGATGTGCCTCCTGAGGACCCATTTCTGCTCCTGATAATCTGCCACAAATCAGAAGTACAATCACGGCCAGGTAAAATGCCAGCAGGGATTACTGATGGTTAGCTAATGTGATGACCTGAAACCTCCCAGCTGTGCACACAGATCCTTTCTCCTCTGAAGGTTTGTTGCCTTGTTTGTGGTATCCTGTTCTGGAAAGTAAAGCTCACAGAGGCAGGGGCCATCTTTATTTGCACAAGGGGCTTGGGATATTGCAGCGAGGCAAATAGCCTGCAGCTAAGCTGGTCTGTGGTAAAGTGGAGTATGACTTGCTGCAGCCTGGAGGGGTGCAGACTTGCCTTGTGCACGCTAGCACAGGAGAATGCAGCACCAATGGCCACAGCTCTGTGACCCACAGCCCAGCAGCTCACCCTCATAGTGCAGCTTTTCCCCCTTCTAAGACAAGTCCCCAGCTGGGCACCAGAGCTTGCTCCACCTGGAAGCCTCTAAATCTGAGGAACAAATTTTTTTTTTAGGTAAAGCAAGTTTCTGCAGAAGCTTTAAATACCTTTTCTCTGCCAAGGCTGTCTCACCTGTGGTAATGAAAGAAAAGTGCTAATGTAATCCCAGGGAACTTAGAAAAAAACCAAGAAGGAAACAGTCTGGGATGTCTTCAGTTTCAGACAGTGTGAATCATCTGCTGTGGAGCTCATGGAAGGACACGGTCACCTGCTTAGGTGAGGCTGAGTCCGGTCAGCAGAGGAGGAAAGCAGGAACAAGTGTAAAAGCTGTGTCTGTAGCTGCAAGCATGAAAAGGAGTTAGCAATTAAAAGGTTAAAATGCTAACCTGGCAATGGGAGGGGGGTAATCCCTGCTGTGAACCTGTTTTACAAGTCAGCTCTGAAAAAACCTTTCTGAGGGGCAGAGAACAAAAATGAATGTGTAGAAGCTTTTCTGAGCAGGGAGCTTGTGAGCCTGGGGTAAGAAAGTGAGCTGGAAGAAGTTTGCCACAGCTTTCTTCAGTTGTTGTTTGACTAGGAAATAGACTGGGAGGTGTGGAAGGGTCAGGAGTAGCTCTAGTGCTTCAGGCAGTGCTCCGTGAAGAAGAAATTTTCTTGGCAAACGAAACTAGATTTAAATCAATTAAAAACAAAACCCAAATCCTTCCGGTGCCTTTGCAGGGCTGATTGCCTAGAAAATGGTGGTTGAGAGTTTTTTGTTATGTTCATTTAGATCTGAACATGACAGGTAACTCTGGCATCTGGGCAGGTGTGGCTAAGGTTACCATGGAGATCCATGATGTCATGCTTGATAGAGCATGTCAAGACAGCTAATCTAACATGTAGATGTTCAAAAAGTCCCATAGGCCAGGACTAAGCTTTATGCAAATAACAAAGTTACTCTGCAAAAGGGCGAAAGAAAACACGGCTGAGATATGGCGTGCATTCTACCTGGCAGCTTGAAAGGATTATTACAGACTTCATCGTAAATTAAAACTTTTGGAACTAAAAGAAGAGGATTTCAGACCGTCTGTGGCCTCACCTGTGGAATCTCACATTTCGGTAAATAAGACTCTCTCTGTTTCTGCCCTCGCTGTGAAAAAATGCTTTTGAAATCGCGGAGTTTGCTTCACCACGTTCCTGCTGGCAGCAGGGCTGAGTCAATAAAGCAAGTTTTCTGGCAGGGCATGTTCCCTTTTCTCTTTCAAAAATGAGTTCTTTATCGAATGAACTAAGAATTCAGAATTATTTGAAAGGCATTGTAATGTATCATGTTGATTATATGAATCATGCTGCAAAAATTTCCTAGGTAGTGTTTTGGAGGAGAAACTAAGAATGGAGACACTGTATTTATTTGTAGATTATTGCCAGATGTCTCTCCTTTAACTGGTAAAATAGAACCCTGAAATTACAACAGCATTTATTCCAGGATTCGATATCTGTTAAAAGAGTGAAGTTTTTTGTTTTTTACATGAATCACAGTGTTAGTTGGTTAAACTGACTTTGAGCGTATGTTTTGATATCATCGGTAACATTTGAGCACTTCTTAATAGATATTTTTCCTTGGGTAAAAATGTATTTAGTACAGGGTAAACATATTTGGAGGTGAAAGTCTAGCAACAGAAAGGCTGTTGGGACTTTGGGATTTGAGGTATAAACAAAAGGGGATCGTTTCAGTCCCTCTGGAGAGACAGTAAACGCCCTGTGTTCACAGTTGCAGCCACCGTGGTGCTCACATGTCAGGACGGATCAAGGAAGAGCAGTGGGTGAGGGATGGCCCCTGGCACGGGGGATGCGATAACGGGAAGCAGCTCTGGGGCTGCAGAGTTCACTCGGTTCAAACCGCTCAGTGTGGAGTGGAAACGGGTAGGGCTGGGTGGGAAAGGTGGGGACAGCCCCCAGCTTAGAAATGTGAAAAGAGAAAAATTGTCATGTGCTGCCAAAGACTACTGAGAGATGTAGACTTGAAGGGAACTTCGCTCCCATGTAGATCCTCAGTGGGATTAAGGGAATGAGGGGGATGCAGAATCTGGTAAGCACATTGTCTAATTCCAGGTGAAAAAACAGGGTATGAAGTTTTCTGATATTCTGCATTGCTTGATTAGGCAAAGTTAAATAAACATTTTTTGGAACGTGTAGTGACTTTTAAACTGAAAGAACTGAAAGCACTATAAGTGAAGAAATCACTTTAAACACTGATTATTTTAGTCACAACTCTTTTGTTTTTACATTCTGTTATATCTTGAAACTGAGTTATTGATGGGAACTTTTTAGAATTCATTTCAATTTAACCTTTCTCCCAGAGTCTGCATGTTAGTTATTTAGTACTTGCATATGTACAAATAACAATGTGTAAAATAAACTAGCATATTTTTTGTTCATTACACTGCTGCTGGTTGATGCCATTGAATTGGGTAGGGAGAAATTGATTTAATATTAATTCTGCATAAACACTTATTTGGTCTGTGCAAGTTAAAAACACAGTTAAAAATTACATTCAGTTTTAAAATGTCAAGAATGTGATTTTAATCTGGATATGCTGCAAATTTTTCTAGTTGGGAACATCCATTTCATTAAGTTACCATTTGGTTCACGTACTGCTGTACTTAACGTGTCACCAAAAAATCCCTATTTCTATCTGAGGGGTCAGCATCGTGCAGCCAGAACTTGCTTGTTGTGTTGGCATAGGCTGTGGGTATTTGTGCGGGGGAAAAGTAAAGTTCCAGAAGTTGTTTGAGGAGATTCCTCTGAGTTCCTGCCTCCACCAATGGGCACTCCTTCCCTACCCGTGAGACAGCATTCCCTGCTATCCCTGGGCACTCTGTGTAACCCAGCAGAGCCCCCTGCGGAAGGGGGACCCTCCCCAGTGTCCACACGTGTCCCCCATCTCACCTACACAATTTATTGATTTACTGCTTCCCAGGGCCGCTCTAAGTTAAAGGCAACTGCTCGTATTTTACACTGCTGCAAGCACCTAAGAAAAGCTGTGAAAATGAACGTATGCAGCATCATTATGAGGCTAAATCTCTGCTGGACTTCAAGCCCTTAGCTTTTGTTTATGGAAGGACACGAGATGACATGTCCATTTGTTTTGAGTTGAAACATGCTCTTTAGCCCCCAGATAATGCTGTGATTGCAAGATATTTATAAATAGCTTGATAGATAAATGAACAAAGAGCTGGTTCATTAGCAAAGCAAAGTGGATTTACTTTGTATTCACTCAAAGTGAAAATGCTGAAGAAGAAGAATATTCCGAATAGAGTGTCTCAGTGGAAAGTCTTTCAATTTTACCCTCTAGTTTATAAAAATAAGGCAACCTATTAAGGTACATATTAAACTACTAGCCCTAAGGTATCTCTGTGAGTAAATGAAGTTTAACTAGATTGTTAATACTTACTTGATAAATATAAGTGTCCTCATTTATATTTATCTGTTAAAAGTAGTTTGAAAAGCTGGGTTGTTTTTTTTTGAACAAGCAAACAAAACTAAGCTGCAAAAAGGCTAATAAAGAAATTCCTTTTCTTCTTCTTTCCCTCCCCCATGCAAGCCACACACCAGTGCAGTTACTTTGCCCCAACAGGATTAGTAACTTTTTTCCTGTGGCAACGCCTCTGCATTTTAAATAGTGTGTATTGTTTGTAACTCAGAAGTCCCAGGTAGTTGTTTGTACTTACCTTTGTTCATGTGAATTTTGTACATATATTTTTCTAATCTAGTTTTATGACAAGCAAAAGTATTTTTAGAATGCTTTGTATTCAGTTGACTGAATAAATGCCTTCAGTAATCTTGTTCCAGTACCTATTATTAAATCCAGCAAAGAATCTAGGACTTTGGTATCCCTTAAAGCATATTTCAGGCAGCTGCCTTCAAAAGTGTTGCCCATGGAAACCTCTCCCAGTTATTGTAGACACCTGAGATTCCTTAGGTTTCAGAAACTTAAGCTTTTCTGGCCCAGAATGTCCTGGGGCATTTATAGGTGTGTTTTTGCACATGCTTGGTTTAGCTCTCGTTGTTTCTGGGTTGCCTCTGTCAGTGACTGCCAAAAGCTGCACCTGAGCAGCCCGCAGGGCCCTGCCTGGGGATTGTTCAGTGCAGCCCTGGCTCCATCAGCAGTGTGGGGAGCAGTGTCTGCACAAAGGGGGCTTTGCCACTGCCTCCTCTTCCAACTCTGCTTTTAAACCAAAGCTCCTCCAGCTGCTTCCTGCCCAGCTCAGGGATGAACGGCACGGGAGGCATCCTCAGGAAACCATTCTAGATGGGGCTTGTCAGTGATCCCTAAATCCCAAACTAAATTTCAAGCCCCTTATTTATGTATGAGAGCACAATAAGTTTGTGGCAGAAGTGATAATGAAGGTCTCCAGGCTCTGGCCTACAGACACTTTTGGCCAGGCTGGTTTTGGACAGAGGTTCTCACTTGGCCATAGCTCTGGAGGTGTGCTACAGAAGGTGTGAGGAGCACTTGTCTGGCAATGATCGAAGCCAGGCAGAGATGTTGGGTGAGGGCAACAGGTTGTGCTGGTGGTAGTGCTGAGGTGACAGTGTAACTTCTGTGGCCATTGGTCAAGGCTCCCTCTGTAACCTGTGATTAGCTTCAGAAATGGTGAATTTGCTGTGTCCAAAAACCATTTCTCTGCAAGTGGTTGTGAATATGTTTGGGTTCTTGTTGAAGCTGAGTAGTCCTGTGAGATTCTCACTGGGAAGCACTTTTGTGCTATATGCACATTGTCAGCTGAGATGGGAGCACGTATTTATGTCAGTCATTAGCAAAGTAAATGCACCTCTGGACTATTGCTGCTGCTTTACAGCATTTTCCAGTTGACTTTCTAACAAAGGCAGATTGCACTGAAGTCACCTGATTAACTGGTTTGGTTTAACCATAATCACTGGGATTTAAATGTCTTTTCTGGGCTCAAATAGGAGAACAAGAGTGAATAAGACAAGCAAATTGCTTATGTACACATATTCCAATTTCCTTTCTCTTAAAATGAGTTGAGTACACCAGGAAAAACAGTGCTATTGTTAAAACTGCGGCCAACACCTGTGACTCTGACAGCTGCCCCTGAGATGTGTGTTTTTAACATTCACCCAGTCATGGTAATTGTGCCAGTTCAGTAAATTCAGGATCTGCAGTATCAAGTTCTGTATCTTGACATAGCAAGTCAATGCAGGGACTTTTGATTGGTCAAGAATCTTTTGAAGGGTCCTCTTTTGGTCTTGTGGATTTTTTTGTCCCAATTAGCACCTTTTGTGATACTGCATTTAGTGTGGCCCCTTGTGCAGAGGATTGTAGTGATTCCAGTTATTCACAAGGAGACTGCTGCCTTAGTAAGCACTGAGCGGTGTCATTTGTTTCAGTTTAGGAAAGATTTTCATTGGCTTATCAATACACTGCCATAGGTGTGCTTTACTTAAAAAAAAAAAGTCTTAACTACACAATTAGTTATTAAGGAAAGGAAGAGAGAAGCTATTCTCTTAGGTTATTTTTAGCTTGCAAAACCCAAAAAGACCAATTTTTTTTTTCACCATGAGTTTTGCCTCTTGAAGGCAATTTCTTAACACCTGTCAGGTGATGGATGTGGGATAATCAGCCATCATGTATGTTCTGAGCCTTAGTAGTTAAAGATTGTTTTGAGTTTTATCTTCCAAAATTATCTTCTTGCTAGTTCTTCCTGATACCTACAGGAATGTCCTGTTTTGTAGTGCTGACTTCTTCACTGTGTTAATGTCTCATAACTGAAAATTCCAGGACTCAATTAAATTTTAAGACTGTTTCAGTTTCTAAGAGGTTTCTTACACATTTCTTACACATACCTTTAATAAACTATCTTCATTGCAATTATTTCATTCAAAAGAGAAAAAAAAAGAGAAAAACTAGTTGTACTTCAGTTTCAATTGCTAAATATTTCTTTGGTCTGGAGGGAGATATCTGTCCTTTAAGAAAGGACGAAGGCAGCAAGAGGAAAATGTCAAGAGTGGAGAAACAGAGATAAAAGTTGTGTTGTTTTTTTTTTTAATTTGAGAGAAGTTGATTCTGATTTTAAATCCTACATTATACATTCATTTCAGATACACTTCTTGCCAAATGAACAAGCAGAGACTTTTCCAATTTGCACCTATGTTGTGGGTATGTGGGTGTCTAAAATCTGGAAACAGCCCTGCTGTCAATGTTTATGTATGAGCTTTGGGCTTTCTTCCACTGTGCTTTGAAAGCATAATTTTAGCTGCATTTATTAATGTGTAGCCCTATTTTTAGTGACACAAAATACTATACATCAGACTGTTGTAATTAGTAGCAAACTACTCACAGAAGGAACAAATATTTGACTTTGATTAGAATAAGTAAGAAGAAATGTCCCTTATTTCCCATTGGCTGAACAAATAAACCACTGCATGACATTGGTTGGTTCATTTAAATTAGAGTAAATATTGTTTGGAAGGAAGAATTATTTTTTAGGCTAATGTAAAAAAAAATTTAAAAGTACCCATGTAACATAAATGTTTCTATTTAAAAGGTATACCCCAAAATTAGAACATATATAAAATTTTTTGTAGATGTAAACAAATTATTTATTTTTTTCTTTTTTTTAGAGATGTGATAATTTGAGTAAATTCTTGACCTACTTATATTTCTATTATATATTTCCCTAAAAGTCTGTAAAGAAAAACTCGTTCCAATACCTCACAGATACTGTGTGCCAATTTCACTCTTTCATTAAGGCTATCACATCATCTTAATTTTTTTAAAAAAAGCTATTTCATATTAAAATTATTTAATCGCTTTGCTTTAAAGAGACAACATTATGTCAATGTCTACTACCCAGGGATGTGGGAGAGTCTCTGTATTCTTCTGTTCTTAGAATGGGATCACCATACTAATGCAATTACCGTGACTTGTCAGTAACTGCTGCAGTATTTTCGGGTTTTTTAGAGGATCTGTATTGTTCCAAATTGTTTTCAGCTGTTAATTTTGGCTAATACTGAGTCCAGCAGTGGGAATACAGGCAGGACGGTGCCTCTGCCAGGTCTGGCATGCTCCCGTGTGGGTGAGTGGAGCAGAGGAGGGTTTCTGCACTACACACACCAGGGACTGCATCACCGCGGGCAATCGGTGTGGTGTCTGTCACTGGGGAATTTAAATGAAAACATGTGATAGAAACAGCATCAAACCTTTCTGGAAGTCAGTGGAGAGCCTCTCCCTTCACAACCCTTCGCAGAAGGGTGGATGGGGTGGAGCAAGGAGGCGCAGACCACAGAATGTTTTCTTGGCCCTTGTGGTGCTGGTATTGATGTCAGTCAAATGTTCCTGCTGACCAGGGTACAGTTGGTTCAAACCCCCAGCGGGTCTTCTGACCGACGTGCTCTTCCTCCGCTATCAGATGCAAGCATTTAATTCCTGGCTCATGTGTACTTCCCTTCTGTTCTATTTTTACCGAGCGTTTTCCGCACCGGACGCTGCAGCCGGCGATTCCCGGNGGCAGCGGCACCCGCAGCTGCCGGGCCCTGCTCCAGCCCCGGCCGCAGCCTCCCGATCCCCGCCCGGGCAGCTGCCCTAATCCCGTCCTCAGCCTGGAACCCCGCAGCCAGCGGAGTCAGGTTTCTTCGTGAGGCCGGGGAATCGCTTTCAGTAACGCAGAGGTCACGTATGATACTTGGTTGTTGCTGTAGCTTAATTCAAGATACTTCACCACAGCATTAACTATTTGCATTACTTTGATTGCTCTTTCCTGTCTTCTTACTGTGCGTTTTACCATCTTCCTTCGTTGCTAAGTTGTGACTTCCTGGGTGTTGAGTATTAGTCCTGTCACAAAAGGGTAGTTTCAAGCCCATGTGCAAATGTATTTGCTCAATCCCCACCCGTGTGTGAGCACACAACCATGAGAAACCAGTATTTTTATGCGTGACTCAGTCACACATCCGGATGTGCAGTGTAGTTGCACATCAGATGCGGCTCTGTGTGCACACCTATGGAAGAGCTGCACCTGGAGGAGGAGGGACCTGTGCTGCTCCTGCTTCTGCCCTTTCAGGCTGGGGACACTCTGCTGCTGAGGGGATGGCGCTTGGGGAGGAGGTAACCCCTCGTGTGGCACAACCGAGAAGAAAAAAGAACCTCTCAGCTCTTTGCTGCTCCTCTGGTGATTCTCCTGCAAGCCAGGTACAGCTGTGATAAAGAGCCACGGCTTTCTTCTGTGGGGCTTGTGTAGGAGAGAATGGAAGCTTTTGGCGAGGCTGTTATATTCAAAACATTGCTCCCTGTAAGAGAAACGTCCTTAAGTGTTCATTATTATTATCCTATTGTCCATACATGTTTCTTGGTTGATTTTGAGAGGTGCAAAAAAAATTACGCTACTGCAGTAGCTATCAGGTATTTTTAAGAGGGAGACTGAGTCTACAGAAGAAAGGTTTCTCTTGAACCATGTTAAAATACAATTTGGTTTTATCTCATGGTTTCAAAATTTGTTATATGCTGTTCAAAAACCAAGACGCTTTCTTCTCTAATTATAGAGAATGTTTATATGCAGAGTATCCAGTATCTTTTTACTGAACTTTGGACTGTGTGGCCCTTGTCTGAATTGAAGAGTTAGAAAACAGTAGACTTCTACTCTGAAGATACTTGAATAGTGAAGATGAGTGAACTGCATTTTTTCTCATGTCTTCTCCAGCTTCTGCAGTAATATTTTGGGTTTGACATATGATTTTTCCTCCTGTTTTGACAGCAGGTATTGGTTTGTTTTAAAGAAGCCGTGAACTCACAAGTTCAGTCTTGTTTCTGCATGACTTAAACCTGTCTCAGAGATGTTATTTTGCCAAAAATAGTTCCACTTATAATATGTTAGACAGGTTTCTTTGTTGCTGTGGTATATAGGCAAAACCAGTTTGGAATTTAAGGAAACTTTCCACTTTGTTTGTAAAGGGAGAACTCAGGAAATGAAGGAAAAAAAATATAAAGGCTTACAAGTACCCAAACAGGGGTTTTTTAATGCACTTTTGTGGATTTCTCACAATACCTATTAGTGATATCAGAGATTAGGGCTGAGGTTTTTTGTGATGTGTCACAGCAGTGTGATTTTAGGTGTAGCAGCTGGGGCAAGTAATTCTGAGCTGATACCAAAGAGATTTTTTGTTTAAGGTGATCACTCTTTGTGATGACTGTAAGAAGATGCATAAACTTCTAGATTAGATTGAGTTGCTGTGTAGCCTTTTAAACACACCAGACTAAAACTAATGTGGGGTAAAATTTACAGATGTATTGAGTTGCCTGGCAAAACAAGGGCAGTTTAGATAACCATTCAGTAGCTTATTGTGGTAAGATAAACATGGAATTCTAGGTATTTTCCACAGTAAAAGAACTTACAAGGTCTTTTGATCTGTGCTTTCTGCTGCCACTTGTCAGACTTCCCTGGATACTGCCAAAATGTCTTTGCTTTTGTCATTGTCCTTCTCTCTTTCTCTCTATTTATTAATTTTAGGAGCACAGTATTAGATTTTGAGAGCCGAATAGCTTTTCTAGCTCCTAACTTCCTCTGCAAAAGCAGTCAGACAAAAGTTATCAAGCCTTTCAAGTGAGGTTTGTCTAGCCACTACTGCTTTGTTTTTCAGCTTATCTTCCGTGTGGTTTGAAAACTTTCTTATATGTCTGGGTTCTGTGATCTTTCAGAAGTCTTTTAAAATGCACTCATAATTTCAAAATGTTCATTCTGCCTTCAGATACTTTCAGTGGAGACGAGAGCGATGATCTGGTTTTACTTACCTCAGTATATGGCAGGGAGCTATGTTTGGAAACCTAATCTTATATACTATTAGACTGCTCTTTTAACCAGAACAGCCAGCCTGATTTCACATTGCTCTCTGCTAACCTACAAAATCACCTACATTTGTTCACCCAAATTCAGCAAAGAAGCTGAGTCTGGTGGTGTTCTGTTGCAACAGCCAGATTTAAGTGATTTTATCTGAAATCCAGGAGAGAGGGAAAGCTGAATAAGAGTTATAAGGGAAGAAAAGCCTGGATGACCCAAGGAGAATGTTTTGCTTTGAGTCCATTCTAGGTGTGTTAGGTGTTGCACTGAAAGCAAAACTATTAAAATCTTTTTGAAAACTAATGACTGACACCAGCTGCAAGGTTACCAGCATATTGGGGGTATCATGCTCAATAAAAGCACACAGTTTCTCTTTTCCATGAGTAAACTGCCTTGGTTCACAAATAAAGGCAGAATTTCCAGTTTCCCTGTTCATAACAGGTAAGCAGTTGTAACCATAGCTCTGCTATTTGATCACTTGAAAGCGCAAGCACCAAGAAGCATTGAAAAGAAGAAATTTGCCCGACTCAGCCCATGCATATCTCTTATCTCTCCTGTCACTTTGTTCTCATCTAAGAAGGGGATCAACCAGTTGTTTCTCATTTAAGCCCCTGCTTCAGACAATGTTAGGCATGATGCTCAAATATCCCCCATGGAAGTGAAGTTGGTTGTCAGCAATGTAAAAAGGCACTGTGTTTCCCCTTTGCCTTCCCTAAAACTCTATGTAAATACACAGGCAGTGGGTTTTTAATAACCAAGCTCTTCCTGTTGCAAGGTTTCAGTAAGTAGGAATATACAAACATCAAACTGACTGCTGTCCCAGGTGGGTGTTTGAGTTAAATGCTGTTCATTGAAGATGATTTCAAAAGCATCTGATTAAAATGTTAATACAAGTGCTGTTTTTCAGCAGAATTTTTTTTTTACTGATAATATGATTGCAATTTGCTTCTGTAAGTCCGAAGTGTACTGATCAAAAGAAAAGTGATGCTGAGATCTGGAGACATTGTGGGAGTTGTACTTCTTTTCCTCAGCCTAATCCGAAAAGACACAACCAAAACAAGTTAATAATTCATCATATTGGAAAATTTCTTAAATAAATACTGTACTATGAGCTCTGTTTGACTTGAAGGAGAACATCTACTATACTTCCACGTAAAAGAGAGGGAGATATTCCTTATCAGCAGAACTATTTCTTTCCTGACAGTTTGTGCTGGTCAGAAAGGATAAGGGATAATATCACAGGCCACATAACAAGGCCTTTTGCCCCCTTTTCCATGATTGGTAGGCTGAGAGCCAACAGGACAAAATCTCTATTTATTTGTCTGACACACTGCCTTGCTACTTCACATGAAAGCAGTGCTGTCTTAATCTAAGGGGGTTTGTACAGTTTGAGTTCATCCAACCATTAAGAAGTGCATTGTTTAAAGATTTGTAGATACTATTTCACAGGCCAAAAAGCTTTTCAGAGTTTGTTCTGCCACAGTATTAGATAAACAAAATTAGAGTAAACCATGATGCAGTTGTTTTGCTTTTTTCTTCTTTTGTAGGGTATTTTTTTTTTAATATTCCCTCTTATATTACAGGTTGCCATAAATCATTTGCAGTGTACAGTGACCTTTACAGAAAGACTGCTAGCTAAGTGCTATCATTGTCTTAGTAGCTGGAAAGAGAAGATTATTGTAGCATGAATGATGAAAGATCAAAACAAAACAAAAAAACAAAACAAAACAAAAACCCAAAAAAACCAAACCAACCAAACAAACAAAAAAACCCACAACAAAACAAAAAAAACCCCACAACAAACCAGATTCTTCCCAACTTCAACCCCTGGTAGAGTAGCCAGAGATGTATAAGCCTCCAGTAGGGCTGGGCTACTGGAAGAGGTCATCTGGCATGGTTGTAGGCCTGCTCAGTGATACCAGCATAGTTTCTACACCTCCTCCTTGAAAACTGAAATCAAGAATATTATTTACCTGTAGACACAGCCAGAGGAAGGTTCATACTCTGGATTTTTCCTTGCAGAAATTTCAAGGAAAATGATCAGGGTGCACTGAGAATTGCTGGCCCTTGGGTCTAGCACAGGGAGAAGTAGGTGGCAACATTTGAAGAAATCCATGGACTGCTTCAAAGTTTGGTAATGAAGTGCTCTCACCAGGGTTGTCAGCTTGACTTTTGTACTCAATCTTATTTTATATTTTTTGTAAATTTTGTAAATTTGTGGTGAAATAGGTTCATTTGGGAGGAGATCAATATAAATGAAAGTTAAGATTTTTCATATAGAAGAATGTTAAATGTCATCTCTTGAAACAGTTCTTGAGAATATATTGACAGGCAGCTTTTATATAATTCTTTTTTTTTAGTGGGATCTGGACTTTGGTGAAGAAATTCATTCTGCTTAAGCTGCCAGCTATTGCAATACAATCTTTTGCCATAGGAGTATGACATATTGTCCTAGTAGGTACACAGTGTCTTGTTACAAAACCAGAGTGTATCCCAGCCAGAGAGCATATTTTAATATGACATTATCTTTTGTTTCCTTGGTACTTCTTCAATAAAATAGACAAAGCAGTTTGGCAAGCAATTCTGTAAAGATGTGAAGAGCAACAAGGAAGGGAATGGTGATTTTACAAAGAAAATTACAAATAAAACAGGTGAGGAAAGATTTTAGTCAGATGTGTAAACATATCCTTTGGTTAAGAGATAAAGACAGAGGTAATGATCGGTGAGACCCATGTAAGCACCTTAGGAAATGTGCACAGGCAAATGTGTGCCCTGCTCCCTGTTTCTGCTGTGAGTCTGCTGGGGTGGTGCAGAAACCTGCAGCAGCCTGCAGAGTCACTTTTTAGGGCTAAAGGGTAGAGACAATGGTCATGAGCATGGTGTAAATACATGATGTATATCAGTGTTTAATATACTGCAATACTACATAGATAAAACTTTTCACAGGTTAAGACTTTAAAAGAAGATACTGAGTTGGTATTCAAAGAACCAGCAGTGGCATTATAAACCCACAAGATTGGATGACTTTGTAAAGTTTTTGCCTCAGCTTTTGAAAACTGCAATTGGAATGGAGTAACTGCATTTGAGCAAATGTGTGATTGTGTGTCATAGTAATGCCTAAGTTGAAAAGCATCTGGGTAGCATCTCTGGGTAGCATCTGAACTGCTGTGGAAAGCAGAGCTTTAGATTAGATTATCACACCCATCAAGCTGAGTCTTGAATGTTGCCAGTACAGGAGTTTCCACCAGTTCTCCAGATGGAACTTCCAGGAACAAGGTAAACTGTACCCTGGAAAATGGTACATCTGGAAGGGATGTAAGGAGTTCTGTAAGGAGCTTTTGATCATTCTGTTTTCACAAGAGTTAGTGATAGTGTGATGCTATCATAAAAGGAGAATTAGTTATTTTCCAGGAAGACAGTGATTAGGGCTCAAAGATTGCCTTACCTCTGGATGTGCATTGTGACAGGAATGCCTCCTGTAGATGTTGAACCATGGGAGCATTGCAGAAAGACACCCAAAAGATTTGAGATCTCGTGAAATTACTTCTCTCAGAGAGTTGTGATTTTGTATCCATTGACCCAATTAAAATAGAGATCCTCCTTGATTAAGAAATGCAATTCTCTGGAAGCAGAAGAAAATACACTGAGTTTATATTGGCTTTCTGGAACAGCAATAAAAAATCATAACAGAAACTAAAGGTTGTAGCTGGAGAGCTGGGCAGATTCAAATCAGGAGTAATGCACAGTATTTTTCATGCAGAAATGATTCATGATTCTGGCAAATTATCAAGGGCAGCAAGAGGTTCTTCATCTCTCTAAATCTTTGAACTATGACAGGTTGCTTTTCTAGCTGATATGCTTTAGTCAAACAAAAGTTGCTGATGAATTGGGGTGATTGGCAGAGACTTATTGGCTGCTCCTTGGCCCTGGTTATGCAACTGAGACTCTTGGCTATTCATGCAATTTTAATGTTTCAAGCACTGTTCATATGAAATTGAGTTCGACCCCAGCTGCTTTTTAATATAGGAAGGACTGCAGTAAGACTGAGCTGTTTTAGAAAAAAAAATTGCTTTAATATTTAAAAATTTAGGTTACTTGAAAATCTAAGACAAAAATAAGAGTAGTAAGCAAAATACTACAAGAAAAAGAGCCAGTTAATAAAATTAAGGTAGAATTAGGGTAAATAGTATTTACGGTTTACAATTAGAATATTAATATATATATTATTGTTATCCCAGCCACGATACCAATATACAGCTATCATAAAAAAGCACAAGAAAGGCCTGTGTGATTGCCACCACAAGAATTTCCCAGCCTTAGAGGCCCTTAATTCAGAGGAGTTTTCTACTTTGACCAAAACTTTGAATTTCACCTCAGTTATTCCTTGGGAAAATTCTTGCTTACAGCAGTAACAGTTTTGGCAATGTTAGAGATGCCAGGATTGCTTTGCCCTGAAATGGATATTTTTAAGCTACCACCAAAGTCCCCCATTGATTCTTCATGTACTGTTATTTGCAAGTAATGGATCTGGCTACAGTAAATTTTTCTGAGCATGGACAGGACACAGTACACCTTGAAGAAATCAAGAAATTAACCCACCACCAAATTATTTTGGTCTAAGGAGGAGACAGAAAAAAAACACCTTCGCTGGAGCAAGGTTCCACAGTGGATAGAAGTGTACCTGAAAATGGGACTTTGACCATTTGACAATTATTTGTGGGCACAGCAGAATGGGGAATGGGAGTCTCTCTGAGGGAAGGTGGTGACAGAAATCAGAATGATTTTCCAAGGGAGAATAAGAACAAAGTGACATAGTCTGCGAATGAGAAATTTCTGTTAGGACTTGGGTCGGAAACAAGAAAAGGACAAATGCTGTGTTAAAGTAACAGGAAATCTCTAAGCAGAAAATAACTCCTGATCTGCTCACAGCAGAATGTAAAAAAAAGGAGGTAAAGAAATATACTGCACATGTAGTGTAAGAATCTGGGGGCATAACATGGGTCTGTCAGAAAGGCACACAAAGCTTTAGAAGGGCTCAAGGGGACCAGAGCTGTGCAGCAAAGCTGATTGCAGCAGGAGGGGAGCATTTTGAACCCTGTGACTGAGATGAGTGAGTGCTGCTTGAGGCTGCTGGTGCTGAGCAGTTCAATTCTAGCAGCTGGGGAGGATTCCCCAAATGGTGTACCGGAGGTCTGTATGTCTGTGCCTGGGGAATTCAGGCTGCAGGTGGGTTCTGTGTAGCCCAGCTGCAGGAGGAGTGGGATTCTGAGGGGGAACCTCCTTACTGCCTGCCAGTATCTGAAGGGAGCATGCCGAGGAGATGGATCCCGGCTCTTCTCTGTGGTGTCAAACAACAGGACAAGAGCCAACAGGCAGAAACTGAGGGACAGGAAGCTCCACCTGAAGAAATTCTTTACTGTGTGGGAGACTAAGCACAGGAACAGATTGCCCAGAGAGGCTGTGGAGTCTCCTTCACTGGAGATACTCCAGAACTGCCTGAACACAATCCTGTGCTCTGGGATGACCATCCTGAGCAGGGAGACTGGACCAGATGACCACTGCAGCCCCTTCCAACCTGACCCATTCTTTGTTCTTCTTTCTACTGTATGGGTGGCTTGGGGTTTGGTCTAATGGCTCCAGAAACCATCTGAACTGTATCTACCTTAAAATACATGTACACAAGAATATATAATTTCTTTATTGAAACCATCAGCAAAAATTAAAAGGTTTTGTAATTTACAATTTCCAATCAAGTGAGGGATGAATTTGTAGAACTATCAGTTGTAAAGTAGCTAATCTAGCTCTGCTTTTTTTCTTTACTGCCTCTTTCCTTCCTTCTTCTTTGATCTTGCTTCTGTTTTGAGAAAATCAAATTTGTAATAAAAATTGATAATAGCCTAAGTTTAAAATAAAAGCTGACTCTATCCAGTTTATACTTTGTATAGTCTAGACAGTCTGCATTCGTAAATATCCTGCTATTGCATTAAGCTGTAGCAAACTTGACAGTAATAAAGAGAAGAACTAATTTTTCCCCATGCTGCAGTGGTGGGCCCTCCAGGTTTGTGTGGGTGACCCCCAGAGGTTTGCAATATCACTGTCAGCTGCATTGGCTCAACAAAAAAAGCAGAAAAATTAATCTCCATGGTCTTTTACTAGTGTTTAAATGCAGAGAAAGAATTCCTTAAAAAAAATGCAGTTGCCAAGAGTTCAGAAAGTTTTCCTGTTTTTTTTTCCCTGAAATCTCAGTCTGAATGAAGTAAATCAATCTCAATTTTGTCACAGTTTCAGCAGATACCTTTTAAAACTTTAATTTGCTTTATTTATTTATTTTTTATTTTTAAAAAAAGCTTTTCGTTTTAGCGGTATTTCCTAATTTTGGAAGTAGAATTTCTGAAATGCTGTGAATAAATTTTGTGTCAGCCAAAAGCAGGAATATTGAAATGCTTTGAATGTTCATATTTTCATGAGGAATACCTACTTTAATACATAGAGTGTGAAATTTTGTATCAGTTTCAGATGCAAAGTCTGCCACATTTATGCAAATGAGGTAAGAACTAAGTCCATGAACATGAGAGTTCATTCCTTAACATGGTAAATACTTTGTTAAACTGAGTCTTCTTAAGTTCTGCTCCCAAAAGATTGTTTGTCAAGCCCCTATAAAAACAAACACTTTTTGAACTGAAATTTTCGAATGGATAGAAGTTATATTTTGTTTCCCAGATAACTGTGATCTAAAACATTTATTTATACCAAGAGTATGTTAAACTCCCTATAATAGTAATTTCAACCTGTAGTTCCTCTCTTTTAAAAGAAGTGGATGTTTTGTTATATAAAATAGAAGTCTAGTCTCCCTGTCACTTTCAATTCTCTGTCTGTTATGGTATAAATAATTCAAAGGAGAACAAAGCTTCCAGGGTATGTGCTAATGAGTCAAGTGTACAGTTGCTTTATTAGAGTTCTTGGTGGGGCTGAGTATTATTTTGTTTCTGAGCTTTGCTGACAGCTACAACACACCTGTAGGGTGTGGGTGATGGAGTCAGGCAGTTAATTACTGATGAAAACAACACCAAAATGCACCCTGACATATGTTATGCAGTACTGGGTTTCTGTCTGTACTTTCCTGAGTTTGGGTCACGTTCCCTCTAAAGTCTCCAGGCTGTGTACAGAGGTTTGTGGCTGATGAAAAATGTGCTTCTAGTATTTCCTGATGCTTGACCTGGGTTGTCATCATTTCTGCCCGAAGTTCTCAGGCTGTGGATTGCTGGAAGGCCTTTAAAATTACACGTTAAGGGTCTTGGTTTGTAAAGCTCCTTGAAAAGCATGCTGGAATGTGAAAGTGTTTTTCCTCCATCCCCTTGACTCTGCTGCTGTTACAGACCCAGCACAATGCTCTCCAGTCATCCTCTCTGCAAATTCTCACCCTGCTCTATGTTCCACCACTGGGTGAAGCCTCAGTTTTGTCACCTGTCAAGGCTTGTGACCATTTCTCCATGGTCTGAAGGGATCAGCATTGTCTGTGGTGTACCCCTTGTGGCCAGGACTTGTGCTTGGCTTGCATGGCTCCCTCCTGCCAGAGAGCACTGAAGTGAGGCCAGCTACCAAATATTTCTCTGAAATGTGTGCATGTTGCATATTTGAATTAACACAATCTCTTATTTGTATATAAATTATACTTTAAAGCTATTTCCTTCATAAAATGCCAACAGATTCCTTCCTCCCCTCACTGTGGTGAGGCTGGGGAGCCTGTGAAGGGGCGGGATGGCTGTGAAAACAGCAATGAGTCTGGGGCAGTGTCAGGGACAGCCTGTGGGGCTGTGCCATCAGCCAAGTGTGTCGGGTAGCAGTGACCTGCAGTGTCCCTCGGTCATCCCGTGCCAGTGACCAGGGTCAGTGGAACCACCACATGACCTTTCCCATGGGAAAGCTTTCTCCCACAGCATTTTTGTGTGAGTCTGTTGTGTTCAGGCTTGGAGAGGAGGGGAGTTTGTCCCTCTGTATGCTAAGGAGCAGATTGGTGATTGCTGCCAGTTCAGCATTTTGCACAGCATAAAGCTGTTTGGATAATAAGACACTAAGATGAGGACAAGAGTTCATACCACTTTAAAAGTCCAAGTAATTCTTTCAAATACTGGAAATCTTACTTGAAGGAGTGTCTCTGTGCTGTTGTGTTGCAAGAGTGAAACAATAGCACATTTGACTTGAGACCTTGAAAATATTTTCCTTTTTCTAATAAGATTGATACAACTTTCCCAGCACTTGCATTGAAAGTTGGCAAGATGCTGAGGAGCAGTTAGAGTTTTACTATTTAAGTTAACTTGTGCAATCATGTTTGTATCTGGATGGAGAGATATGATTTACTCAACTGTGCATAAAAACTTGCAACTGTGGGAAACAGGTCTTAAAAGGTGTTTACTTTTAATTCTTACCTTTGCTGAAAGTTGAGGAAACTCATACTCATGATTTAAATGAACATCAAAATTTCACTAAATATCTTTAAAAAATGCAAAGACATGTTCCACCACACCTAGCACTGGGAGAGAATTTGAAAGAGACAGGTATTATAATATGTGATGCTGGTTTAAAATGAAGGCAGACATTGTTTTAGGAAAACAAACCCAAGTGTTAAATCCACTCTCTGCCTTGGTTTGCAGTCATGAATATAAGTTTTAAGTTGTGTGAATCACAGAGAATTTGACATTGGTGCACAATAATGTTAAAAGCATTTTTATGTCCCTTAAAAGTGGTGACAAGCTTTATATTCAGTTTTAATATGTAGGAAGAGTAGCATCTGTTACAGAAACTATTTTAAGTTTTGTGAAGTTAACTAGAACTCATTCAGCTGGTGAGCCAGGCCATAAAGGCTTCCTCTGAAAAATAAAGGGAGAAATAGAACAAAATCTTATCCAGACAGAACTGAGGCAAAGGTGGCTCTTCAGAGCTGTGAGTACAACATGGATGCATTTAGGTAGGAAAAAGGATATCCATCTGCTAGCTTCAAACACTTCTTGGCCCTGGGAAAGACAAGCTTTATTCTTAGCTCTTCATCCAAGAGGTGACTTCTTCATTCATTCAGTAGGTAACTGAATGAATTCATGAATTCCTCATTCAGAGGAACTGAAAGTGTGTGCAGCAATGTCTGTGCAATGGGAGTTATGGGGCAGTGGCCAAGGAGCCTTCCCAAAGCATTGCAGGTGGGATTTTGACTCACTCCTCTGACCTTGCAGATGAGCCATGAGCTCTGAGGAGGCAGCAGGAATTTCTTCAGCAAAATGAAATTGCCAGGTGGTTTAAAGCAGGTATATCCAACTCCACCCAATTTCCTTGTGCCAGTACTGTGGGATGAGGCAGAAGGGTCATGGCCAGTGCTGTCACTGCCTGGTGCTCTGTGGCTGCTGGCAGCTTCTGGGGACAGCAGGGGCTTGGAAAGGCCATCATGGGCTATTCACAAATGTACCAGAGAGGTCAAGAGTGTATTACAGGAGCACAGAGGAAATCACCTCCTTGCCTGGCTCCCTAAATTCACTAGATTTGTGATACATGTAAAATTAGTCAGGGTAATTTTAATAATATATGAAAATCTCAGATACTGGTTCACTAAGGCAGAGTAGTTAAATTTGATAGGCAACCAAATAACATGGCATGAAAGCAGTGTAAAAACCTTAGAATTACAGATCTGAAAATATCCTTCAAGATTTCTACTGAAAGCAGAAGAAAAAAAAAAAAAAGAACAGGGTGATTTTGCTTTTTTATTAAAAAACAGCAAAGAAAACAGATGGAAGACATTTCAGATTTGTATCTTCCTAATGTGAAGCACCAAAGGGTATTTTTTCTTTTTTTCATTTTGAACATGGGGGTGGAGATAGATTAATGGGTTTTGGTTTAGCCTCCAGTTCTTAAATGTCTTGCACTTGAAAACAGTGTTTTTCTCCTCCTTTGTACCAGATGTTGCACTCTGGAGAGTAATTTCTTACTGTTTTCCAAGTTCAGTGAACTGCCTTGTGTTTTAATGATGTTGGTTAGGAAATGTACCAGTTCATAACCAGTGATGTACCTAAGGCTGTTTATAGACTTCAGTATGGCATCCATCACAACTGAAGGGGATTAGAAAGATGAAACTTGATCCTTTTGGACAGCTGTGTACTTACACTGAGAAGAGACACTTGAACGAGGAAGGATGACACTGATTTTTTTACATGATGAGATGTTTGGGAGTTTGCAGTTATTTAAACAATTCTTCAGGATTTACAGGATCTGAATGATCCCCCCAGGTAGCAAGAGCAGCCCACAGTAAGTTCAGATCATTGATGACATGCATAAGCTGTGTATGTTAAAGTAATTTAGATAATATTTGGGAGCATATTTTTTTGCTTTTATAGGGATGGCTTAGTGAAATATGAACAATTTCCTGGTGGATTTATTTTGTTTTCTCTTCGTGGACAGGGTGTAGTGCTAGGCATTTCTCCGAAGTTCTCAGTTCCACTGCCAAGTATTATTTCCAGCAAACTAATTGTGAGAGTTCATTTACTATTGCTCACTCCATTACACTTTTTCCTTTGTTTTGCAGCGTGTTTCTCTGCTTGCTTCTTTTGCTTTCTTTTATGCACCCATTAAGCCCTGAACAAGCTGCTTGAATAAGTTTGCTCCTTAAAATTTTCTGCCTTTAAATCCCTCTTGCCGACTGACACATTCCTCTGTGAGATCTGTGCCTACCATGGCATCTTGGGGGACTAACAGGGTGCAGCTGCATGGCTGCTTAGCACAAGCAACCTAACTAATTAATAGAGGCTCCCCTTAGGGAGTGGAATCTCAGTTCTGTGCTCACCCTGAAGGAGCTGTCTAAAATGGATCAGATGACATGTGTCTTTAAAATGCCCACTGATTTTTAAAGGTGATAAGCTTACACTTAAAACACACCCTGTGGGAATCTACAGTGTAGGTGTCCTGGGTTAGTGTTAGGCAAGATCAGTGTTTGAATACTTCTGTCTTCTAAAAAGTTGTAATTAGTGCATTTCCATCTTTACTTCTTTTTCTTAAATTTCAGGCTCTGTGAGGAAGGAGCCATCTAACTTCTTGTTTGCACAGTGCTTAATAAATAGTGGATACTGTAATGATGTTAGCTAATTAGAGAAATTACAATTTTTAGAGCTTAGGGTCAAGGCTGAGAAAACCACACGTTATGGGGCAACACAAAACATGCAAAACTCAGTTCAAAATTCAGAATTCCTACTGCAGATTCTGCCCTGTTTCATGAATAATATTGAGATACCTAAGGACTTTTAGATAACTTGTTTAAACAGCTTCTTCAATCAGGTTACAAATAGAAAGCATAAAGCACTGTATGATGCATTTCCTTTACACAGTGACACCACTGTGGGAGTAGTGCAAAAACCAGTAGAAGGAAGAAGCAAAATATGGTTGGTGTAGTTAAAATACAAGGATATAGAAAATATCACATAGGGCATAGAATCAAATACTAGCTGGGAAGGATGCCAGAAAGCCTTATGGTTTTGGTTCAGAAATGCTTCTAGTAACATGACTTCTTTTTTTTCTTTTTAATTAAAGTACTGTATTTTTCTCCTACAGCCTTTCCTTCAAAGGCTTCTCATGTAGATGTTTATTAGTAAACAGCTGCTTGCAATGAAAGACCATTACTTTAAAGCTGTTGTGGTTTCTAATGTTGATTGGGGGCTTGTTGTGCTTCTGTTTGTCCTAATATAAACCAGATAAGAATATGCAAGTATTCTAAAACTGGGCAGATAACTCACAGGAAAGCTACATAAAGACTAAATAACAACCATGATTTCTCATAGAACTTTTGACCCTTAGAAGTCCTTGAAGTAAAAGAAATCATTAAAGTGTACCTAAAGTGCATCCTCGTGTGAAAGCTTTTATTGTATATAATAACTATCTATACATTATCTACCTATATATTATGTGGGTGTGTATAATATATAGGTGGGTCTGGTTTTTGAGACTCATTATTAAAAACATGTTTAATGAGCTCTGTATAAGTTTGGTGCTTGAGAACACTGTGAAGTAAAATACTTGATATTTAGGTACAACAGTATCAAAATTTCAGATGTTGTCTTGTGTTTGAAAGATGGGATTTATTGGACATTTGAATCTCTAAGATTGAATTCCTTAAAAAAATCTATATATAAAAATGCACTTCAGATCTATAAGATAAAAATTCATTAAGCTGCATTTACAAAGTAACCACTCTCTTGTCAAATATTCGAGGCTAGGTTCTTGTGGCTGAGTACCTGATATGTTGGTCTTTAAAATGGGGTGTTTTTTTTCTAGTGCAGTGTTGAAAGAGGCTTGACATCCAGTAGCTTAACATTTTCTGCAATCTTGTAGCTTGCTAAACAGTAAAACAATGCTACAGTACTTATGTTGGTAACCTGAGAGTATTCTCATGGTTTTGAATAGTCTGGAAAATATTCCTAGGATGTGGGAAATACAGCCTAACACAAATATGTCACTATAGCTTCACTTGATTTACTTTACTTAGGCACAAGGGGACAGTGGCTATAGTAATCCAAAAGACTGAGCTGTGAACACAAGAATTGAACTATTAGTCTGTGTATTATTTATTTTGTAAATGTTTTGGTATTTTGAAGTTAAAAAAAAAAGTATTTTTTTCCTTATGCTCACTACTTCAAATTGAGTAGTCATCAAGGTGTCTCCAACAACAAAATGGTGTAACAGGAAAGGGGGGCAAGGTTTGTAGGAAAGCAGTGATCTAAATTAGGAAGTGGCTGCAGGGAGAAGTCAGATGACTGAATTAGATGTGAGGGAGGGAAGGAAGAACAGGAAAATACAGAACTGCAAATTTCTAGGGACTGAGAGAGAGTTCTGGAGCAGCATCACTGCATCACTTTTCTTCACCAATTTCCTGGGTACTTTCTTCAGGCTAGTGGTGTACATAGGCTACTGGAGTAACTGGACCCTTGGTCTAGTCCTTCTTATTTCTGAAATAATCTCTAGGCCACAGTAACCCTGGGTAACAAGGATGAAGTACCACATAACACCAGGAGAAGAACCAGGTTTGGGGAAAAAAAGTGACAACTTTGCCATTTGAGTCCCCTGTCATAAGCACTGAGCCCAGATAGTCTCCAGCTCTCCAAACCTCTTCAGGCTGCCTTTCCCCAGTTGCTCCCCAACACCAGGCTTCAAATAGTTTTCCTTATTCCTAGAAAATTGTTTTCTTGTAATTTCTCCTTCACTATGCTATTGTTTGAATTGTTTCTTGAGTGTGCTTTGACCTTCTCCTCCCCTGACTTGGATATAGACAGGTGTTTGCTAAGGAAGGCTAAATTGTCCTGCTAAATTGAGCTTAAACTTGTGAAACTTTTATGTCAGAAGGCTAGAGCAGATCAGAATAGCACAAGAAGCTAAGTTGCAGTTTGCTATACTATTAAATTTCAGCTTTATTAAATATAGTACAAATTGCCTTTAAAGAAACACTATTGACAACTTTGTCTTGAAAAAGTCGTGCATGTGATAAATAAAGTCATTAGACAGAACATGTTGGGAAAGTTTTCCTTTGCATTTCATCTTATTTATCCTCTTTCTCCCATGTTGGACCTTTGGTCCATACTTCAGCTTTGTGTTTGCTTGGTTGATTTGGATTGTTTTGGGTTTTCTTCAGAAAAAAACATAACTGTAAATCTACAGGAGTAATAGGTAACCCAGTCATTGTAAACCAAACCCAGTCATTGTAAGCTACTTTTCCTTAGCTGACATCTCTTGAAAGAGAAGGTGCCTTGATACTGACTTACAAAGGGGGCTGTATTTGTTATAAATTCAATTTAGAGTAAGTTAACATTACTGAAAAGGATATTTTTAATGCTAATAGAATTTGATGGTCTGACTTCTGTTTCTCCCCCAAAAATGCATACAAGTGCAATAGAAAACATTTTGTAATATATTTAGGTATTCTTGACTGTTCAGTAAGATTGCTATCCAAGGTACATGTACATTTGGACACTTTTTTATGGTGGTAAAGATCTTTATTCTAGGACATGCTGTTAGTGTCTCTCTGCTGGTTTTCAGCACTTTGTCACTGTGTGTTGTTTTGATTATAAAACATCATCAGAACCCAAATGAGCAGGGTAAAGAGTTTAGTTGTGACCTGTGCTCTCTTTTACATAAGTCTTGCAGACTTACTCAAAACTAAAACTTCCTTTGACAGTGGTTGCTAAGGGTGGTACAAGGACTTGAAATCCTTAGAATTTATTTTAGCTGAAGAGCAGAAAGAATAAATCTATGTTTCATAGCCTGCTTACTCATAAATATCTTTGACTGAAATATATTTGTAAGACTGGAGAATGAGGCAGAGGAGTGTGGTTGAGCTGCTTTTGAGGTTTTGTGGCCAAGTGCCTTTCTGCTTCCCTTTCCTGAGGTTTTGTGGCTTCCCAGTGGGAAGTAACTAGGGTATTGGCTTATAATGACAAAGAACATTGTGTCAAACCTTTAAAAAGATAAAAATATGCAGAATTGACAATAGTCTGGTATATAGCTTAGTAGCTTAGTTTAGTTAGATATATTTTTTTTAATTTTAATGTAATTACATCCAGAAGTGCACAGTTTTCACCTGTGTTTAATATACATGCAAAGTTGATTCTCGGCATGAGCCTCACATGGTTTATTCTAATTCCAACTTGAAAACAGACAGGTGGCTGCATTTTTTTTTTGCCACCATGAGGGTAATTAATACTTTCTAACTCCAGGGCTTCTTTTTTCCTGAGATTGCCTCAGAAGGAATGTCAACCAAAGAAGACTTCAGCAAGATATGTAGATGAGTGCAGTAAGATGTGAGGGAGAAAGAAAATAACTCAGAGTTTTACAAAAATAAAGAGAATCAGTTGCAATTCCAGATCTTGGAACTTTTGTTGAAGCTCTTGTGAATGTCCCCATTTGAGTGCACTGTTCATGCCTGTGTACATCATCTTATTTCCATCACTAAAGCTCCAGTCTCACTCCTGGGACAAGCAGCAGCCTTCTGGCTAGCTTTTATTAGATGAACAGAAGGAGGACTTACTCATGTCCCCATTGAGGCAGAGGTATTTCCCATTTCTAGAAGAACAGAATGAAGGAAGCACATTCCTCTACTTTTTGCAAGACCTGGGGCTGTGTGGCCCTGAAGCTTCCTCCTTGGGCAGCAGTGGCTGCAGCCTTAACCTGTGTGTGCTGGCTGGCTGGCCATCACATCAACACACCTCTCCCACCACATAAACTAGAAAGCTTTAGCACAGAAGGAAGGGCTAGGTGAGATGAAGTTTTACACCTCTGAACACTTGCAAGGTGAAATTGCACCATATCCTGGGTCTTTGCTGGCTTTTTGGTTTGCAGGGGGTAAATACGGAGTGAGAGGATTTGGAGTCAGATGATTTGATCCAAGAAGAGAGGCTTGGACATCTGTGTATTGCTGTGACCTGAGGTGAGGTGAGCAAACCTCTGTTACCTGCTGCTGTTGGAAACAGAAAGGCAGTAACTGCAGGGTGGAAATAAAAGGAAGGTCAGAAACTGAGTTATGCATCTGTATTGTCTGGCTGGCTGCCTTTGGTGTGGTGCTGAGCTGCTGTTATGAAACTGTGCCCTGCATTTCCTCATGTCATATTTGATTTGCAAACCTGTGTGCTAGAATGGCAGGTCAGTGCCTCTTGCTCTGACTGGGGAACACCCTCATCCCCTCTCCTCTGCAGCTGCTGAGAACCTTTCCAGAGTATGCCTTTGAGAAAGGATGCAGACACTGAAGTGATGATGTGGAGCAGAAACACAAATGGGAACGATTTAATACAGAGGGCAGGCAAGCTCTGTAACTCAGCCCTGTGACAGGGAACTCTGCATTTCCTTTTCTTCAAGAAATACAGTCTGGTGGAAGTGCCTGTACATGACCCTTCTGAACTTGCTGGTCCTGTTCTCCTGTTTGTCTGTGTATCTCCATCTGGCATAGATATTCTTTGATATTGCTCTTTTAAAGAGAAAATCTGGTATCTCTTAATTTTCTAAGTGTTTATAAAGGATAGTATTGCTGAGTGAGAATCAAGCATTTTCTCACTGTTGTAGAAATGCTCAAGTGCTAATGCAGATCTGAGGAAGGGTGCTTTCACTTGCCACAAAGGTGCCTGGAAGGATTTGAAGCTTGATCTCTCTCTCACACACAATGATACAGTGTTCAAGATATGCTCTCCTGCCCCTGGTGTTTAGATTTTGAGGTCTACTCTTCTTCTGAAGCCATATCCCTGAGATAGTGACAGGAAATTTGGGAGGATGCTAGGCAGAGAAAACAAGGTCACTTCCTCCTCTTTTGGAGTGAATTGTTCACTAAAAGATCACAGGATTGTCTCAAATTTGTTTTACTCATTAGAGACCATGTGGAAAGGAAGAGGAATACCAGAATACTGACAGTGTTAGACAGAGAGAAGTAGAAAGTTCTTATTCATAGTGTTCTTAAGAAATTAAAGTGCAATATAAATTTTAACATATTAGCTTAAGTCTAACAAACAAGTCTCTATTAAGAGAATAAAAACAGGCCATCACTTACCAATGATCTTGGAAGCAGGTAGAATAAAGAGGGAATTCTGCCTTCAAGCCAGGCAAATCCTCAAATATATTACCATCTGATGGCCACTAAGAAGCTTGCCCACTGTGACTTGGATCCCTCCACACCAGTTAAAAATATCTCTCACCTGTGTTCCCTGGGGCCATTTCATTCAGGTCTCACCAGAATGTACTCTTTACCCAGATTTCAGAAGCTGACTCCCAAGAAGCTGAATCCCAAGTGGTCTGTAATGCACTCTTAAAAACTGCAGAGTCAAAGACCAGGCAGTTTGTGGAGTCCCTAGGGAGCAGAGCAGCAAAGACAGGAGCAGGGCTGCTCCATAGCCCAGGGCAGCACTGCAGTGTCACAGAGGTGGATCCCTGGGATCACCACCTCAAGGGGCACAGAGAATCCTTTCCATCTTCTTATCCTGTATGTGTCTCATTGCAGGGACCACACGATGTGGGAGGGAAACCCGGAGTAAACCTGGGTTTGCTGACCAGGGCCAGTGCCATGGCAAGGAGTGGCCATCTGGTCAGCCTTATCATGGCCCTTTCACATTTACAAAAAGGCTTGTAATTACTTTTGGGTTGGATTTAAATAACACATGAAAAGCCAAATTTATGACCGTGCATTTAAATACAGCAACTATTCTGCTTTTCTAGTTTAGTGAGGATTGTGTGAATCAAAAATACCTTACTCATCTGCAAAAGGGCTTAGTCCCAGCAAATCTTGACTTTAATGACAGGAAATAATCATAAGCTACTTTATATGCAATTAAAGACACTTTATTTTGGAGATATTTTTGTAATTTGTATTTTTTCCTAAAACCAATTATCTAAAATACTATACTTTTTCATGCCTGCAGTGCAACTTTGTCTTGCATATAAATTGATTTTTTTGAAGTAAACTTTTTTAATGTGTGATTGAAACTTGAGACCTTTATCTAGGTAATAGATATCTATTTTACCTTTATCTAGGTAATTGATTAATAGGTCAGGTAACACGTGCTGGTTGGCAGTAGCAGCTAACAGTTTTGTGCTACAATTTACTTGTTTAGATAATTGTATTAATTTAGAACAGAAATTGACACAATTACAACGGTATTTTTGAAAATGTCGGTTTTATGTTAGGTTTCTTATGTTAATGTCTCATCAGCCTGTAATCAAATGCTGAAGCTGTTTGAAACAGAAAATACTTTCCACACTGAAATTTAATGTAATGCTGGTCCAGAGCTCATTAATTTCATGGGAAGCTCAGGGTTGGATTTGGACTATGGTCATAATTTTATCCATCTGTTGAAACAGAATGACAGTGTTCAGATTCAGACCGAACAGTGCTGTGGCCCAGATCTTTCACAAAAAGCTGTAAACAATCAGTGGAGAGTTTCATGGCAGTGGTAGACTTGAAGGGTAGGGAAAATGTGTCCTGAAGGATATGTGTCCCTGTAGTAATTGCAACCCTTGACATGGGAAGAAGAGAAAAGTGTTAGATATTTTGTCTTCTTGAGCTCAAAGTGACAGTTCAGGGAAGATCTCTAACCTGTAATGAATATCTGTGAGTCAGGAACAGAAACGGGATAATCCAGCAAAAGCAGTTCTGCCTGTGTGCTCCCATGGCCTTTCCAGGTGAGGTGTCCTGCTGCCATCCTCCTTGGTAAACACATGACTGGTTGATTGGGAGATATGGCCTGGTGACAGCACCATCAGTGTTCTAGAGGCTGCCTTGTCACCCTCCTGCCTCAAGCCCCAGTGTGCCTGTGAGGTGGCTTCCCCAGGACCATGCTGCCCTCCCAGCTGGTGACACCGCCCCAGCACCGGTGTTGACACAGATTGGCCACCTCGGCAGGGCAGGAGTTCACACACCTCCAGGAGTATTGCACATTTTTTCCATCAGTCCTGATCTGGGGAATCTGCAGAATGAAGCTGTCAAAACTGTGCAAAATTAATTATAGGCTGGATTTGGCATAAAAGCTTAGATGCAGTGTTTTCCTTCAGCATTTGTACTTGCTGTTGGAAATGCCTGAGCCCATCCATCTGTGCAGATAATGCTGACAGGGGAAATCACTAATGAAACATAGTTTTACAGGTGGGTTTAGGTGAATTTTCCATCAACTTCATTTGCCTGTAGCATAACATTATATTCTTTTCTCAGCTGTGAGATTTTTTACCTCTGCTCTGAAGCATGAGACACTGACTTTCTTTTGCCTTTGTCACTTGTCTCTGTCAGCCTTGCACACATGTCTGGGTAACACGCCAGGGTCCGTGGGGTCGTGCAGTCCCCACTTGGGGTCCAGAGATGAAGATCCCCACGGTGAGGAGTGGAGTTCCTGCAGAACTCTACAGATTTTGCATTGTTAAAAGCTATGAAAATGCATTGTTGAAGGAGAAAGGCCCAGGTTTCACTGAACCATGTAAGTTCCAGCTGAAATATGAAGGTATCCAGGGCCACTGGAATTCCTCTTTCTCAACCTCAGGCCAGCCAATAAGTATAAGTGGGTAATTCTCATTAATTTTTACAGCAGCAAGGATAATTTAGTGTAAAGCTACATGTTATGTCTGTCCTTTTCTTCCTCTTTTCCCACACACTAGTTAAAGACTCCAGAAACAGGACTAAATTATTGTAGTGTTGGAGAATAAGAAGACAAATTGTTTTACCTTATGCATTGGGAGGAAGATGGGGATATAAGGAGGAGATGGGGGCAGAAAAACTGAGTATTTTCCCCCCTCTTCCAGCTATGCTGAGCTGTTAGATCAGCTGAGTCATTAATAATGTTTCTTCAGCCTTAGATTAATCCAGGATGTAATCCTTCATTTTTGCCCTCCCCAAGGAATCATTGCTAAAGCTCTTTCACAAATACCAAAAATATTTATTCAGACACAAGATAAGGATTTGTTTCACTTGTTCCTCCAGAGACATATGAGTAGATACCATTTAAGTAAATGAGTGTTCTGCAGACCTAATTAGGGACAGAGTAAAGTCCATAGTCCTGTGCCAAAATGCTATATCATGAACTCAAATTCATGGAAACTTAATACAGAGTCACCATTTGTTTACTATATTTAAATCAGACTTTAAACATTAAATGAAAGCCAATACACCCAATAAAAGCTCGTAATCCAGACTGCAATAATAAATCTCATGCTGGTATCCTCATACAGATGAGAGTGAAATTGTAAGCGCATTGCCATCAATGTTGCAGCACATCTTGACTCTAGTAGATCCAGGATTTTTTTGGTAATGTTTTAATGAATCTTAATTTACTAGAAAAGTAAGTAATTTAGGATTTCCTATTTCCCTCCAGTCACTGATGTGATTAGCTCCTGGGACAAAACTAACATGTACTGAGCTGGATTTCTCTGTCAGCATCAGCCACCTACTTTTTCTCATCTGCCCCCCAAAACCACCTCTGTTTTCCTGCCCTGCCTGCAGTCCCCCAGCTCGGTGCACTGGGGTGTTTGGCTTTCAGACTCATTTCCTAGCAGGAGAAAGCTCACATGACTGAGTATGTATCTTTTTGTCTGCAAAATTATCTTGGATGATTTTATTTAAGTTTGAAAGGGGAATAGCTGTTTTAAAGGTCAAGATAGGCAGAGGAGGTAATCCAAATTTATAGTGCCCCAGGCTGCCCTGGGAAGGGAGCAGAGGCAGCACTGCCAGAGCTGCCTGCCCGTGGCACAGACAGAGCAGCTGGGGCTGGGGCTGTCCTTCCTCAGCAGGATGGTGCAGGGAGGGCAGGTGGGTCCCACTCTGTCCTGGTGGGTAAGGGGACATGAATGTTCCAGAGCTGTGTCCCTTGCAGAACTCTTTTTCCCCTTGAACAATTTGGTTTCATGTGACTTAAACCCCTTCCACTGAGTGGTGGCAACACAATGATCTTTGCCAAAGTGGCTGATTGTGTTTATTTAAGAGGCGCCTAGTGGTAGAAAATCAGTAACAAAAATCGATTTGTAGCTGTTTTCTGTGCTTTACAAAAGGCATGCGAGTTTCACTTGCTCTAGTTGGAAGCAAGTAAAGAGAAAATCGTTCATAAGTTAATTATTTGTTAGTGTATAGTGATAAAAAATATTTTGTGAAGAAAATGATATTGTTACATTTTACGTTACCATACCTGAATAGGAATTAATTTTATGTCGTTGGAGATATAAAACAATACAGAAACCTGCATAAATACCTTTGTGCTCAGTTATGGTCATTAAATTGATGTGGAATATCTAGTGTTTTGTTGATTTAGCTGTAGCTTAAAGCATGGGCTTATGCACTGGGAAAATATAAGGTGTTTGCTCTATCTGTACCTCTTATTATGTGTGTATCCATATTTTCACTGTCTTCAAAAGTATTTGTGGATGTGCAGGAGACACAAGAATGGCTATTAATGTGCTGGCTACTCCCTTTTATTGTTTAAAGGATTTAGCCAGTCCTTTATACAGACTTTTTTATTCAGTCTACATTTTTTCCTGGTCTTACCTAAAAATTTCATTTTGCAGGCTTCTGTACATGAGTTTGTCTTTAAAGGCACCAGTATTATAGTACTACAAATGTTAGGCAGGTTTCTTGAAGTTAAGCACATGTGAGTTTCTGCAAAGTTAAGGAGAGACAGGGAGACATTGAACTGCCATCTGAATAAAAAATACCTTCATTTTCAGTAGATGTGAGAAATTAAATGTTCCTTAGAAGGTTGCAGACAGGTTTCATGCACTGAGGACTGATCTATGAGCGCTTCTTGTCTGCTAGATTAAAGCATAAATATGTTTATTCTTATATGTCACAGTACAAGGGCAGTGCAGTGGCAAGCAGACACCTGGCTGACCAGCACGTTGAAGGAATGAGGAGAAAATTCACAGTTGTTCTATTTTCTTGTAGACTGTGCTTATGGTTTTAGTGTGTCTGAAATCAGGGTAGGAAAGAAGGATGTGCTGGGAGTATTCAGAAATCAGATTACAGTGATATGTTACTGATGAAAAGAAGAATTCAGTTTTAAAATTTACTCCCTTATTATTTATTTTCTTTTCTGTAAGAGGCTTTTATTTCTGTTTGGGGGGTAGGATTCATCCGTAGCTCAGTTTGCTTGCACCACCCCACCCCTCCAGTCTGTGTTTGTCAGGAGAAGGGTCCTGTGTACAACTGCTCCCAAGAGAAGGGTTTGTTGCCTGCAAGCAGCAGCTGAGAGAGTCATTTAGTGCTTGTATGGGGAGTCCTCCAGAGAACAGCTCCTGTCTCTGAGGTCTTCCTTTCTGTTTGTTATTTAATACCTATTTTATTTGGGGAACAAAAAAGCCCAAACCTAAAGAGAAATGGGCACTGTTCACATCAACTGTTTTTGCCCTGCAGATATGAGGGGAATAGTTTCCTTTCCACAGGAAGAGTTGCCAGGAGCCTTTTAGCCAATTACCACAGGAGTTTGAGGACCACAGCAGTAGAGGGATTACTTTGCCTTCCGTAGTGAACATTAACCACTGCTGTGCTAAACAAATGAGCCTTTTATATTTTATCTACTTTGATACTTTAAGGAAATGAGAAGTCTTGAAATGACAAAACCCTGGTAATAATGAGGTGAGTTATCACCACATGGTTATTATCAAGATAATTTTCTTTTTATAACTAATGTGTGTTAAAAAAGAGGCATGCTCCTTGTTTGCCTTGGAAGCAAAATCATTCAAGTTTACTCTTGTCAGGTTTCTGAGAAGAATAAGAGATTGTTATTTTGTGAAAGAGAAATGCCCTGATGGAGCCTAGCCCTGGAATTGTTTTCCTGGAAGCCAGACATGATTGTGGCTCATGTCTTGTCTGAGGTTTGTCTGATCCCACCTTCATTCATTGTTGGGTTCAGCTGCTGGTGCTGGCAGTCAGTTCTGTGTTCATTATCTCCAGTAAAATTACCTTATTGCAATTAATCAAATTGTGTAAAAAAAAAGTTGGACTTGGATGTTTTGTGAGCAGCATAGACATTACCTGTAAGGTAAGAATTCTTCTGGAAGTGAACCACAGCATTTCTGTAGAAGCTGGTAAACCTGGAAGTGTAGCATCCCCTACACCCCTGAGGTAAGGTTGTTTTAAAATGTGTTCCTGTTTATGTCCTGATGCCCTTCATGCTGTATTGGGAGTAGACTGACCATAAAGGGAAGCTCATATAAATACAGCTAACTGAAAATATACCATATACTTGAATTTTATATTATAACATTAAATTAGTAAATCCCAATTCACTGTGACATCTGCATTAATCTTGTTTTCATGTAAAATCCTGTAATCACATTTCCTGCATCAGTCAGTCAGTTTTCACTGGAACCAGACAGATGTACAAGGACCTTTGCAGCAGTGCTGTGCTTGGAGTCACTAGCACAAGCACAAAACCATGTTTGAAGACTCTCGCTTCTTCTTTCTTGAGCTTCAAGCATGAGACTGCATTTCTGTCCAGTGCAACTGTGGAGCAGTTCACTTAAAGTGAAGTGTTATATTACTACTGTGTGGTGTCAGCATATTGCAGAAGTACTCAGTGTATAAATTAACATATGGGCTTCCCAGAACTGCATGTGGTGAGTTTCAATTTAAACAGTTAACAACATGGATAAGGTGGCAATACCTGTTTAAATATCTATGTACCTTTGTCCCTGTCTGCTGTTAATGTAGGTGCTCTCAGATGGTTGTGGATGCCATGTATAAAGTTTTTGTGTAGTACAGAACTTGTGTAAGCATGTCAGTGTGCCCAGCAGCCTTTACAACAAGCAAGAAGAACCTAACTGAATGTAAGAAACCATCTCTGATAAGGGATTGTTTGAAAAGTTTTTTTCAGAGGAAAAAAAAGACAATTTCATAAGAAGCTTGTGCCACTTTAAAGCCTAGAAAAGTAACACATTTGGATTCTAAAGCTAATTGGAAAGATGATTTTAGTAATTGTACAAGTCTCAAGAACAAAGGCAGTTAAAAATTGACAAAAAAGGAATGCAAGTAACTTTATAAAGCTACAAAAGCTTTATAAAAGTAGACCAGATACTGCATAGCTGAATATTCTACCATAATGGATCTGAAAGAAGTAGAAACCCTGAAATTCTTCCAGACATGTGAAGTAATGCCTTGCATTATTATGTGAGCAGGGCTGTTTATCTTGGCCATAATTTAGGAAGACTTTTGTGTGTTATCATCAATGAATTAGAACTTGAATAACAAACCTTGGATATAATCATCATAATCTGTTCCTGTTGGGGAGGGACAGAAGAGGAAAAAAAGCTTATTGCAAAATAGTTTAAATGTGTCTGATGAAAAAATATGAATAACTCATTTGCTTAGAATAGCTAATCATTTAGGTGGACGTTTTTTATTGGAGTGGTTCATAATCTTAGAGTCTGTTTTAAGAGTTCCTGACTCAATCACACTCCAAAAGTGAGCTCTGTGTGTGGTACTGCTTAGGATCTTGTGTCTGCTTTGGGTTCCATACTAAAATGGAGTAATTGAAAATGTCAGACTGTCTGATAAAACAAAAATGAGTAAAATAAAACTGATTGCAGTGTCTTCTCCATATTGCACACCTGCCTTAAGAAATTACCCTTAACAGGCCTTTGCAAGACATTGTAACTGTGTATGTGTAACGGATGTATGCTTGTATGTTTATATGCATATGTGTACACAACCTTATGTCCAGTCATCATTTTCACATCAGTCAATAGGTATCAGAACTTGCCTTCCTCTTGCCCTGTGAGTGTGAGTGCTCTTTGGAGGTGTGATGTAAGGATGTCAAGTAATAACACCCTTTTGAAGCTGCAGGTAGTCATACTAGGTGGTGACTTCTGCCTTGTCTGGGCAAACACTGAGAAGAAGGTAGATTTCTACTATGTGGGCATAAAAGAGATTAAAATTTGTGTGCAAGAGGAATGTGAGAGGTGGGTGTACTCTTGGATGCAATAGGTGCAGTATCAGACATAACAATCATTACCTCTGATTCTTTGTTTATTTTCTTTTTTTAAATTTTTTTTAAATGAAGCAAAAACACATCATTTAAGTGAAAACTATTACATGAACTGGAGGCTTTTAATTTCTTTTATAACCCTCTTCCCAAACAGACTCAAATTTCTCAGTTTTCCAACAGCTTGCAATCTCTTACTGATATACCCCACTTGTGTCCCTTTTTTCCTAGTTGCACCTACAGAAAATCTACTTTCTGATTTGGTAGTATTTTCAATAACTAAAAAAAAAGTTAATACATTTGTTTGGGGAAATGAAGTGGCTTGTTGAAACTTCTTGTAAGTGACTGACAATATAACACAATCATTAGAAAGACATACAGTGAATTTACCTTTAGATGAGCTTCTTAATGCATGAAGATTTTATGGGACCAGTGGTGTAGGGTTGTTCTGTAATCACTTTATTTTAGTGGGTTTTGGTCCACTGTGTTTCAGGTGCAGAAGCATTTACTTTGTTCTGCTGTGAATGATAGTGCTTCACCGTGACATTTGCACCGGCAATTATGGGAGAGGTGCTGAAAGGCCCTAGGGTACATCATCGTTTTCCAACTCCCACACACTTCTCCCCGTTTTTATTAGGATCTCCTCAAAGGCAGTTACACACCCTCTTCCAAAGTGCTGTTTGAGCTCAGATCTGTCAGCTCGCCTGTACAGCACTCTCGAGTGACTGGGCAGCTGGTATGCTAATTGCTACCTTACTGAACCAACCATAATGGCATCTCTTTTTCTTTCTACAACCTTTTCGTGCGTTAACATTTTTTCTTTGACTATACATTTTAATTATTGTGGCTTTGGAGTGGATTTTGCTGCCTGCTTCAAGCTTTTCAATGCCTGTATACAGCACTGTGCACAACGAGACCTAATCCCCAGCTGGGACCATCTCTAACAATGCAGTACAAATACATTTTATTAAATTTCAACATTTTTTATATTTCAGCATTTTGATTTTGGCCTCATTTGGAAGGGGTTTTGTTGTTATTTCTCAATTCCTGTTTGATATACTAGTTTTACAGTGATTTTCTGGCTGTTTAAAGCAGATTTGAGGGAAACACTTTTTCAGTGTTTTGCAAATGATCCACTGCACAACATAAGAAACAAATCCCTGTTTATATGGATTGGGGGTTGATGTTTAGCATGTCTGTATACACAGTACATGCTAATGTAAGGTAAGATGTGTGACTTGCTACAAATCTTTAGCTTTGCACATCAATGGTTTGAAGAGCTGGAGTCTGGTTGTTTGCTTTCTCATGTTGAAGGGGTGGCTGTCATTACTGTGTGTTACATTTTTAAAAAAACAGGCAGGAGAACATTTTTGCTACTGTGTATGTCTCACAAAGCAGGAAAAGTAAGACATCATTTAAAGTGGCTATTGTGCAGGAGGTTTCTGGAATGTTTGGCATTGCATGTTAAACTTTGGCATTTTGTCATTAAAAACTGGAACAGAGCACAGCCTCTCAAATATGGAGTCAGGCCTCTTGAGCTCCTGTAAAAATAAGCTGGCAAACAAACCCCTCTAATAAAATGCTGATGGTGGAAAAGATATATGGTCATCATTTCGTTATGCTACTTTTCTCAGCATGTCTCATCTATTTCCAGAAGTAAAAGAGAGAGATGATTGCCAGAAAAGCAAAAGCCCTGGTGGGGTGAGATCCTGGCCTTGCTGAGGCAGAGAACAGCTCTGTCACTGGGCCAGCCTGCGAGCCATGAAATGTCCCCGTGCCCTGGCCAGGTCACTGGTTTCAGTGGCCATTAATCTGCCTTTTAGTTAAAGCAGTTGTTTCTTCCCTCCTATTGCTCTTAGGATGTTCAGCAGTGTAAATGGCGCTTGTGATTGTTAGTTTGGGCTTTAATGACACTGTAGCCATTTAAAATGCCCCCCTGGAGCCTCCCAGGGGTTCAGTGCACTGGGGAGGCAAGAGGAGGCTTCTGGCAGGGGGAGCATTTGGGTGTGGGGCTGCTGTTGGTAACCTGGGCAGTGAAGGTGGTGACTGTGCTGTGCTCCTGTGGTCTAGGCTGCTTCTGCATATTGGTACTGTTATTTTCTTAACAATTTTTCCCAGAATGGGAATTTCTAATGAATTTATAAATTTTTAACTCATATGTTTTTTCATTCATTTTTTCATTTACATTTTTTCATGTATACATACTTGCAGCTTTCTCTTAATTATCCTGTGCTCTTTCCTTCAAAAGGATATCCGTGTGTTTAATGTGTACTGTGTGGGGTGCTTGTGTGGGATAGTTGAAGGAAAAAAACATGAGTAATGACAGCCTAAAAAAGTATAGTGTAGAATATTTGGTTATTTAATTCACAAATTACAGTTTTAGTTAAAAAAAATCAGACTCTTCAAAGTCTATGTATCATCTTAAATAATGACAGTAAATTTTTCCTGAATACAAATAAAAGGTGAGGATAAAGAAACTTATTTTAAAACAAGCATTTTGGCAGTGCTGAAAATGGTAACTAATGATGTTACAGAAATTGCAGTATCTTTCCTGTCATACCGCACTGGCACATGGGAGGCTTAAATAAGAATACTAACATGACAGTCAAAATAATTCGGTAGAGAGGGAGTCCTTGAAGAGACCATGCATGTCAGAGCAGAGCTACTTTCAAAATACTCTTGAGTGTGATAGTGATCAAGTAGGTTCAGAAGCAAGCAGGTTTTTATGAGACTGTGTATTCTGTTTTCTGTCTCTGGATGAAACACTTATGTGGTTTTTTTGTCCTGCCATCCCAGCTCTCTGGCCAGCTCTGCTGGGCACCTGGTGCTGCCATGGGAGGAGCCCATGGGTGCCTGGCAGACCAAGGGTGTTGAATGAAGGCAGCACATGAAAAATCATCTTCTTTCCTCATTCGGAGAGTAAAACTTGTTAAACTTCACAGCTTTAAATGAGGAGTAAACAGTATTTCTGTTCACCTGCAGTGTCAATCAGTCAGTCTTACCTTTTTCTTTGTGCTTCGTAATTACTGGTGAAATATTTAACCATAAGCAGCTTACATGTTTCTGAAATAACTCTCTGATCATATATTGTTTTGCCTATTCAGTTTTGGAAAATCTAAAAGGAAAAGTGCACTATCAGGAAAATACTAATATTTGGTCTCTAAGCAGTAATACGTTTTAATAGAGTGGAGATGAACAGCATCAGTTATTTGCAGCTTCTTTTTTGCTTAATTCAGTAGCTCTTGTGTCCCAGGGAACTAAACAGCACAGTTTGTATGTGGCATCTACTGCTCATATAAGCAACTCCAGGGACTTTTTCTAAACTTGTATCTTCTATAAGGCCCTTGAGCCTGGCTGTCTGTAGCTCACCAGAGGACAGCGTGTCCTGTGTGCTGCACCCCGCTCATCACGTCTTGGAATTGTCCTGGTGTGCACAAGCCACTCTTCTGGGTGAGATGAAACAGACACTTCTCACGTTTTGACTCCCTTTATCCTCTCTGTAAGAGTGCAGCAGGCAGGATGTGCAGTGATTTGGAAATTTCTGTGTTGAGTTCCTAGAGCAGCTCACTCAGCTCCAAGGTTTCTCATGGCTGTGTTCTCAGTTTTCTGTTTCATAGATGGGGATAGGACTGTGGACTGCCAGTGATGATAAAAACAAATATATATTTGTGGCAGTTGGACATTGATGGATCTGGATCTAAAGTGTACTGCTGCTGGCAGGATTACAAGAGCTGGGTTTGGAGATTTAATGTTCTCATTGTGGCTGTTGTAGGGCAAAACTGAAAGCTCATAAAACTGAGGGCAGGTCATATCAACAGACCAATTAAAGACTGTGTGTATCATGGATACAAATGTTTATGAGCTATACTGCTTACACAGTAATCATTATTTTTGACCTTTCAGCATGAACTCTGTTGATTCCTCATCACTTTTTCATTCAGGATAGTCTTTTAGAGAAAATGCTATGAGACATGACTTCACTCAGTCCAACTTTATTTGGATTTCTGCAGTCCTGGTTAAAACCAACTTGGTTTTACTGGAATGATGTAGGGGACAGAACAAGACAACTTCCAGTGGTTTTCACTGTGTAGGTCATCTGAAAAGATGAAAATTACTTTCCCAAAAAAGAATACTTTTTTCCCATAGGTTTCATTACTAAATTGAAACTTGAGTGGATGATTATTGTGTGCAGTGAGTGGCAATTGCTGTAATTGTGTATTTGCAGGTGGCACTGCCTTCTCTGGCAGGAGATGGGAGAAGGTCTAAGGAATTTATCTGTTAATGGCCCAGCCACTGGAACAGCAGCAAGGTAGCTCAGTTTGCAACCACAACACTGTTAAAACACAGATAATTTTAAACAACTACATTCAAAACAAACTTCTGTCTCATCAATGCCTGACTGATTTCTAGTAAAACCAAGCTTTAGCTCTTCTTTTGATCTATTTGCATTGAAGCTTGTTTGCATGATGCAGATGCAAAGGAAATACCTGCTTTGCTTCACTTTGACATTTCCTTTAAGATTACTCTCAGTATAATCTTGTGTCACAAAACCAGATTGAAACCTATTCAGGGCCTTATCTTGTGGCAGAAAGCTGCTGAGCCCAGCTGGTGAGGAGGATTCTTAGTTGCTGTGAATTGAAGAGAAAATGCATAGACTTGGAGTATTTGTTAAATGCTTTTCTGATGGGTCACTATTTCTCACTGAAATGAAATTCAGGCAGAAAGCTGGTGCTCTGATACCTGCAAATCATAATCACAGCAAAACCCAAATACTGGCCAACTGACAGCTGACCCAGCATCCTTCTTTATGATGTTTTTTTTCTCTATACTCTGTTAAGTATGCAACTCTTACATTGTTAGAGTAAGATAGATACCTTTAAACAACATCAAGCTACGTTCTTAAAAAACACAAATGGACTTTCATCTGTTTCTTGCTTCTAGCCCCTATATCCTGTACCTTTTCCATTATAATTTTCTTTTTTTAATACCATGGTAACTGGAATTAGTAATAAGTAACAAAATAAAATATGAGAAAATATCAGCTCTTAAAGCTCACTTTAACAATATGAAAGTTAATCTTGTGCTTCTGGTTTTTGTCCTACTTGAAGTTCCAACTCTTTCCACTAACTAAAATTGGGGTTTCACCTCCAGAAATACACCTTAATATTAGAAAATGCACATCCCTACACTTCAGGACCAAACTGATTGCTATAATAGCTTCTTTTTCCTGTCTCACATATTTTTCTTTTGAATTGAAGTGTACTCTTTTATCAGAAATTTCTCATAGGTACCCATATTATCACTTTTTCATATTCTTTTGAACGAAGCCTGAAGGGAAAACTTCTCTGGTATCATCCATAATTCAGAATTTTATAGCTCTTTTCTGAATGTGCTGAAATTTTTCAACATTACTTTTGATATACACACACCTCAGAACTAAGCTTGCATTATTTTATGGTCCTGTCAGAGTCACATAGAGGAGTAATTCTGCTTCCCTACTGTTACTTTGAATTCCCTTCATATATTGTATTCACTCATTGCAGCATAGCATTGGGAGTTCATGGTCTGTTGTTGCTTCGTGGTTTTGAAAACATTTTTAAACAATTACCTTAAAGATTGTAATTTATTGGTGGCAGAACCAGCAAAGGTCTCACAAATTTCCTTAATTACACAAGGTGGAAAAAATTCAGCTTACTCCTAAACAAAACTCTTTAACTGATGGCAAGGTATATTAATAATCATATAATAAGTAATGTAATTTATTATATCCTTAAAGTTTTTGAAAGTGGTCACATGCAATAAAGAATTGCAGATTTACAGTATCCCTGTAGATTGGGAAGTAAATTTTATTTTGAAGTGTAGAAACTGAGGCACAAATTTGTCACTAGCCAGTGTGTTGCTTTACTGAACCCGCTTTTACAACCTTCATTTATTCATCCTTCTTGGGCTGCTTAGGAGAACAAATGTTTTATATTTAATGTCACCCCATCATGATGTTATTCAGAAAGTGCTTCCTCACATGAGGACATCATACCTGTTTTTAGGACAGTCCTGTGCAGGTTAGCAGTCTCTTACCAGTGCATGAAATGCACCATGGCAGCATGAATTTAGTTGCTCAGCAAGTCTGCATTCCTTGGCACAGGGAGCAGGATAATACTTCTGGTGTCCAGACCTATTGTTTTCACAGTGCTGCATTTCCTCACTAATGGCTTATGAGGCAAATATTTAAGTGCTTATCGTTACATATTCCCCTTTCATCTCATTATTTATAGAGCAACTATCAGGATTGCGAAACTATTTTTTTTCCTTTTTTAAAAACGTAAGATCAAGCAGCAGAAGTTGAAGACTTTCAAGTGTGCACTTAGGAGTTTGTTCACAGTGACTGTTTTGTCTCCTGTGGTTCACTCCTGGCACTCCTTCAACTCAGCAGCCCTGGATCAGCAGAGCCTGCTGTGCTCCAGCGCCTGAGCTCCTGAAACACCTCTGCATCCTCACTGGGACAAATCTGAGAGTTGTCAGACCCTGGTAGATTGATGATCCTCTACCCTTAGAAATCCTGTCAAATCTACTAAAGTATCTTTTATGGTAGAGAACAGACACTAAGTGCTTCAAAGGACTTGCTCAATCTTGCATCTTTTTTCCTCTGCTGTTAGAGACGTGGGGTTCAGGTCAAGTTCAGCATGGGACCTTTTGCATCATGGAAACTTTTGTACTGGAAGAAAAAGCTCACCTAGTAGTTAAACTAAAATAACTATTTTAGGAACTTTGGGTACTTTTGTTGGGCCAGATAGTGTGCATCTCCTGGGGACCAGGTTGTCCTCTTTGCAGTATGTGTGTTTTACTCCTTTTTGTACCTGCAGAGGGTTTTTGCTTCAGTGTACTTCACGCCTTTACCTTGCCCTGATCACCCAGTATTGCTATAGAAAAGGACTCTGGGATGTTCCTTTTTCTGCTCAGGAGACCAGTTGTTCCTCTGATCTCAGCTGTTTTCTTAGAGCCCCTCTCAGACTGGAAGCCCTTGTCTCATCTGGAAGATGATTGCCCCTGTCTCCCCTTCCCTGTCCCCTGATCACAGCCAGATGTGCCTCGCAGCTTAGATTGGTCTTCTGTGCCTGCACACAGAAGTAAAGGCAAGAGCTGTTCAGGCAGCTGGAGCTGTAAAGATGCTGGTGCCAGTCCAGGAGAAGCTGAAGGGATCCTGGTCTGAGATGCTTTCCTCTGAGCTGCAGTTTCAGCCTCTCTGCTTTCCCTGTTGGTGCTTTGACAGCACAAGGCCAGAATGAGGGGCTGCCCTGCTGCCTGCCCCCCACCTCATGGCATGGCTTGCTGCTTCCCAAGGGCAGAGCCGTGGGCTTTTGTGCATTAGAGAACTGTGGGAGAATCCAACACAGCCTTCCAAGCCTAGCTGTCTGCCTCCTCTGTGCTGCCCATGCCAGCCTGCCACTCCAGGGCAAGCCTTGCCAACTCATGAACCCCAGGCTGAATTGTCCAACATCCCATTTGCTAAGAGAATGGAAGAGGTTTTTTTAATTATTACTTTGTGGTTGGTTTGGTTTTTTTTTTGTTGTTGTTTTTGTTTTTTGTTTTTTGGTTTTTTTTTGTTTGTTTTTTTTTTTTTTTTTTTTGTTTTTGTTTTTTTTTTTTTTTTTTTTTTTTTTTTTTTTTTTTTTTGTCTTCAGAGCATGCATCAATCTCTAGAGGTCTAGAAAATAGGATCCTGTTCAAAATTACTGCCTGACTGAGCCCACTTCCTTGAGCCCAGTACAGCTTACTCAGGCCCTTGGCTCAGCAGGTCTGGTGTTAGATGCAGCCCCTGGAGAAGCCAGGTCAGGATCCTGTCTTCTGCTACCCAGAGAGCCAGGGAGCCACCACTGCTAGAAACAATCAAAGAAGACAGTCCCTAGCACTTTGCTAAGGGAGTGTTTGTTTACTCTGCCCTCCTGCCATATATCCATGATCATAAGGGTCTTAATTTTTTTAAGTTTTTAAGTGCAATTATCATAGATATTCCAAGTCATCTTCTCTTTAGCCAGCGCCCCAGAGCTTGCAGAGGGGAATGCCACTTGCTGTGTGGCCCTTTCATACTTGCAGTCACTGCCACACTGCAGGGTCGTTACCCAGTGTTTGTTTTAAATGTCTGAAGTCCACAGCTATGCTGGTATGTTAACCCACCACTTCTGTGTAGTCTGGAAACGTTAAAACCATAAATTATTATAAACAAAGTGCCTTTGGGGGAGCTTATATATTGTGGTTATTTAAGTAGTTCTAGAGATTTCTGCCTTGGTTTAGTGCTCATAGAATGTATACATGACCACAGAAATATTCCACAGTTCACTGAAGAACAAAGGTATATTTAACAGAAGATGTATTTCTACTGAATAGATGCTTTTTTAATTAGGATTTTAGCTTAAAAAAATAATTTCAGCTTGCTTCATCTGCTTTCCATATGTAACTGTTTCAGATAAAATACACGGCTAAAGGTTTAATTGAATCAGTGCCATTCCCTAAATACAGAATTTCTGTATATGTACATTTCTCATTCTGATAGCTTCCAAAAGATAGCTAAGTGACCATTAGAATATTTTAACAAGAAAATATTTTTGTTTTATGAGATGTAAGTTTTCCTCCATAAAATACAACATGCTGGAACTAATTTTCATTGCATGGTTATGGTTCATGGTTAAAAATTTTCAGTCTGTGCAGGACTATTTCCATACCACTGACACATCTGTTTTAAAGAGACCTTGTCATCAATAATACATGATATTTGGTCATTGAGGAGGAACTCCCACAGTCCAGTGTATACTCAGTGCACCCTTGAAATTTAGCCCTTGGTTTTGAAAGGTTCAATATTTCAATGTCTGGCCATCTTTAACCATCAATGAATATTTTGCCATTATAGATAAAGTCCCAAGTAAACTGCTGTAGTTTCCAACCACATCCAGGAGGAACAAAGCGAGTTAAGGCTGGAGCCTAAAATTTCTAGGCAGAACTAATAAAGCTTCTCTTTGTTGAGGTTTTAGATGTTGCTTTGTTCTCATATGCCCTGGTGAAAAAAATGTTTCTTTTAAAAAAATATTTTACAGACGCTTAATCTTGGTTGTGTCTAATGCCTTTCAATATTTTTAAAAGAAATTCCAAGTGGATGAGTTATTTATGTGTTTAGCTTTTATTTTCCATTATGTCTTTTAATAGATTCCAGATCTCATCTATATTGTAATGGCTTCTGTGTTACGGAGCAACAAAATTTACTGGGTTAAATATCCATTTTTCTTGCCTCTCTGACATGAAAGTGCCACAGTCCTACACAATAAATTGCAAACACATTTGTGAGCTTGGAAGCCCGTGCTGTCACCCTCACTGTCTGCAGGCAAGCTTCACCATTCCAGGAGGTCCCGGTGCACTTCAGCACTCCTGGAAGCACCGTGTTGTTCCCAGCACTCAGGTGAACATGCTTGGAAGACACCGTGATTAAAGGCTGTAAATGGAGGAGTGTTCAGGCTTGAATTCTTTGTGAATTGCTTCCCTCAACCAACGTGTTGGAGCACATGTAGAGAGAGCATGATTTTATAGACTTGTCTGAGACCTGGGATATGCAGATGGAATACGTAATGTGATGTCAGAAAAAAAAGAGATAATCCCAACTGCTGTGTGCTTTCCCCCTCACCATCCTGTCTTCCCCACGCATTTACTTCTTTCCTTTTTTTTGTTTTCCTTCTGGCTAGATTTACTTGAATTTCTGGGAAAAGCAGGTGTTAGAGGTCAGAACAGCACAGTGAGTGGGGCTGAGCTTTTAGCATCATGGAATTGCCACCATGAACCCCTGATTTTTTTTTTCTGGTTTTTGAGACTATAAGCTTCAGGAATTGAAATATAGCATTCTGCACTCAAGAATTATTCCATAGAAAATGTGAGGGAGCCTATAATTAAATACTTGTGCACAGATAGCAGTATTGGAAGAATAAATTTGGTGCCAGTCTCTCCAGAAGTGGTTGAAAAACGTAAATCATGAAGCGAATAGATAATCACAGATATGACAAACTGTAGCTGCATCTGCTGATTATTTTCTTCTCAGCCTCTTGTGTACAATTAAGAATTCAGATTTAACAGCTGGGAATAATTTTCAAATGTTGATCTAAAGTAGAAAGTTCTATTCAGAAACTTTCAGCAGTTCTTTTATCTTCCCCATTCATTATTTTTTCTGGAACAGGTTAAAAAAGGTAGTACTTGACCTGCTCTGCACCGAGACAGAAAAGAGATCATTATAATCTCAGATATGGATTTATGCTTAATGATCCACCTTCTAGTGTGACTGAGTTCAACAGTAAACAGACTGAATATCTGTCAACAGGCTAAACTTTCTTTGGTCAAGAAACTTTATCTGTTAATATTTTATTTTCTTAGTTCAGCAGAAAGACATCTCTCAAAGGTGTCTTGTTGATAGTTGTGGCAAAGAAATTAAGGTAAAAGCTCACAGAGAGGGCCTGTCAAGTTCAAGTTAGAGATGATACACAAGGGAAAACTATTAAAAACTGAGGATGTTTACTAATGTAATCATACATCATTAGATACACTTGGTTAGCACAAATTTCTATATGTAAATAGACCAATACACTGAATGGGCAAATCTGTGTAGGCCGTGTCTGTATATAAAATTCCTACAGAAAGATCTCATGCCTGTCACTGTGCTCCACATGAATCTGAGTTCAAAGCATTTGGCATTTAGCCTCATAGATGCAAGTTTATATGTTCTAGTTCTGCAATTTTATTTTTGTATTCTGCCAGTAAAACCTCTGTCTTTAATGATCCAAGAAGCAGGTACACCAGTTTTATCTGGGTATGGATTTACATGCTTCCTTTATGACAACAGATACTCAGATCTTCCCCTAGTCTAGTAAAGTGAATTTGCTGATGTCGTGGAGGATTATTGTGATTAATCTGGTTAATTAATTAGTCCCTCTAGAAATGGATAAAAGAAGAATTGCATTTTTGGTAGGGATACATCCTGACAGAGGGCATTAAGGGCAAGTTAGTTCATTCTCATTTGACACCAACAGTTTACATTTTACCTTCGTATGTTTTCTCCTCTGTTATCTGTTCTTTCCATTGGGGCATTTCCAGTGAAATAACATATTTTTATTTTTCACATTTTTTCAAGTCTTAACCTTGTTAGTAGGTCAGCTCCAGGAAACGTCTGAAGTCTGATCACCCTACACAGATGTTTTGCATTTTTGAGATGACCTGCATTATCAGCCAAAAAACCCATTATTCTTTAGAGCAAATATTCTACTGCTTATCTTTATTTTTTTCTTTACTTACTTATATTGGGGTTTTTTTGTTTTATTTTCTTACAGCAGTATGCCCATACCTAAGCTATTCATTTTTTGTCTTTTCTTTCATTTTAAAGGTACAGAATTATGCTCCTTGCTCTAACTTGGTGTTGTTCTGATATCTGGACTGAGGAGTTTACTTACACTGACTGCTGCTCAGGTTAAGAAGTTTTCATCCTACAGCCTTTGAAATTTGAGGGCTTTTTAATGATAGAGACATAACCAATTTTTTACATCATTTTACAAGCTGAATATTGAGAATAAATGTTGGTTTAGACCATTACAATATTCATTGAAACAACCAGTCTCCCAGAAAATTTGCATAGAATGGAGGAGCTGTGATCCAATTTCACTTAGTTTTTTAGTCTGGCCACACTCATTTTCAGTGTATCCAGTGATTTTGGAAAGCTTTGCTCATGATAGACTGTGGTGCTTTCTGGGGCTTCAGCTGGAAGAAAACAGTGGTATCAGCTGGTGGGATAAGTTAGCAGATGGTACAAGATAGGGAAATAGTGAATAATTTTCTTAGTACAAAATGATCTGCATCCACCCATTAACTCAAAGCAATAAAGCAGTTTCCACTGCAGCCAGATGCCAAGACCTTTGTGCAGCAGCAAAGAACATGGACCATGCAAGATCCTGAGGACCTGGGCATGTGAAGCTCTGACTTCAGAAAACTTGAGAGCTGTTGCTGCATGTTCAGCCAATCTTGACTTCTCAAGATGACTTGGAGTAGCAGGGCCTTCATGGCCTTGGAGTTTGTAGGAGCAGGGAACTCTTGAGTAATGCCAGAGGATGACACTGCTTACCAAGCTGAAATTGAAGGAATTACTCCTAATTTTTTTTTCCAGTTCTGCTTTCTCTAGTTTGAAAAGAGTGAAAGAGTGTTGAATTGTAAAGACCCAGAGAAGCCTTCTAGTTCACAGCCTAAGATTATTCATAAGAGTAAAGCAGGATTTCCCAACTTCAGTCAAGTCCCAAACAGGTCAAAATCAAACCAAGATGCACACTCTTTGGAGTCCAGGTTTTTGCATGAGAAAAACAATCCACTTGAATAGATGTTGGTTAGGGTTTTTTGTTTTGTTTTGATTTGTTTTGTTGGTTTTGCTGTTGTTGTTGCTGTTTTGTTATTTTTGGTTTTGTTTTTGACTTTGGGGTTTTTTTTAATATGTGCTTTATTCTAGCAGGAATTAATTTGGATTAGCCCCATTGCTTTTATTCAGACTAGTGGCTTGCTCTTAACTGATTCTTGGTTTGTGTGTTTTAATTTTCAACAGGAATGTGACCATTTCTAATTTTCACCTGTTTAAAAAATCAGAAAATTTATAGTAACAGGTTGTGGGATACTAGCTTCACTGTCACACTTGGAGATGAAATCTTTCCAATAATAGGGTTGCAGAGTGGAGAAATACTCACATGAACAAAGAACTGTTGAAACTCTTTGAATTAAAATAAAAGCAGTGCTACTCTACACCTTAATCAATGGAAAAGGCTGTTTGGGCCATAGGGTTTTTTACATTTCTTTTTTGTTTACAGATTTAAAAAGAGAATTTTCAAAAGCTGTCTTCAGGTCATCCTTCGGAGGATAGTTGCAATGTAATTACAAGATACATATTGGGAAAGAGGGAGCATGGAAAAAAAGATAGCAGTGATGATGGTTTTCAAACAATGTATTTTATACAGCAGGAAGAAAGTGATTACTAAAAGGTTAGCCCAAATTATTATTCATGAGTTTTCCGAGCTGTTAAACAAATTGTTGTGCAAATGTTCATAACCTCATGGTTTTCTCCCTCTCAAAAGGTGTTTAGATCTCCACATGTGCAATAGATCAAGTGTACTTCCAAAAATAGGCATGTTTGTGCTTGCAATTCCAGATGATCTTGTTATGACAGTGGAGCTTTTGCAAAGAGTTATCTGTGGGCTGTGTGGATCCTTTCTCACTTCAGTTCCTCTTACAGCTGGGAGCTGCTACTGCACTGCAAAAAGCCCTCTCCTTTTTGAGCACTGGGCTTTGGTTTCAAAGCCAAATGCAATTAAGTCACCCTGATTAGATCATTAGAGCCTTCAGTGAAATCTGCTCAGTAACATGTCTGAACTTTTGCTGTGGTTCCAAATGAATAATTTTTCGGTATTTGACTTTGCTTTGAAATGTGGAGTGCTCTTTGCCTAAAGGGGTATCTGGTATTGTATAAACGTGGAAGGTTTTAGACCATTTGAGGGACTCAGTGCAGAATAATTCACCCTTGCTGAAGATCTGAAGTATTTCAGCAGTTTTATTAGCACTGTGCTCTGTATCTGCTTCATCTTGCTGAAAATTTCACAAATTAGGGGCCTCCTCATGAACACTCCTGGAAGAGCTCACCAGGAGAGGCTAGCTGAGCTCCCTCCCTCCAGTCTAACTTCTGTATGTGCCCCTGTGCATTCAGCACCAGGAATAAAGTTTTTAAGGGCATCTCCCCAGACACTTTGGTTTCACCATGTGCCTCCAGAGAGGTAACAGAGTGTTGCAAAATGTGGAACACTGGATATTGAGCATTCCCCTAGTCAAGGCTGGCATGAGGGCATTATTTACCAGCAAAGGTGAATCCCTAGGGAAAGCAGCAATTTGAAAGTCAGGGTCACCTTCACAGGCCAGGTGCCACTGAGCTCCTTCCTGTGGTGAGCCTCAACCTGGTCACAGTGGTCTGTGGGAATGCAAAGTCATTCCAGACCATATGCATGGGACATGTTCACCTTGCATGTCTTCACAGTATTGAAGAGGTGAGACATGGCCCCTACACCAGCTGAAGAAAACAGAGGGAAGAATATGAAGGTAACAGTGATGAAAGTACAGATCTAAAACTGGGAAGGCAAAATATACAGAAGAAATCCCCTAAACATCTGACACCATCAGCTGTGCCTCCACCTACTTAAAAGCAGTTGGAGGTTTCTTGTGAGCCCTCTAAATCTGTTTTTGTTTGTTTGTTTTCAGTGCTAGAAATTCACAGAGATTTACTGCAGGATTAATCACTGTTCAACGACTTAGGCTGGCAGAATTTGGCTGCTTGAATAGTGTGAGACCTCTTTGTCAGAAACAAAACCATACTGAAAATTCTAAGCAAAACCTGGGAATAGAGCACATTATTTTTTATTCTCCTTGGCATCAAACTAGTAATTAATAGTTAACACCATTTTGGTGACATTTGGTGTTTTAGAAGTCAAACTGTTAAAGCTGCTTCTTTTCTGAGTTCCAAGCTTTTGTTTGCAGTTTATAGAAATACAACATTAGCTCTTGAGCCTTCACATCAGTTCTGTGCCAATGAATTTGACTATATGAATAGCTGACTTCTTCCTTCCAGCAAAGTATGTTCTTCACAGTAAGCATTTTTGTGTGCTCCTCTGCACTACTCCAGTTAACATAAGAAAATCAAGGAAAGAAATGATAGCCTGAAACATAGTTGGCAAACCTTTTATATTTGCCATAGCATATTGAAATGTGCTTCTTTTGCCAGTAAGTTTACTAAATTTCAATTTTCTTTTGAAAGTAGTGTCTTACTAAAGCTGTAGTGCTTGCTAGGGAGGTCATGTTTACTAACCAGAAAATTGTAATTGGAAAAGAGATGAAGCATGGTCCGTTGCTTTAGAAATTATTCTTTGAATTGGCCAACTTTTAGCTGTAAGGAAGGATTCTATCCCATTGCTGCCTCCTAGATTTTTTTTCCCAATAGCACACTGATAAAAGATTTCTTGTGACTCTTCTATTTTTTTTCCAATAGATGAAAGAAATATAAATTGTCTCTGGGGTTTTTCTTAATTCTAATGAGTTAAGCCTAGTCTGGAAAGAATATGCACAGAATGGAAAGATGCAATTTGGACATGTGCTTTGCTATCAATACAGGATGTTGTGAAATAGCAGATTCAGGCATTAGGAATGCAGCACTCTGAGGTGGCAGGTTGTGACTCTACTTGGAGCAATTTACATAGCATTTTCTGTAGGTCTTTATCAGTTTACTTTTATTGCTGTTTCACTTCCCATGATAAAGAAGTGGAAGACCCTCTTCTGGCAAAGAAATCTTTGCAAATTACAATCACCAAAGAAGAGTTGCCCTTCCTGATCCCACTGTTCCATACCCACCATAAAGATTTTTCAGTTTACATAGTTTGCTTTCCCTTCTTTGTGGGTCTCATCAGTTTTGACTGTGGAACAGATGTGCTTTATCTTACCCCAAAAAGTCAGGTACTTAGAAGAATTTGTCAAGTGAATTCAATATCTTGTGATGCACTACTAAAATATTGCTTTATTATTGCTTTTAGGCAGAAAGGAAAATAGTAAAAGCACTTGGAAAAGATCATATTCATAAGACATATGTGAAGGCTAGATAAGGCAAATCAGATGTTCCTAGCTATGTCCCATTGATGGTTTCTGGCAGTCTAGAGAAGGACAGACCTGGCTCTTCATGTGACTGACTTTTCTTATCCTTGCATGTGAGTCAAGTGAAGCTCAGCCTATCCCCCAGATTGCCATAGAGATTTCTCACCTCTGAGGCACCCCAGCGTTTGGTGCAGCAATGTGTGCAAGCAAAGCTGAGGTGCCATTACAGGGGCCAGGACTGGAAGAGCTGCTGTGCTGTGGGCCAGAGGTCCTTGTTTCACTTGGTCATCTGCCCAGCACCAGCATGAATCAGGTAGCTTGACAAGGAGCAAAGCTGCTGCCTGGGGACCTGACCACAGATTTGAGCACAGGCAGCTCCACAGGAGACAGCAGGCAGGTGAAGGGTGTGTGGCTGGAGCTGTCTCTCCCACTGCTCCTTGCTTCTTCAGACTGCCCAGTGTGGGGCAATTTAGGAGAGGTCTGTAGCCAGCTTATCTGAGTCATAACAGGGCTTTTATGGCCTCAGCTTCAAGGAGCCAAGGACGTTCAAAGTGGCTGATAGCTGTTCCTCTTTATCATCCCTGCAGCCCAAACCAGGCATTTCCCACCATTAGTGTGCCATCCAGAGTTTGAGAGCTCATCTCAAAATCGTTTTGTTCACCTTGTGAAGGTTAACATTTAGTAGGGTTTTTTTAGTTTGTTTGCTTGCTTGCTTGGAGTATACATTTGACAAAGTAACAGGAGTTTCAAACTGTTCTACCTGTTTCTTGGGCCATGTTATCACATCTGTCTCAGTCCTTGCAGCTGTCTGCAATGGAGTTGCAGACTTTATTAAGCTGGTATCTGTTGTAGATCCTCAGAAGAAAGGTCTCAAAGGGTGAGTACTGTTTTGTTCCCTCTTCCCCCCCCCCCATTTTAAATGCTGTCTAATAAGGATTCTTTCTAGACCATATGTTATCATTATTTGTCTAGTATTTACCAAGCCATAAAAAGAGGGCTACACAGTTTCACAATAGTTTTTTTTCAGTTTCCTTTAAGTATTTCATGCAAACAAGACAGGCTGGTTCTGTTAACTAGATTGAAAGGATTCATGATGGGAAAGTATCTTTTCAAATAGAATTGTCTACAGAATGCTTTTGAAAATATCTGTGAGGTTTTTTGTACTCTTAGGTCACTGAACATATTTCTTTAAATTCTTCATCTGCTTTTCAGGCAAGAAAATAGAAGAATATCTAGTTAATTTAGAAGCATACTTTTCAGGATATTGTTCACTTATGGTTTTCTTCTTCATATTTTTCTACTGCCTGCCTTTCTCTTATTCCTCTTGGGAGAACAATTTCTGTTTTCTTTCAGCACAGAAGCTATCTTTGTACAGGTCAGCATGAGCAATACTGTTGGGGAGCTCTATCCACTATGATTAGTCAAACCTTTACTAAAGAAGGGTCTATCCTTGCAATGAAAAAACACATTTTTATAGATTTCTAGACCATTAATTTATACATCATATAATCTAATACTGACTTATCTCTATGTCCTGTCCACATGCATTTAAACTTCAGACCTTTGAGTCCTAAAATTCAACAACTGTTGTCCTAACAATTATTACCATTTAGCATCTAAAATTCCTCTTTGAGAAACCTCTTAAAAGCTTTCTGTTTTCCAGACAGGGAGCTTTAAATGAAATTTATAAGAAAAAGTAATAGATACTTGGAAAGAATCTAAACCATTGCTTATAAAATCAACAGTCCCTCGGTTCACATTCCGAAGGGAGTCTGTGGAATCATCAATTTCTTGAATTACACCAGTGAATCAGAAGAGACATCTAGGTATTGCTACTACTGGGTTCTTTTGTTGTGCCCTACTTTCTTCTGTTAGAGCTCTGGCAAAAAGATATATGACATAAATTATCCATTAATAGCTCTGAAATAATCACATTATTAGTTCTTCTTAGAATTCAGTGTTCCTTCAGAAAAATGAAATATCATCTTATTTCTTTCAGTATTGTTGCACAACTGGCACCCTTGCCATATTGGGCACCATTGAAATTACTGGCCATTTGTTCAGTTCTTGAGATAAACAGAACTGAAAGCTCAGTCAATGCATGTCAGGGCAGATATGATCATCCACTAGATTTTTTTTTCCCCTCTTGGTTTTCTTACACTACCTAACCTTCAGTGAACTCCCTGCAACATTTGCTTTCACAGAATTCTCCTTAATCCACCTTCATTGTCAGACTGGGTTTTCTGTTCGAGTTTCAGAAATTGAGAAATAATGATACTTCTGGTAATTTCAATAACTTGAGAAAAATGATTAAGGATGGGAACTCTTTTAAGAGGGTTAAAAGGTTAATAGGGTAACACTCTCAGTGTGAATAGCAGTCTTGAATATGTTCATGTCTTCATAAGAACTTAGTATTTCCTTCTGAGTTCATCAAATCAGAGTGCCTCTTCAATTCTGAATTACTTTAGCCCAGAACCTTTAGGTTAAAAAAAAAAAAAAAAAAAAGAAAAAGTTTCTCTGTCTCCCTTCTGCAGCAACCAACCATAAGATCCTATAGTAGGGAATTATTTGTAATACAGCTATTATCTCCCATGTAAAACATCTTTGCATCTCCTTCCTGAGTGGATGAGAATAAGATCTAAGTTTTCTAGCTGATCAACCTAGATATTATTTCTGGTAAGAACAATGCCTGTCATCACTTTATGTTGTGAATAAGAATGGAATGGAATGGAATGGAATGGAATGGAATGGAATGGAATGGAATGGAATGGAATGGAATGGAATGGAATACTGCTGAGTATATCTCAGGGTCATGATTTCTCTCAATCAGAATTGACACAAATGCAAGCCAGAAGATGTCCTCTTGAGGACACCAAAGGGAAAATATGCACCTCTGCAGTGCACACTTAGATGCTGTAACCTACCATCACAGAGTTTTCCTTGCTAACAACTGCACAAGAGAATAGAAGGCCTTGATGATTGTAAATAGACAATATACATTTCACTGCTGTTTGAAGAAAAAAGTTATATTTCCTTTTAAAAAACAGGCAAGTGAAGGATGAGGAACAGAGACCAAAAAAAAGTAAGTACTGATCCATGGCCAAAATAGAAATGATTTTCTAGTTTCTAAGATAAGACCAGGACAGACAGCAAACACCAGACGGGAGCAAAGCTACAATTGAATATCTTAGAGTCTATGAACACATTTATTTTCACAAGACTAGGCACCTTCACCCATGTTCAGACACATCTTAAAAAACCACTGCCAGTATGTTTCACTTTTTAAGTGCTAGAGAATCACCTGCTGGAAAGCAAATGATTGTCAGATTCCTTCAAGAACAATACTTTAGAGCCTGTTCTTTCTTCACTTTGAATCTTTCAAATATCTTTTTGAGGCTTAAAGAAACTTAAAGATGATAACCTGTGGGGATGCCTGTAGTAAAACACACTCCATGAGCTTCTGTGGAGCCAGGATTCATTTTTGTGTGCATAGCTGTAACTCATGAGACGTGTGCTCTCAGCAGTCAGTAACCAGGCAAATGGAAATCTCAAGTACAAACATACATTAAGTTCTGTCTTCAGTATTTATTGGCTGTTGGAGGCTGTGCCATGTAATTAGAAGAAACTGAGACAGTTTTTTCAAATATTTGTCTATACCCTGTTTTGTTTGAACAGATAACATTTTCTTTTGTTGAACTTAGGAGAGGAAAGGCCCTGAAGAATGTGAGGTCATTGAATATTCACAAAATAACAGAAGGATTTATTTACTCCTCATCTGATTTTGTCTACTAAAGTTTACTTCATTTCAAAGATTTGATTTGGCAAATTTTCAGCAGTTCTAAAGATACAGTGTTCTAAAATGTTCATATGTGCTAAAAGAAAACTAAATCGTGAAAGAGAAAATTCAATTGTACATATTCCCATCACTGCACCTCACTGTAATATACAGAAAAGGTATCAATTGGCTTATTCTAATCATGGAATGGTTTGGGTTGGAAGGGACCTGCCATGGGTAGGGACACTTTCCACTAGAGCAGGTTGCTCAGGACTCCATCCTGCCTGTCCTTGAAGACCTTCAGGGATACCAGGCTTGTTTCCTCCTAATTTTTGATACTTTGTCATTTAAGAGTGATGCTAGCACTAGCTAGAAAGATTTTTGGGGAACAAAGATGTTCCATGTAAAGGTCCCAACTTGTGAAATGTTTAAGCATTTGAAGAGAAGATATGCACAATACAAGTAAATGAGATTTTAGAAAGACATCTCTATAGCACATAAGAATATAGAAGTGCACATTCTGTTCTGCATGAGTGTGTTAGATCCCCTCCCCCAGGCTGTCCTCAGGGAAAAAACCCAAACTCTATTGCAAATTATTATCCTGGCGAGGGGCCTGGCCCCTTACAAGTTGGAAACCATTTTATATGCTGTAGATTCTTTTCAGTTTTAAAGCCCTGTGTTGGCTTGTGAACAATGATGACATCAACTCTTGAAATCCAGCTCTAGCTTTGTTCCCTGTTCCGTAAGGTTCATAAAGCCAGTAGCATTTGTTTTTGTTCACAAATAGGATATATTTAAACTGACAGATGTGATTAATGGGCTGATGTTATGGTTTATTATTGGGTTTAGATTGTGTGCCTTAAGTGTGAGAAGATAATTTTAAGAAGAAAGTTTTGAAGTACATAATAAAACGTATTGCAATAAAGACTTCTGAACAATATATAATATTTCACTATCTATATATAAATCTGAAAATTAAATTAGTATGTAAATATCCTTATCAATGAAAACCTAAAGTGTTGCTTTGCAATAGTGATGTCACAATAATTTTCCACAGCCTAAAGTTGGCTGGGGTTAATTAGCCCCTAGCATCATAGCAGTGATATCTGATTGCATCAAAAATTGGAGTCACTTGGGACCTTGCAGAATCTCACTGTTTGTGTATAACATTATATGTACTTGATACTTATCTATCTCACTTATATGAGATAACTGATATTATGAGATAATAAGACTGACTTATTCTCCTGGATTCCACTCTATTTACTCTGTAACTATTCAGGTGTAAGCTGGTGTATTCTGTACAAAGGCACTTCTGAGCTCACAGTCCTCTTGTAATTGTGTAGATGGTAAGTATGTGTTTAAGAAAGGGTGGAAGATAATAAATTCAGTTAATCATAAAACAGGTAGGCTTTTTATGTTTGATGTTGTAGTTCAAAGTTTTAGGTGTTCTAAGGGAAAATGGAGGAGACTGTGCTTAGCAAAACCTTCCTACTGTGCTAAGACAGTGATCCTTACAAGAGGTTAAGAGCAAACTTAATGTGGTGTATAAATGTAATACTTTTCTGTAGCAGCTTTCCCTGCAGTGTGCTGGAAACTGTTCATGATTTAATTATTGCAGAAGCCATGTAAGGTAAAAAGGTACTGTGAGTTCAGTTGTACATGGTGGGCCAAGGAGAGGAAAAGTGGTTTTGTGACTGAAGTGGGAACCAAAGCTTGTTAACTCTCAGACCATAGAAAGCTATGACTGGACCAAAGTTATTCACCTATTTCTCTGTGGTCAAGGGAATTCTAATTAAGTTTTCTAAGAATGCTTTACTATATTGAGAAATACTTGGTAAGACTTGCCAAAATATGAGGTTGCCACTGCAGTTCTCCACTGATTTTTCTTACCCAGGTTACCCTCGATGAGTGTTCTCTAAATTGTTTCTGCCCTACAACTTATTTTCTTAAAAGCAACTAGGAGCTTTGAAGCATATAAATGCAGTAAGTTTAGGTTTTGTTTTTTCATAAAAGCTGAGCAGAAGAGCAGTCTACTGGGTGCAGTGCCAGGCATCCTGACTCGTGGCATCCTCAGTTCTTGGCTGAGACCATCATTTGGAGTTGTGGGCTTTATGTTGTTAGCAAACCTGTCTGTTAAAGTGGTTTTGTCTTCTGGAGGTACACAGCAAAAAGGTGGAACAAAATGTGTGTACACATTTTTGTTTATATTGTCTTTTGAGTAAATAGCATATACTTTTTTTTTTCTTTTGGCGTGGGGGAGCAATTCCTGTAACCTTATAATTTTGAATGGGAAGTAATCCAAATTTTTATCACTTTAAGTAGTTTTTATAAGGTTTAAATAGATGAGCAGATCACAGCCTAAAAAATTAGGTACACTTAATCAAGGCCAAAATAAAGTCCAAAAGCAAGAATTTAGTAAAGAAACATTACAATTAAATCTGAGCAATGGATGATGGCAAGTCCATGCATTTTTCTGCATTTCAGAGGATGTTGTTCTCAGTAGACCATCAGTTGTTCTTGCATACACCATACTGTGCTTTTCAGCAGGTCAGCCAGTTGTTTAAATAAAGTTGGGAGAAAAATACCACAGAAAAATGAGAGAGAGAAACAGCTATGTTCTTTAAACATCACATTTTCTCTATTATTCTTACTTTTGAAAATACTGGAGACAGCTCATAAAAATCTTTTCCTTCTTAGGTCATCATTGTTTCTTTATTCTTTTATAATGATTTATAATATTTCTTGTTGTTTATTTTCCGCAATATTTTGTGATTCCAAGAAGAGATGATAATGATAGGAGGAAGGGAGTGAATAATAGGAGAGATACACTGCTAGAAACCAAAATACTGCATTTGCCTAATTTTCCCAATTTCCAATAGTGGGACAAATACGGAAAAACTGTAAACAATATTCTGGACACTTAGTGAAGTTTAGTCTCTGAATCCACATTTAAATTGTTTGCTATCTCAGATATTACATGTCAGTGGCTGAAAACCTCCAATTGAACCACTAACTGAAAACTGGTCTGTTTCATGCAAATCTTACCAGAATTAGTAGGAGGCACAGGGAGGTACCTCCTTTAAACTTTTAAGCCTCATTAGGCAACCAAGTTGAGATCTTCAGCCAATGTTTTTTCAGTTTTCCTGGTCTGTACAATGGAGGCTTTTGGCATACAGAATTCTGCATGACAAAGGAGTGATTCAAGTTCAGGTTCATGGATTCAAATCAGGCTCAGATTACCTCAGAGAAATAAGAACCAGTCATATTTTCTTCAGCCTGCACCAACCAGACTGGGTTTGCATGTTGCACTGCACAGTGATACTTAAATTCTGTAGTGGGGGACAGACAAATCATAAATACAGGAATAATATCTTTTATGTATTGGCTTGGTTACTTTTATGTGAAATGTGGAAAGAGTCTGATAAGACCCCACCCCTGTAGGTGCTAAGGCCCAAGAGCAACCAAACAATCTATTCATGCCTAACTTCATTAATTAAAAGAGTCTCATGGATTTCTTCTATGATTACTCCTAATTATGTGGTTAATTATATCCTTTAAGCATAAAGCCAGGACTGAAATATACAGTACTGTGCAGGTTCTTCCTTTAAAACCCCTAGACTTGTAAGTCATCTAAGGTGAACAAGAAATTACATTTTCCTTGGCTAATGTATGGGAACTGGAGTACAGATACAATACTGTATTTATGTTGAGGCAGTGCAAAAGTGTTTCAACACAGCATCTCTACATAGCTGGAGCGACAAGAAAACAGAGAAAGTTATGTGACCCCGGAGAAATTCTGAACTCCCTGAATACCAGACTATTTTTTACTTTAACGGTGTAAGTATTTTATATCTCTTAAAAAGTATAATTTGGATTATGATCTGAATTCCCTTGAGATTTTTTTTTCTCGTTCTAGGTGTTTGCTTTTAACACTTACTGTATATATGATATGAAATTATGTAAAATAAGAACTTTAATTCTCATTAAAAGGAAACATAAGGTTTAGGATTTTTTTACAAGAACTGTGAAGAAGATGAAATCAACAATGAAGAGAAGACCCTTGTTTTTTGTTGTCGTTGTTTGGAAATCAAAACCAAAATAGTTTGGTTAACATATGTCATTTTCAGCTGTAATGTTCAATGAGTTTGAGCCAGAGAGCGTATGCAGTTTGAGGGATATGTAGATGTAGAGTGTGCTGGAAAATGTAAATCTTGAAACATAAGAAGTCATAATGTTTTGTGCAGACCTCTTCCTTTGCTATCTCTCTGAGTGCATTCCTGGTTTGAATTCCGCCGGCTTTTTTGTTTCCATGCTTCCTTTGTCACCATTTGTCACTGGCCCTCAGCACGTGTGCCACCCCCAGCCCCGCAGCTGTTTCAGTGCTGTCCCGTAGATCCCCTGCAGCTGATCCTGTACATTGACTGCGTTTTCACATGATAAAAGACTTCACCCTTTCCCTTGTTTGGCAGATACTTGTGTGCTTAACATTTCTGTTGGAAGAACCTCTTTGGCCTGATCCCAGCTGAGTGACTATCCCGGCTTTTTCCCATCCCAGCATTGTTGAGAAACACCGTTTTCTCGCATCCTCCCCACAAAACCATTGCGCACAGGAAATAGGCAGTTGATCCTCATTTCCTTCCTTCAGTTTCAAGCTGTTTTAGAGGACTAATGAGTCAGCATCTCATTTAGTTGTATATCATCATCTACGTACTCATCTCAAGCCCTTTGTGTTCTCATTGTCATTTCCCTGCAGCTTCAGCTGATTGCATGTCTCTGCAGGATTTCACCCAGAGACTGTAAACCTAAGGAGCACTAATTGTCATCCTAATGTCCTGTGGTCCTGGCTTAGCCCCCCTTTGCTTCTTTCTATACTCCTGCATTTCTCTGATTTTAGCTGCTTTTTTTTCTCAACAACAGTGTCATCTTCCTGGGTCACCCATGATAAATGTAATGTGTTTAATGTATTCTACTATTGTAAGGACATCCCTTTTGAAATCCATCAGAAGCATAAATCAAGGGCATATTACACAGACTGAAAAAAAGGGGAAAACTTACCACGCTTCTCTTTTGCAGCACTGCCAGTGAAAAGGCACTTCAGCTTGTGTGTCACTGCCAGCCAGAACAGCAGTGCTGCATTCCTGCGGGGGGAGGACATTGTGCTCCTAACACCCTTCTGTGACATTATTTCAGACTGACTCAGGGGGACAGATGTCTCCTACTAAATCATCAACACAAATGTCTTGAGCATCTGCATTTTCCTCTGGAGACAGAATTTCAGTGTTCAATAGGTCTGATCCTGCTTAAAATGGTGAATATGTTCCTTTGATCTGCTTAGCAAGCAGATCCCACAAGGCAGACTTGCAGTTCATTCACCCTTGTTTTGAGGGCCTTGGGATAATGACTAATACAGTCAGTCAGCCCCCAGGTATTAATCCTTGTCTTCCCTAAGCTGCTGTGTATTCCTCTGGGCAATACCTTACAAGTGGTATTCACCAGACTTCTCTTCGTTTGATGACATTCAGCACAGTCCTGGAAAACTTTGCTTTCTTCCTATGATTCTTAGCCTTCTACACCTTTTTCCAGAGCCACCACTTGCTCCATTTAGGTTTAAAGTTCAAAAGCAACATGTTTTGCAGATGTTTCCTTTGTCTCTGGTACTCTTCTACATCATTACAATGATGTCTGACTTCCAAAATTTTCTCAAGTGTAACGCCCCTTCCTGCTCATACCTGCCAGTAGTGACACTCTGCAATCGTTTCTTAGTTGTGTGTTTTGTCCCAGCCTCAGCTTCCACTCTTCTTAGCCTCTAGTATTTTCCACTTTTTTCCAGAGGAAACTCTTTTGTTTCTTTTTTGAATGTATTACTCTTATATATCTGCCTGCCTGCATTAATTTGTTTTTTTAATGCCAGTCCAACATGTTCAAGTGTTGGTGCCTCGTGTATCCTATTTGTTTCCACAACTCTTAAAAACATAACACCAGTTTCAACAGGAGCCTCTGTGCTCTAAGGGTATTTGGTTAACAGAAAGTGGAAATCTCTTTTTTTCCATTTTATTGAGATGTGACAGGCCCACCTTTCACAGCTTCTCCTTGCATTGTTTGAGCTGGTCAAGTAATGTTCATTCAAGCCAGTTAAGGATCTGCACTCATAGATGAGAATGAAATCACAGGCTTTGTACAACTCCATTTGGGAGAAGGCACGGGATCCTGTCTGTTGGCCAGCAGAGGTTGCTCAGAGCACATTAGTTGAGTGTTCTGTACTCTACAATTCCTTATTTCTTAGTACCTCAAGTCCAGGGTTTTTCAATCTTCCGTGAGGTTTGCTCCAATATCCTGTTTCTCTCCTCATGCTGGGTATTTGTTTTGATGCCTCATCTCTCTGGAACAATGACAGAGTTGGTGAGGGAAGCAGAAGACAGGGGATTGTTGCAGAAACCTGTCCCTGGAGTCAAGAGATCACAGCCCTTGCTGCATTTGGAAATTGCAAAGCTCTCCTTGGACTCATTTCCCATCATTGTGGACTATATATATCCATATGCATGCTGATAGATGGAAAAAAATTATGCTCCTCTACAATCCAGAAGTAAAGGAAAAAATAGATCATTATTGTTTTCCATCTTCAAATACCCCTGAGGTTAGTGAAGTGCTGATGAAGGCATCAGTGTGGTGTTGAGTTTGGATAGAAATGCAGACAGTTAAGAAATATTTTGGAAAGTTCCAAAGGAAGCCATGCTTCAGGTTTGGATTCAGACCCAAATGTCTTCAAATTTCATTCATAATAAGGTCTTTACGTGGGCTGCAGTAATGGTCTTAATTATATTTCTCCCACACTGGCATGTCTGGATCTTCTTTAGGGGATCTGAAGTTTGCTACATAACACTGTGGACGCCTTGTTAGTCTCCTGGTGCTACCTTATGCAGGAGTAGAAGCCTCCTGCTGCACTGCTGCTGTGGATCTGAATTTGTGTGGTTCATTTTTTCCTGCAAGGCTGTGTTTATTCAGAGAACACTAGCAACTAATCTGGCAGCATATCCATATGATTTCAAATCAATTCCTGCAGGAGGAGGGAGAGACTTCTGGATCTAAGGTGGACTCATTTTATGTATTTTAACTGCTTATCTTCATGTATCTACTTGGTTTAAAATAAATACCGTGTTGTGATGGGAGGAGGGAAGAGTTAGGGATACAGGCAACATTTTCTCAGGATTGAGGGTGAGAAGTGTTGCAGGTTTCCTCAGGCATCCTCATCTCCTTACCCACTCTAAGGTCAGAATTGATGTTTCACTTCCTTTGGGACTAGGAAAGTCCAGAGAAAAGTGACACAATTGTAATCCTCCATGAGGTGACACGGTTTGAAGAAACTAAGAAGCTCAAGTTGATCCTGTGCAATGGCTTTAGGAAGGGTGACTGTTGCACACTTGAAATGCTGCCACTGGGCAGAGTAATTAATGTCCCTTCCGATGCATGGTGTTGATGTGTAATGATGCCTGAATGTCATGATGCCTGAATGTCAAGCAAACATGCAGGATGATTTTTTTCTCTTGGAAGTCTTGTGTGTTTGGCATTGAGAAGGGACTTGGTCTTATACAATCCTTTTTTCCCCTTCTTCTTCTTATTAAACAGAATTGTTTAATAAAAGCCAAGGAGGGTTTCTCAGGTTTGCATATGTGGGATGGTAACTTCATAAAAACGTGAAAAACTCCAATACAGTTTCAGTATTACCGAGACATTAGCAACAGACTGTTTTGTCTTTGTGGTTTGGAACTGGAATGTTTCCAGTTGTTGCCGGAAGACTACATGTAATTTGTACTGTGTTTGCATAAATAGCTTATTCGTAAAAATCACATTTTACTTGAACAATTCTAAATGATGCAGTTATCACAGGGAGAAAAATGATCTATTGTTCTCTTTAAAATAAAATGGTACTGCCCTTCCAAAGTATCCAAAGGACAAAAGCATGAAAAATCGTAGCATACTTATAAGTTGCTTATCTCATCCCCAGAATCAGCTCTCACATGCTCATATCCTCTGGGTTTGTAAAATTCAAAAGATTTTTTGAATTACTCTCTTAATTGTGATGTTGGCATTATAATTACTTGCTAAATAAGATTCTTTAACAATGACGTCCTTGTTGTCAAAGCAGTTGCATTTCTTTGCCTGGTATGAATAGCTGCATGTTCTGAACTGGGAAGCAGCAATTGTTGTGGGAGCCTGACTCTGTTGAAGGAGGAATTGATTGCTTAGAGAAGGTTTTTTAGAGCGCTCCACAAAAATCTCCCTTACCTCCACCCACAGGCAAATGAAAATTAAGGAAAGTACAGGACCTCCACCTCTGAACTCAAACAGCAGTAGGCAATTTCCCCTTCAATTAGCATCTCGTTCATGTGTTGGAGGAAAAAAATGGTTGGGTTTTTTTGGCCCTTAAACCCCTTTTAGCAAATTCTCACATTCTGTGGGGTTTAAGATCAGAAGCAGAATAGTAAAGAGAGATGTGATTGGCGAAGGTTTTTTATTCATACCATAGTTTCTCTCATTCTTTTTTAAGTTGTAGTTAATCATGAGTTACACAGTATTTCTGAGTACGGCTTGAAGGATTCCATGTCCCTGTAGTAAGTGTGAAACTAACACAAAAGTGTAATGACTGCTGCTAATTCCAGCCAAGAGTTGTATCATTTCCTAGGAAGAATGTTTTGTTATTTGTCAGTCATGGCTTATATATATATATGAATCTCTGTGGCTCAGCTTTCAGCCATTACTTCTTATATTAGAACATTCTTGTTTCTTTGACATACAACCACATGTAGCACATCTGAACTGAGTCCAGCAAGAGTTCTGAGAATATTGCATATTAAATATTGATAGAGCATATTGTTCTCTGCCATGTGCATTTCCTTCATTGTTTTTCAGTGCTCTTCTCTTCTCTTCTCTTCTCTTCTCTTTTCTCTTCTCTTCTCTTCTCTTCTCTTCTCTTCTCTTCTCTTCTCTTCTCTTCTCTTCTCTTCTCTTCTCTTTTCTCTTCTCTTCTCTTCTCTCCTCTCCTCT
>VXBR01010418.1:71772-157084 GCA_013400215.1 Cisticola juncidis
TTCTCTTCTCTTCTCTTCTCTTCTCTTCTCTTCTCTTCTCTTCTCTTCTCTTCTCTTCTCTTCTCTTCTCTTCTCTTCTCTTCTCTTCTCTTCTCTTCTTTCTTCAATATACTTTCAGTATATACAGGTTATTCTTTTTTAATTTCTATTGTTCTCCTTTTTCTTTTCCTGTTAACAATTATCTCTCCCCCTCCCCTTCTTTTCTCTCTTTAATCCACAGGTTTTGCAGTGCATGTTGGTCTCCCTTCATTCAGAACTTGACATTCAAAGGTACATGATGAAAATTGAATCCTCTCAGAGAGTTAGTACTGTACTTTCTTTTTTCTGCACTCTGCTGTTGAGTTTGTTACCCTTTAATTGTGTGTCTTGCTTCACAACTAAAGTTTTCAAATAAATATGGATCTGCATGCTTTGTCTCTCTGTATTTCACAGCAATGAAGTATTACACATATAGATTAATTGCATATGGGAGTGTGATGCATGTGCATCCTCTGACAATTTTTTAATTCTGACTTCTCCTTTAATGGCATGATAGACATGAAGCTCTTGTATTAGATGGGAGATTCTAGATAAACGATTCCTAAACACTGTCCCAATTCCAGCTTTATGTTTCTATTTACATATACTTGGAACTGACTTAGGTGGTAAAAGTTTTGCTGCAAAGTTAAGGACAGATCTGTGGGCAGAGCAGAAAATATTTTTGTATTGGACACGCAAAAAATCTCAGTTCTGCAATTTGCAGAATTGTCTTTGATGTGGAGTGTGCACCTCTGAAGTCACCTGTATGTCACCTTTCATCCTGATGAGCTCCTCTTCCATTTCTAGATGGCTTCTACCTTTTTCCCCCGAGGGAGGCAGTGAATGTGTACAGGCCTTGTAGATACACACATGAAAAGTGCCTCTGCAAGGTTTCTACCGCAATCAACAGCGCTGTCATAAAAGCACCGAGATTCGAGACCTGGTGGGAGCGAGGCGGGAGCACTGGGGCTGTCAGAGCGGCAGCGGCTCATTTGCACCTGGTTTGAGTTTCCCCCTCAGGATTTCAGGAGGCCGATGACCATGCCGAGCACAGGGCAGGGTGGGCGAGGCTGCGGTGTGGGGAGCAGCGGGGCTGTTCCCTCGAGGGAGGGAAAAAGAAGCGAAGGAGCGAGGTGACGAGTTGGGAAAGAGGAGCAGCAGGAGTTCCTACAGCCTCTCTCCTGAGGCATCCCCCTAGCTCTCCCAGGTGCCAGAGCAACAAGCTCTGGTAAGTGCTTCAACATGTTTACTTCCACGAGTAGAGGCTAAAAATAAGTCTGTGCTGTGGGCCCATGTTCCTGCCCGCAGACCCCGCTCACCGTGCGGCTTTCTAAGGGTATTTTAAACAGCATGTTAATGCAGAGCCCCTTCTCAGCTTGCAGAAACACAGAAAAACAGGTTTTGCCAGGATCGCTGCATTGTGTTCCTTTGCCTTGGGAAACAGACCCTCCTCCTGTTTTCCTTAGGGACGTGTGTGGGAGAACGGGGATGGGTAAATAATCTTGACTCAGAACTCACTATCCCCTAGGTACATTTAGGCATCTGGTANATGTAAAGATCTTTCCCCTTTAATCAGCATAATGACAGTTTTTGTTTAAATCATCCCTTTTAATCTTCACAGTTCTCATGGCGATTTGGGGGATTGTGTAGGTAGGAGTTACCTCACCCGCTGCTGATGAAACGCAGCCATCTCCTGGATGGAACAAAGGGTCGTGCTGGGTTGTGAATACTTCACAGTAGAGTTTTTCAGGAGGGAAAAGAAAAATAGCTTCCAACTGAAACAGCCATAAGGTTTTAATTAAGACAAATGCTGATGTCCAGGCTGGAATTTATGGATAACTTATTTAAACAAAGAAATAATAAATTGAAGCTGTAATGCAAGAATATGACAGAGACTGTGAAAGATGAAATTTTACTCTTTTTACAAGGAAAATTGATGGACCCATAGAAGCCTTTGTAGGGAAAAATAGTGGGGTGATTCTTGGCTTTTTAAATTTGACTCTCATGTATGATTAAATTCTTCACGTGACAAAGGATCAGAATAAAGCAGAGATATAAATGATTTTATTTTAAAGATTTCTTTCATTAAGTATGACTCTTGCTTTACATTAGTGGGTGACTAATAGTTTTCTCTGTTGTTTTACTTCAATTTCTACCCTCAAATCTTAGGCAGCCATTTGTAGAAAAAGAAAACCTTGGATTTGGACAGAAACATACTGTGAAATTCTTTAACACTTTAATGTGGATGGCTTGGGGTTTTCTGATATTACACGTATTCCAGAGAGATGCCACAGCATGTTGCATATTTCAGTCTGGACTTGTCTGGACCAATTAAGCTGCTCTTAGACTGGCTGTTGAGTTCCTTAGGGCAGCATTTTCAAATGCAAGTTCCTGCAATTAAACATGTGAATAAGAGGTCTGGCAGCCTAAGTGCTGAGCACCTACAGCTTTTATTGCTGCTAATGAATATCTTTACTATAAACACACAGCTTTCCTGAAAAACAGGTTTCAATTTATCTAGGTGCTTACAGTTAAAAAAAAAAAAACTTTGAAAATGTTGTTTTGTTAGTCATTTATAATAGAGCTTCACGAAAAACTTTTTCTGCTAAATTTGGAAATCCACCAGCTGAAGAGCAAGCCATGGTCTTGCCAAGGGGGAAGCAGCCTGTGGATGTCCTCCTGCTCTGTGATTCACAGCACTCAGGATTAAAAGAAATGAGTTTTGGCAGGTTGCCACATCAGGGAGCATGCAGCTGGCCATCAACAGGAGCTAGGAAGGCTCGTGGGAAAACGTGCAGATTTTTAGGATGATTTGAATATCCTTGTAACCTAAAAATATGGCAGATAAACTCTGTCACATCATTAGACATGGGGTTTTTTCATCTAGGTGGAAGAAACTGGGGTCAGCAGCAGTGAATACAGACTGGTGATAAAGATCCTGTCATAAGCAGAGAGGAGTTTTGCCTTCAAATACATTCACTAAGTTGAGTAAAATGGCCACTCGTTGGAGCATCCCGACCCTGTCACAGTGACGGGTAGCGCATGGCTGTGACTGAGCACTGCTGGTGCTGATGCCTGAGTTATTTTCCCCTCCTTGTCATTCACCAGGGAGGGAGGAGGAATGCTTTCTTTCACCTCACTTGGAGGAGTTCTTCTGGCTCTGTTTCCTGCCTTTCTCAGAGCCTGAGAGGATCTGCTCTGGGGCAGAGCCTCAGGTTCACAGCACACGGCGCTCATTGCTTGGCTCGATGGCCGCAGGCAGGTGGCCAGGGGAGGGCTCTGTCACCTGTGTTCTGCTGGCATCGCTCCTGTGTGGGTGTGGCATCCTCGGGCTCTCCTCGGGCTCCCCTCGGGCCCGCGGGCAGAGGAGGAGGCTGCAGGGAAGGGGCAGCGCGGGCAGCGTCCAGCGCAGAACGAGCCTCCAAACCAAGGAGGCTGCAGGCAAGTGGGGTACCTTGCTCCAGTGCTAGGGGTGGTGGGCAACCATGCTCAAGTGTATGTCCTTATCAAAGGGGAAATAATTCTGGCCATTCCTACCATAGAAATCAATATTGCCACCAAACTGAGATGCTTGAGAGAAAGAACTGGCTTTGTAACTCATTCTGTTGATTCAGCAGAAAATAGTGAAAAGTTTGGGTTCAGAATGGAGAATTGAAAGCTAGAGACATACACTAGTCCATGAGAAGGCATCAGGGTAGAGTAAAAATAACACCTACAGGATGTGCATTCAGGCAGGTGAGCAGTTGCCCTCCCATTCCCTTCAACTCTGAAGAACAGATGCTGGCATGTGCCTGCTCCTGGCATGGTACCATTTCCAGCTGATGGCATCTGGGAGAAAGGTGCCATAGATTTTTACATCTTGTAATGGTGAAAAAGCACCAAAAGCACAGAAGTAAGCTTGTCATGAGATGGTTTAATGTTGCATTCATCTGCTAAGTCATCTCCCCACCCCCAACTCCCCCAGTGAGACAGAATATCCAAATACACATCAGTAGCACAGAGGTAATACAAACTTTAGTTTGTACAGACATGGATAAATCTTTGACTTTTCTGAGAAAGTGCTGTGGAAAAATATGAAAAATGCTTAAAAACTAGATAATATGGGTAGTATTTGCTTTCTCTTCAACAGTAATGTGTCACTAACGGCATGTCCAGACTAAATCCTCTTGTTGCGTTAATATGGAAACCCAAAGACTCTGTATGTATGGAAAAAGCAGATCCATCCTTCAGACAACAATAATGTGGATCTGGCACAAACGTGATAAAGAGGTATTGTTGCAGTAGTAAGAATTCATGTGCTGTGGCAATACTTTAGTTAATGAACTCATCATACATGAAACACAGCCTGTTTATATGCCTATTTGCAGTCTGTCAACATATCCTGTATCCATCTTTGGTACATGTCACAGGACAAGAAGTTTACTTGAAGGTCAAGAAGAGTAGGCTTACATTTTTCTACTAATTTTTCCTCTCTATTTGAAATGTCAAGAAGACTATTAAATGTGGGGGGAGGAGGGCTGCCTATGCTATGTTCTTTAGAGTATATGATTGAAAAAATGAAAAAATGTATTTTACTACCTCTGTTTTATTTATTGTCTTTGTTTATCATTTGTACACTGCCAAGAGTGCTAGCAACTTCCAAGATATATAAGATTCTTCTCCCAAACAGATAAGTTTCTGCCAAGATAAGGGCTAAGGAAGTTCCTAGACAAATGAAAAGTGGGAATTGACCAAGAGATGAAATTAAAACTTTCTTCAGGTTATGCAGGTTTGGGGTTTTTTTCTGAGTTCTGTTTTGTCTATGGAAATGTGTAAAGCAAATTTGCAGGAGAAAGGAAAAGAGAAAAAAGGTTTCTGTTATATAGATTAGTATAAAAAGTAACCGGAAATGAGCATAGAAGAACACTATGAAGAGCAGAAACATGAAACCGCTAGAACAAAACCATGAGAGGATTAGTGTGGACAAATGTGAGCAGAGGACCAGAGACAGAGGCATGCAGGGAACTTGATGAAAATCTCTGGTACTCCATGACTGCCCATTACACTGGCATCTCTACAGTATTTCACTTTTCATTATTCAGGTACATTCAGACTTCATTCCTAATTATTTGTAATTTTACTGCATTTAAATAACTTGCACTTCTTTTCTTTATTTTTTCTTGATCAGTGGAAGGACTAAAGCAGATGTATTAAAAGTTCATTCTTCTGCCAAGCTGCAGAAGACAGATATCAGTCATGAGGCATGTTTTAATTCTTTGTCAAATCTCAAGAATAATTGCTAGCTCCATGAGCTATACCTAAATGTATACCCTGAAAAAGTTACAAGGATCTACATCCTTGTAAATAAAATATTATATCCTAAGTAAAAGAGTCATCAAAAAGCACTGTGTAATTGCACGTAAGTTTGCACCAGGATTGTCCATCCTTGTTTTGGCCTATCCTTTCTGATGATCTTGTAACCCAGAACAAGAACAGATAACATCTTTTATCAGAGAGGTCCTTGAGGAGGGTCAGCTGTACTCGGCTGACTGAAAGATGAACTCTGTTGCACAAAGAAACATGCAGGGGAGTGCCTCTAACATACAGCTTTGGGGGAAGGACCATGGCTGACTGAGGAAGAGTAACCTAACTGGTCTTGACAGAGGGGAGGGAGAGACCTGCTGCCTTCTGAACCTCTTTCTGTTTTCTGGCTTTTATCCCCGAGGTGGCGTGGAATGTGCTGGCATTTCCTTGGGTTTGTCTGCCTCTGTGGAGTATCTGTTTACTCGTTTTAATTTTGGATAATGCTGTTCCCTAGTGGGCATATTTTGAGTTTTCTTCTCTGTTGGATATTTCAGGGTTTTTTGCTACAACACCATTCTGACTCACATAGCAGTAGTCTAGACTATGACTCTAGTTGGGTACTGTTGGGTCCTGAAACACTGATTATTGGGGTCTACATTTATTTTGTGAAAGCTTGCACTGTGTGCTAGTTCCTGAAAAGCCCTTAAAATGACACTTGCTGAAGTATTATTTTAAGCATTTTAATATTAGTGAGCATTCAGCAAAAATATATATATATGGCATTACTTACTAAATATTTGACATTTGTCTTATTTTTCCTATCTGATATTAGAATCAACATCCTGAATAATTATTACAAAGTCAGATAATTCTGAACGTTTTTGCACTGCTTTCTTCAAAAAGCTTTACAAGTGCTTGTAGCTACAGCTCTGTAAATGTTGCTGGTCCCTTTGCCACTGCATGGGTTGGTTTTCCTAGGAAGCCATACCTAGGAATCCACTTGATTATTAAGTAGCATCAAGTCTAGTGCTTGTTGCCAATTATAAAAATGCTTTCCTCTCAAATATGCGCTTGTATCGCTCAGTTACTTGAATACCCACTGTTGTTGCTGAGTTTGAGAATTTTTTTAGAATGTGTTTAAAATTCAGAATACTGGAATGTAATGTTTACAGAAGTTGAGCATGACAAATAGCTTGAAGCCTTTCATAAACTGTATGTGTATATTTGATAGATCTCATTTATAGCTTTATAAAGCACTGGCTTTATGTTTGTGTCACTCCACTTACTAGAGTGGAACTCCTGTGGATTTGAGCTGGTGGATTAAGAGGAAGACTGGGCTTTGTATATGAGCAGAATCCATGAGGTGCCTCTGGAGAGAAGCTTCAGGGACCTGCAGTATTGATGGTGATGGTGATGATGTATTGGTGCAGAAATGAGGGCTCCTGAAAAAGGATCTTTTTTAGCCTGGTGGATTGACCCTGGCTGAACACCAGCTACCCACCAAACCACTCCATCTCCCCTCCTCTGCTGGCGTCCAGGGGAGAAAATAAGATGCAAAAACGGCATGGATTCTGATAAATGCAGTTCAATAAAGAAAAAGCAAAGACCACATGGGGAAGCAAAAGTAAACAAAGCATTCTCTATTCCCCATCAGCAGGTGATGTCCAGGCACTTCCCAGGAGCTGAGGTTTCAGGCTCCAGTATACATAGCAGTTGCTCCATAGGACAAATGTTGTAACAAATGGTCCCTTTGCTCCTCCGTTTTTTTAGCTTCTATTGCTGAACAGTCAGCAAATGGTATGGAATATTCCTTGGGTCAGTTTGGGTCAGCCCTTCTGACTGTTTCCTCTGCCAAGATCTTGCCCACCCACGGCCTCCTGGGTGAGTGAGGGAATGTTGGAGAGAGCCTTTATGCTGTGCATGCCCTGCTCAACAGTGGCAGAAATAATGGTGTGTTATCAACATCTTTCTAGCCACCAACCCAAAGTACAGCACGATGAGGGCTGCTGTGGAGAAAATTATCTCAGCTCGACCCAACAGACTGAGCTACAGTAATGACATCATGTCATCTGTGGGGACCTGGGATGCTGTGTCTTAGGTCCTACAGCATTTCCCCAGGGACAGCCAAAGAAACACAGCATTGCTAAGGCTGGCTCCATCTGTGCCTTGACAGGACACACTGGGCAACTGCTCAGCTGAATCTGCGTCTGTCGATTTTGGTAATGAAGTCTCCCCTTACTGCTCAAATATACATCTGTTCATATTATTAGTGAACAATATCCATGCAACTGCATGCCTCAAATGACATTTGGGGATTATTTTATTATAAACTGAAAAGAAAAAATAAGCAAAAGCAAAGCAAAATAAGCTTGATCCATATTTTTTTTAAAGAAGCAAGGAATCTCCTTTCCAGCAAACTCTGAAACTAAGGACTTTTTGCAGGTTGATTTTGTTGCCTTTTTTTAAAAATCTTTTTAATTTTTTTTTATTCTTGTTTTAGTCATGTTGTTGTAGAAAGGGAGAATTATATGCCTAATAGCTCCCTATTAATGGATTTATATGGATAAGTTTTTAAGCAGTACGAGGAGCTACAGAGCTGTAATGTCTTGGCTTGGTAGTACATCCGTAATGTGCCTGTGTAAACAAAATACTTCAGCAGTAATGGTTCACGAGCCATTTTGGAAAGTTAAAGGAAGTACTGAGTTATCAGATTCTTTTTTTTGTGTTTGCAGGTCACTTGTCACCTTTGTAACTCTTCCAGCACAGGTAGACCTGAACCTGCAGACCAGTGCTGACCATGTCAGAGGCACTTCAAAGTTTACTTTAGAACATATGTTGTTAGCTTAAGCCCTGCATGAAATTCAATGCTCTTGAACAATTTCATTGCAGGACATTGGATAGTACCTACTATTTTAATATTAGCATTTGGGAAGTGATAAGTTCTGGAGGATATACTTTCTTGTGAGGTATATCTAATCACTGTAATTTGTGAGCAACTGCACAACTTGGCAAGAACAGTCCTCTACAACAAGCTAATGAAAATGTAATAAAAGTTGAAGTTCTTCATTCATTCAAAGTCACATCAAGAATATTATATGATGCATGCTATTGCTGAAATGAGCTCTCTTCATTTCACTTGAAAAACCACTGAAAGAAACAGATGTCAGCAAGATTAGTTAGCTTAGCTTTCCAGAAAGAAGCATAATCTTTTTTGGATCTTGACAGTATCTTCAAACCTCGAGTTGCAGTTGATTTTGATACAGGGGATTTTTTAACATAATAGCATCTGACCTTAAATTACAGGGGAGAGAAAAACACGTAAGTTTAATGACATCTTGTGCCTGGTGCTGATTATAGATGTCTATAAAGTTCATATTTACATACTGGGTTTGGAACCTAGTAAGCTTGCTTTGCTTTGAATTTCTGCTTTGTATGTTCCCACTTGCTATGATATGGTTTGATTGAGAGAGATCAGGAAATTATTCTTCCAGAGTAATAGTAAATGTGGCTGTGAGGGGATTTCACTACACAGTATTGACTATGCTTCTTAAAGCAACCCCTTTTTTGTGGAAAAAGCTTATAATGTCATCTATAGTTTGCAAAAAATGTTCAGGACATTTTATTTCCTATTGAGTGTGTTTTTAATAGGCAGATCCTATGGTGAAGAGTTGGTAGAAGTGCACAAATAAAACCACATCCCTCCCCTGCTGGAAGAGTCAGATTTTTTCCCAGCAGCTGTGTTTAGCAATTTTCTAGTATGCCTTCCCAGTAAAAGTCATAGTTAATTTGGCCAGTTAATGAAGACAGTTCTGATTTATGCTGGTGCAACAAAAAATAATTATTTGTGACTTCAGCTAGAAATGTTGGATGGCTATTTTGGCTTTGCTGCATGACTTGGACCTTGCATAAATGGCACAGCAGAAGATAACTGAAATTCATGGCTTTACTATTCCATTACAGTATTGCTTTTCAGAGGATTTTTCTTAGCAGACTTGATAAAATTAAAGAGTGTGTGTATGTGTGTGTGGACAAGGAGAATGGCACTGCTGTACATCTCAGCATGTCTTATCCTCGGGGTCTTGTTAGCAACAAAATTTGCAATGTGGATTTACAACCATAAAAACTGCAGCAGAATGTCCAAGGACACTTTTCTAAATAATCTACACAGAAGTGACCTTCAGCATACCAGTGTTTGAAGAAGTTTGGACTCCTTCCTTCTTCTCTTTAATTTTTTTTCCTCCCACACTCCGGTTTCAGTAGACTAATAAGGAAACACTCTTTTTTGCAGACAAGAAGCCCGAAGCCATCCCAGAGCCCACAGCACAACTTGGGTGACCACACAGAGCACCTCTCTGAAGCCTCTGCTGATTCCTTAGAGGCCATGTCTGAAGGGGATTCTCCCACCCCCTTCTCGAGGGGCAGCCGCACGCGGGCGAGCCTTCCTGTCGTGCGGTCAGCAAACCAAACCAAGGAGAGATCACTGGGTAAGAGCCTGCTCCGCTCCTTCCCCCTTCTGTGCTTGGTCTGTGTTTTCCATTTGTGGATTTAAAACAGTCTTCAAATAGTTTGGGGCTGAAAAAGTGAAGATTTTGGTAGCACATTGTTTTTCATGTCAGGTTGTTCTTTGGAAATGAACTCGGTATGGGATACTGAGTAACTTCGGGGAATGGTGAAATTATTTTCGTAAGATCTGAAAGTAAGATGGGAGCATAGTAGACATGCAAGGAGAGAGATGCAGGTCCTGACTTGAAATGCTGAGTAATGGTTAAAATCCGCTGTTGCAAACACTTCCTGCCAGGCCTGCCCAGTATTTGCCGATGAACCTAATAGAAGATTGTACCCCCGTTTTCATGTCAAGGAGACACAGGCTTTTTCACTTTGTCATCTCTTCAAAGCCAGGCTTAATTGAAAGAAATCTAGAGATATTATTGCCTTAGTAATCCATCTTACTGAAAAGGTTTGTGTTTGTCTGGTGGTAGTTCAGCAGGCAGAGGATTTGAATGGATATGCTGATAGAGGTGCCCTTTACTTTGGGGCAGTGCCCTTCCGTTTGCACAGTGACATGAGAGATGTGTCAGCACAGGTGGACAGCTATGCTTCCTGCATTCTTCCCATATCTCAGGGTTGAATTCAGCCCAGCTGTGAACCAGAGCTCCTTTTATGATGGTGAATTTTGTCTCAGAGACTCTGCTCAGCTGATGGATGGAAGGAGTAAAGGCTGTTCTTTTGAGAGAAGACACCAGAGGGCAGTTAAAGTGTTGTGGAAAGGCATGTAACTCAAGTGTGGATTGCTGAGGAAGGCAGGTTTTGCTCATAGGTAATAAACTGAAATGCTGCTTTCCTGTAGGCTCATCTCCCAATATAGAGAGTGACATAAATCAAAGACTGGACTCATCATACCATGCTTGTAAGCTTGTCATGGTGGTTTACTTGTCCCTCAATAATCTAAGACAGTTTCTTTCAAGAGTATTATGATATCTGACAAACACAAGTGTGAAGAAAAATGAGCTGGAAGGGGGGTCCCTTACTCTTCCGGAGCTGAAAAGTGAAGAGCAAGGAAACAAGGAGCTGGTCCCTGTCCATGTCAGCTCACAAAGTGGCTGCCTTCCCACAGCCTGCTGGGCCACCAGTGGGTTGGGCTTTTGGGGGAGAAATTTGTGATACTTCAACCTGGATAAGACTTCTTGTTTTTGAGGTGTTTTTAAAAGCACATGTCTGTTTTCTATACATACACTTTTATGTTTACTATACTACACTATACTGCCTGTAAGTCACTGCTGACTAGGGTATCCTCAGTATGGGTTACTTCACCTCAGTATTTTCTGTAAAACTTGTATTTGCTTCAATATGCTATTAAGTGGTTGAGCCTTTGGAATTCATAGTCCAACCCCACTGTGTGGGCCCCAGAGCTGAAAGCAGCACTGCAGGTGGTGTCTGAAGAGAGCAGAGGGCAGAATCCCCTCCCTTGACCAGCTGCCCATGCTGCTTTTGGTGCAGCCTGGGACACATTTGGCTTTCTGTGCTGTGAGTGCACATTGCTGGGTCATGTCAAGCCTCTCATCCACAGCACCCCCAGGCCCTCTGGGCAGGGCTGCTCCTGCTCTGTCCATCCTCCAGCCTGTGTTGATACCAGGGGTCACCCTGACTCAGGGCACCTTGTCCTTGGTCCTGTTAAACCACGTGAGATTCCCATGTGCCCACTTTTGAGCTTGTCCTGGATGGCATCCTGCTCCTTAGGCATGTCAACAGCGCCATACAGCTGGCGTCATCTGCAAAGTTGCTTCATCGAGCCCTTCATCTATGTGATTTTTGAGAATATTAAATAACACTGGTCCCAATACAGACCTTGAGGGACACCACTTGTCCCTGATGTCCTTTGGGCCTCTGAGCCATTGACCACTACCTTCTGGATCCAAACAGTTAATTATCCATCAAACAGTCCACTCATCAAATCCATCTCTCTCTAATTTAGAGGAGGATGTTGTGGGGACCATGTCAAAGGCTTCACAGAAGTTCACACAAAGGGAATCTGTAGCCCTTCTCTTGTTCACTGCTGTAGAAGCCCACTGCAGAAGGCCACTGGCTTGGTGAGACAGGACTTGCCCTTGGTGAAGCTGTGCTGGCTGTCCTGAATCAGCTCCCTGTCCTCTCTGTGTGTATATGTGATCCTTCCCCCAAGTGTTCTCAGCCTAAGATATCTTCAGCTTAGGGATTTCCTGGTTATGGTTTCTGCCTGTGTAATAACCACCAAGATATATCTCCTCCAGGTATTTATTCAGGCCACCTTTGATCCCATTTTCATATGTAAATTTTTCACATCCTCCCCAGTGCATCTGTGACTTTGGCAGCAAGTTTCTGTTGGTTTACTGCCGACCACTGCTTGCCTGCTGTTTTGTCTTTATCAGCTCTAAGTTATGCATCCTAGTCCTTGTGTTGAAAGTGACAGCAAATATCAGATTGCTATCTGCTTCCCCCAGGCCATATCTGATTTCTTTGGCCTGTCCTTTCCCTCAGGTCATCTCTTCTCCAGCTGAGAAGTGCAGCTATAACCACTTGTTGTTCATCCAGAAACCGTCCTGGACATTTGATTATCATTGCTGCCCTGAAATTTTGCAGTTCAATAGCATCTTTGTTAAGATGGGAGGACCATAAGTTCACTGTTAAGCAGTTCATTCTTAAACCCTTTCTTTAGCCTCTCTTGCATGTCCTGAAATGTGTTGTCCAGGCCCTAATGGAGGACAGACATCATTATTTTGTTTAATGGCCAAGATTGCAGATGCTGCAAAACACCCTGTCCTTCATGTGCCAGAGACAAGGCCCCAGCTTACCCCATCATGAACAGGATAAATGCAAGAGAAAGAAAAAAGTAAACAACAGGAAAGCAATGTAATATGAAGCATTTCAGTTGAGAGTTTTTAGATTTGAAATGAACAAAATAAGCCTTTTTTGTCTGTATTGCAGGAGAAATTGTGGGTGGCTTAAGGGATCATCATACTAGCCAAATAGGAGGTAATATATTGTCATCACCCCACAATCTGTCTTTTTCAAGTTGTTCCAGGAGCCAATTAATAACGAATACTTTGTTTTAAAAGATAAAAAGTATTCCAAAATAGTTCAATTTTATATTATTATTGTTAATATTATGTGTATTTCTTTTATAATAATGGCCTTTTTGATCTCTTCTGCCACTGTGTTCTAACAACACCATCAGCAATGTTCTGAAATTTTATTTTTCAGATGCTTTGCATAATATGGTCCTTTTTTTAAATTCTAACTGTAAAAGGGCAATGTTTATTTTTAAAGAACAGGAAACTGTTTAGTTTTAAAAGTGTCATGAATGTACCTCTGTTAATATGATTTTAAATAATCTGTGTATCATCACCTCCCTTTCCATATTTATTAATTTTTTAATTTAATGTAATTTAAATAAAAATCATGTTTTGATTCTCAGCTAGCGTAATTTAATCAAAGAGAATAATGAACTTTTGTAAACTTTTATTAATTTTACATTGTCTGAATGCACTTTAAAAAACTGATGTTTCCTTTTTGAAATTCTAATTGTTCCGTGGGTTCCTATTTTACTAGCTGTATATGAGTCAGTTTGTTTTCAAATTGTGGTCTGAATTAACATGGAGCCTGAGAAGGAGTAACACAAATGCATTTTGGCTACCTCACTGTCATGGGGTTGTCAGTCAGGACTAATCTAACAGGACATGGTATTCACGTGTAGTTGACCTAGAAAACAGTATTCCTATTGTGGGCCCATTTAAAATTTCAGCCACAGCTTTTGAAATTTAGGTCTTTCTTGGCTAAGAAAACCAGAAATCAACACTTGCTTCATCATTTGCAGCCTGGAGACAAAGCAAGATATTAAAATAAATGCATTCACCGTGCAAGAGAAATTAAATGTATTTGAAAATACATATTTGAAAGCTGGGAGCTTTTCCAGTGCGATAACTGTGGGAAAAAAATTATCTAGCAAAACTGTCAGTGAGAATCAGCTGAAACCTGGAAAGTGCTCAAAAGCTTTCAGCAAACTTCACTTGCAATTTGCCTGGAGGAAGCAGAACCTGACAGGCGTCCAGCGAGGTTACGCCAGCAGCCGCCTGCGCCCGCGCTGCAGCTCGCTGCTGTCCCTGCCCGGTGCCTCCTCAGTGGAATGGAGGCTGACAAACATCTTCCCTTGCGGTCTCTCGTGTGCTACATCTGTCCAAGGAATGGGCAGCAACCTTCCTAAGGGCAGGCACTGCATCCTCTGTGGTGATGGAGTGACCAGGGCAGTGGATGTGATGGGTCACAGCTGGAAGGGCAGGGTGTGACCAGACCTCCCACTGCAGCAAAAACTCCTGGTGCTCCTGCAGGATCAGGCTGTACATGCAGGGGTGGATGAAGGAAGAATATGGTGCAGGGGGGGATTAACCATAAATGCACAAAGATTGGTTTTGAGAAGTGACGGAGGAGGATGAAGCTTTATGGCTCAAAAGTTGAAATCATCCTATTTGGGTGCCCCAGCCAAGGTGTCCAGCTACTCCATTCCAGATGGATGAGGAGCTGAGGATGACTGGGCTCCCTGCTGGTAAACCTGTGCCTAAAGTTAGGTGGTGTGGAAAGGCCTCTTCAGAAATGTCTGAGCCTGCCAACATTTGCATTTTATTTGCACTTGGAGGGATTACATAAAGGAGGAAAATTATACAAATGTTTAAGAATTGGCATGGTGAGTGTCTTAAGCAATCATGGAGTATTCTGATTATTATTTATTAGCCCCCAAACCCAAGTTTTGGCAGGCACAGATTTTAGTGTCTGATTAATTAGTTTGCTGGCACCTTAAATGAAAACGTCATTACTGATTATAATCATGACGCCTCAGTCTTTTGTAGTATTTCTTGCAGGTGTTTCTCAAAGCCTGTTAAAAAAGACAGTGACAATTTCACTCATAGCAAAACGTTTTCAGAGAGACAGAGCATTGCTTTTCAGCTGGCGGTAGAAATAACTGTTTATGTGTAGGCAAGATAATGTAAGACATACAGAGAAAAATATAAATGCTAAAGGTAGACATATATGATATTTGAGCTAATTAATTGTTACTTACTGTTTATGAGCTAGAAATTAAAATAGGCTTGTAAAATCAGACAGAAGATGTGTGAATGGCCGTAGACATTATATGAGAAGCCTGTGATTTGCTAGTAGTGGCACTGCCCTCTCTGATTCCTTAGGGCATGATTTAAGCCTGATGAAGTCAGCAAGAGCTTCAGTTTCATGGGAGAGGAATTCCCTGGGAAGTGCATTTCAAGGCTGAGTATAAGTTTAATGTATTCAGTCATCTTAAAGAATTTTCCCTGTCTTGCCTTTTACAGTGTATGCAAAGCAGCCAACATGCAAAAAGGTCATGTAAATATTTGCTGTCATGGTCAGAGAGCTTAACAGGGACTTTATAGGTCTATAGGAAAAACAGCCTGAAACAACTAGTTCCAGTTAATGAATTGAAACACAGACCCTAGGAAATTATACTCCTCTAATGTAGTTCAAGTTTTTCTTCCAGCTTTCCTAGACTTTATTTTCTTCAAAATACAATAGTGAAAGGTTTTGGACTTGGAAAGAAAAAAACACACACCTCTTACCTGAAATGTTTTTTATCAAAAGAGCAAAAGAAGCTAAACAATGATACTGGCCTATCAGGGTTTTTTCTGTTTCATTTGTTGTCTCTACAGAATATGTGAAAGAAAGAGTGAAATTTGTGACTTCCCAGGCTAGCACTTGTGCCCACAATTGCTATTTACTTAAGGGTTTTTTCTCCTATAATAAAATATCTTGTATGTACCTGAAAAAATGCTTCCAAGGAGCAAGATACTGTTTAGTACATCCTGTCTCAACAGAGACACATTCTGTCTGCCACCAAAAAGCTGATATGCAGGATATTTTAGATGCTGTGTCACATTGGAGCTGAATTTTATTGCAGTAGGTTGTATCAGCATGGATCTGATGGGTTCATTGCAGTGATACTGGAGCAAAAGATGTACAGTGTACTAAACAAACCCAGTAGTTACATAAGTCTGTATCTATCACTGCTCTATCTGTTAAATGACTTTTGAATGGAACCTTTATTATTAATTTGCACTGCAGTAATACTAAAGGACCTTGAGTAAAACCAGTGCCTCACTGTGTTGGGTAATACATAGTGACAAAATACTCCTATTTCAGAATCTTGCAACATGAATAAATCAGAATGAAAAGTGGTGAAGATAGTAGGAGAGGTAATGAGCGTACAACCTGGATGAACTGAATAAAGCCGTGTCAGGGTGACTGTGGCTTTTCTCTTTATCCCAAATCACGCCCTCACAAAAAGTGTGATGTCTTTATCCAGTTCTACCATCACTTTATATTCTGATCTAGCAGCAGCAGGAATTTGAGCCTTCAGCATTTGGTGTCTACTGGAAGACAGATTTGGCAGCTGGAGTAGCTTGTACAGGCCTCCTTCCTTCAGGGAAAGGTAGGAGGCCAGATGGAGCTGTCCCGTGGGGTGTATCTAGTACAGGAGATATCACTTGGATAAATCTGATCTAATTTTTGTGTTAGGTAAAATTTGTAAGTCTAATACAGTAAGTCACACAAACACCAGAGCCTCCCATTTGACATGGGCATGCAAAGGAAGAAAATGTATTGCAATTCCATGCACTGTAAGAAGTGCAAGACTTGGGCCAAGGAGAGAAGCATTGCATATCCCTTAGTGCATTGTATTTAGGATTTGCTGCCAGGGCTGACAGCAAGTCCCTGAATGAGGACAGCTCTTGGATTTAATCATTGCTCCCAATACTGTTTATATATTTAGGTAGTGATTCTAATGCATAATTACTATGCTGGAGCTAAGTTCAGTTTTCTGTTCCCAGAGGGAAATAATGTCATCTCTGTGGTATCATATATGTCTCTTGTGTTAGTTCTTGTTCTCTATCTCTTTTCTGCATTTCTGGCTACAGAGTACGCAATTGAAGCATGCTAAGAGGATAATGGCTGCATGAAGCTTGTTGACAGCCTGCTGATTAGGGTGCTCTCTTGGGGCAATAGGGGCAATGGTCTGAGCAGCTCTGAAGATGGGAGCCCATCTGGGTATATTTTTAACTACTCAGCTGTTTCATAGGAGATAGGTGCTTGTACCATTGCTTTGCCCAATTACCTTTTGTGATGAGTAGACCATCTGTGGGTATGAGGGCAGAGCATGGATGTTGTTTATCTTGGCTCTAACGAGGCCTTTCATATCTCTCATAGCCTCCTTGCAGCCCCATGGTTGAGGTAGGGGTGGCCTTCAGGGTGTCTAACTGGCAGCTGGGTTTTGGCTCTGCTCCCCAGGGCTGGACTCTAGGGCCAGTGATTTTTGACAGCAGAATCCTCCTTGTTGGGATGGAATGAACCAGCAGTAGGGTCAAATCTGACACTCAGTTTGAGAGAGCATTAGTTGTGCTGAATAGTCAGATGGCCACTTCACCTCACTTCAGACAGTGAGCCAGAGAAATGGACTAGCAGGAACTTCATGAAACCCCAGAGAGGCAAATGCAGCCTTTCATCAGGGACAGAACAGCCCTGCAACAATACTGGCAAGGACAGGCTGTCTGAGTAGCAGCTTTGCAGAAAGGACTTAGGGTGTGACAACAAGGTGACTGTGTGTAAGCAGCATGTCTTGTAGCAAGGGAAAACTGCACAGCTTCCATAGGAAAAATATAGCCTGCAGGTCAAGGGAAGAGATTATTCCACTCTTCTCACCATTTGTGTCCAGTTTTTGTTCCCCAATACATGAAAGATAACGACAAACTGGATTGAGTCTAGGAAATGGCCTCTTGGCATTCTTCTTAATCATGCAAATGAAGGTCTTGGTTCCAAGATCCTGTCTAAAGTAGCTTGTGAGGACTTCACACAAACTCAAGCTTAGCCCACAGTGGTGAATTTTGGGTGTGGTGTCCTAACCAGCTATGCTCTTTTAAATGCTGGTGGCTCAACCCCTAGATTTGCTACTGACAGTAGTGAACTTCCTAGAAATGAAATAACTTCAGGATTACTGAAGAGAATTCCTGCTGTAAATACAGAACATTTGGTAAATGGAGCAAAATTACAAAGGCATGCATGGCTTACATGTCTTTAATGTGTCATAGCTATGGATTATTAAAATGGTCATATTCTGCCCTTGAACACATTAATTGTACCTCATTTAGTCCTAAAAAATGGGGTTTATAAAATAATTATTACTTAAATAACGAGTTTGATACAGCTTATTTATACACAAAGGAAATACGACTTGGTAAAATCTCTGTTTCTTCATGTTTATTCAAGAGGAAGAAAAAGTATTCCAAGAAATTTCATTGCTATTTTCTTGTCTTTTTTACTTTTGCCCATTTAAAAGTTACTAACAAAAATGCCCCTATGTAAAGTACTTGACATCAATCAAGTATAGCCTTAAATGCGTCACGTATCTGCTTAATCTTTGGCAGGCACATCCTTGGAAACTGTACTGGTCAGCTTGGCTTCTTTGGCTGGGAGCCAGCCATGCACACTGGCTTCTTCAGAGGTCAGGGGCTCAGCTTCTGATGGACTAAAGCAGAGCCTGCATGGGCATGTCCTGTGCCTGGGTGTGTGCGGTTCTCTGATTTTACTATGCAAAACTGGTGAATGTGAACTGCAGTAAATGCAGCATGGCAGAGCCTGCCCTCTGAAAAACAGCTCTGGTACACATGAAATTCCTTGTTCATCTCACTGAGCTGTTCAGCTGTAATTTTTAAAATATTTTTTCATTCAGTATTGTAGGGCTTTTGTGTTCTTCCAAGTTTGCTGGCATTGTTCTGTCAGTTTGGGGTATGGAAAACTCTCCTTAATGGTCAGTTGGGTTATTCTGTGCAACAGAATGCAATTATTGTCCAAAAGTCATCCTGCCAGAACATTGATTTACACCTGGGGAACTGGTTTAAACTGTTCTCTCAGAATCTCTAGATGATAGAAGTAGCTGTTCACAGTAGATGGGCTTGCTGATATAGGTATATAGACAAAGTTGCCTTTTGGCAGTAGGCTTTTTCACAGGTTTTATCAGGAATCAGATGGGGAAAATACTGGGTTTTCTTTAGGTAAAAAAAAAGTTGTCCATTTTCTTTTTTGTTTTCACTTACTCTTCTTCGCCAGCTGAATGCGATTGTTTGTAGAAAAGTGGTAGTATTTTAGTGGCAGTTAAAAATCTTTATTTTTCATAACATCTTGGTAGGAAATTTATGTGACTACTTAGTTTTCCATCTGTCTTTATCATTAAGTAGCACATTATTGCAAGTCACTGTAAGTAGCAGAGAAGGATGAAATAGCAGTAAAATTTAATACTGGACTAAATTGAACTGTTCCTGTTTTTATTGAAACTGTTACCAAACAGCTTAATACCTTGAACAAATCTCTTCAGACTATTGTGCAAAAAATAAATAAGTAATTGCTTTTATTCATTAAAATATCTACTTTTTAATATTTTAGTACTTGAAGACAGCTAAGTGTATTTCTAGAATATTTTCTGAATGTGGGGGACATATTTTCAGGAGGGAGTACTAACAGAACTTATGAGAGCTTCAGGCTAGAAATACCACGAAGATCATGGCAATGACCTCAGACTAGCTGAAACTGTGTGGTGAAATAGGAGAGTTAAGTCTTGAGGGTATGGAAAGTAAAACTTCATATTGAGGAATTTCTTCCATGCTGCAAGAGCTGTTACTGTAATAAACTTGTGTCTGCATAACTTTGGCAGAATATGGTGATATGTGTTTTCTCTGTTTATTAGACAGTTGGGGGGAAGAAGGGCTGGGGAACGGAGAACAATATGGGTCTGTGCCATCCTTACAGTCTAATATATGGCACTTTTGTCAAAAAGCAAAGAAAAAATGGAAGTATCTTGAAATCTTAGTAAAAATAAATCAAAATTTTAAACTGCACTTTTGAGGAAAGACCTGGCCCTAACAAAGAGAGTTATCATTGAGAGTTTAAAGATTATCCTTAGCTTTTAAAAGTCATGCAAGTCTCAAGTAATGATTTGACATAAATATAAGTACAAAAGAGGGATGCTTTTTCTCACTTTTGGTTGTTACCATTGCTGCTGACTTCAGCATTGAGGGAATGTCCAGACAAAGACAGTGACTCAATGGACTTATGGTGGAATTTCAAGCTAAAGCAGCATGAAAAGACCAAGATTGCCCATCTTCTCACAAAGATATGGTTAACTGATGGCTAGGGGAAAGAGTGAAACTATTCTAATGGCATTTTCCCCATTTTAGTTATATCTTGCTTTGCACCTTGCATTTCAAGAAAGTCCAGAGCTTCCAGGGCATCCAGGTTTTGATTGCTGTAGTCTAACCAGCTTTACTATTATCAGAAATTTTCAGATTCGACAGAATTTCCAGAGGATAGGTACAACAGCTGTGCTGGAAGAGAGTAGGAGTACCTTGTTCATGCTGGTGGTTTTTGGTTCTGTGGGAAGGTTTTAATGCTCCAGTGCCCAAGCATCCTACACCAGCCAAATACAGATTTTATCATTAATTAATGCTTCTCTTCAACTGGATTAAAGTATTGCCAAATTCCAGTAAGATACTTCAGTGCAGAAATCTGCAATACATCTTGCCTACAGAGAGGGAGTCCTGTAGCTTCACAGAAAAGAAACTCATGAATTCAGATGTAAGCTTTAACTGTATTTTATTTCATAACACTGAGGAGTTATTTAAATTTCTGCCTCAGGTTTTTCTTTTTAGTTATAAGAAAATCGTGTGAAAATTTGTATTTTTCCATTTAAAATCCGTTGTTTGGGAGAATTAACAGATATTTTTAAAGGTCACAGAAGAAGACAGAGTCTTGTTTGTTTACTTATTCTTGTTTCATCAGGAATTTAACTTTCCTCTTTAAAATAATGAATTTCTAAAGAAAATTTTTGTTCTCTGAACAAAAGCTAGTTGTGATTAAGGTTCTCCTGAGTATGTAAGCTGCCCTGCATGGAGATCACTGTCAGCAATATAACCATGATAATGTGGTGCTTATTCAGGGTTGGGTCAGCACCGTGTATGTGATGGAGGAGCTGAGAGATGTGAGCTGGGTGGGTTTCCTGACACCTGCATGACATTAGCTCTTGCCATAAGGAGTAAACCTTCACCAGTTGTAACTCAGGAGTTGTGGTCTTACCAGCATGGGTGCTGTGCCAGCCCTGTTGTGGTAGTGCAGCTCCTTGCTGTAAAGCCAGCCTAGACCACCCCGTGTGTTCAGGTGAGAGGCACCATCACACTGTGAGGCCATGTCCTCAGCTCCCAAGTGGGTTTTGCAGCCCAGCAGCACTGTCTGAGCTGAACACCTTTTTGTGAACGTGGTGTTTTTCCCTGAGCTCAGAGCTGTGCTGGCTGAGGGCACAGGAAGGCTGCACTGGGACCCCAACCCAGCGCTGGTGGGCTCAGCCACCCAAGTCAGGTTAACTCTGCATCTGTCATGCACTGTGTTGTGTTTCATGTAGGTCATCCCCGAGAGAAATGATGAAATATTTTGCACATCCTGACACTGACCATTGATAAAGAGGCAGCAGAAAATACTGTGTTTTGAAAGAGCTCTGTATGTAGGGAAGGAAAGGGCAGTCATGTGGTTGTGTTCACAGGATCATCATCAGACCTGGGTTTGATGCACGTAAGCCTTTCTTTGAACATGTTCTTTTGCCTCTTGGGTGTTTAATTTCCCTTCTATAAAGCATACCTCTTTGTTGACAGGAATGTTGTGAAGCAATTTGTTACAAGGCTTATGTTACTAAAGCCTACATGTGAATGTTTTATGCTGTGTTTAAGTCTGTGGTCTGTTGCTTGTAGAGTGAAGAATGATCAACAATCTCAGAGGTATTTCTGCAGCTAAGTTATACTGCATGACAAAGGGGGTGGCTTAACATTCTAGTTTGTGTTGTAGCTGTAGGACAGCACAGGGCTGGCAGTACCTCAGAGCTCTTGGAGAAGGGAGCCCAGCACTGTCTGATGTGCACTTTCAGAACTGCTGTGTGGTGTCATTTCCTCATACACAGTCATCTTCATATCTGTTGTCCTAGAGTAGCAGGGAATTTCATAGTCTTCTTTGATCTGTGTTGTATAACAATGGGCACAATCTTCATGTTTCAGGTAAATCCATTGTAACAGAAGCATAAGTAAGTGTAAGAGGGACTTGAGACAGGAGACAGGAACATCCCTTATGTGTCTTTCTGGCAGCTTTGCTAAAGTAGGTTCTGTGCACCAACAAAAACCATGCCTAGGTTATATTCAATCTCTTCTTGCTTTAATCTCCATGGGAGTGATTTTTAGCTGAAAGTAAAACACACCTCAGAGCTGCAGCAGCTTACATGAAGTGGAATCTGTGGGTATTGTTGGTGTTCAGAATTTCACCTGGGCGATGTAGGGAAGAAAAATATTGTGAATGATTTTAACTAATGGATTTTGAGTGTCTGTATTTTGTCATGCTCAAAAATGATTTTTCGAAGTGAGCAGTTAGTTCTGTCAAATAGGAAATGCCCTAAAGCATTGCTGTATCATGATATGGGTCAGACAACTCAAGAGGAAAGGCAGTAAGTTTTTTTAAGGGCATGTGATTTAAAGGAGAACAAAGAAAAAAAGAATTTATTATGCCTTTGAAAATATATTTTCTCTCTCAAGTGAGTATGGGGCCAAAACATTTTTCCGAGTTGTATGTTTAGGCTGTCTGTTTTAAGGCATAATATGCATATTTACTTTGAAAATTCAGGACTCAAGGACAGCTGTGATTTTGCTTTGGATCATTATATTGTGGGAGCGTTGAAGCAAGGCAGAATCAAGACTTTTCTGCAATGATTTCAACCTGTGTGTAAGGAAGTTTTTTCCACTTTGCCACTTATTCTGTGTTAATGGTTTCAGTAGCCCAATACTGAGTGTGGTTTTAATGGTCTGAAATTTGAAACTAGCATTTCTTAATTTTGCACTAACTTTTAAACTGGGGAGAAAAGAGAGTCACACCCAACTGCAAAGCTGATATGCAAAGCCTGTCTTCTTAGCCATTTTTTTTTTGCCACTAAATCCAAGAAAGTTTAAATGCCAAAACAGAGAAGGTTCCTTATGTTCATCAAGAGAACTGAAAGCTATCATCAAAAATTAGTGTCTTTCCATGCAATCTTGGAAAAGTAAAATAAATGGAAATTAACTTGTTTAATTTTTTTACAAGTGTAGTTAGTTTCTGAATCCTAAAGAATGTTTAGCTGCATAGAATATTTGAGCACTAAAAAGACAGTTTTACCTAGAAGAATGTAAAGAAACAAATGATGTCTGAAATCATAAAAAAATAGGAAAATAGTTTAAGAGCTCATTAAATATTTGCATTAGAAATAAAAGTCATAAGAGAACTCCTCTCAGTCTGTGAAAGAAAATTAGTTCCAGTCTGAAAAAGCTTTTTCAGACAAAGTAAAATGGAAATTTGTAGTAGGACTCATATGGGATTTGATTGCAATAATAATGAAGACAGAGGTATCAACTTTTGATAATAATATGAAGATTAAGTTAACAGCTCTATTTTGTAAAAGCAGCCTAATATTAAATAATAGTTAGGTAATGCTGAGTAGTCTATTTAGTATTCAGGAAAGTTAGCATCTTCCTTCCCTAAGTGCAAGCACAATTATCTACCCACGGATTGTAGGAACATCTGACTGTTTCTGCCTTCCTTTATAGCAATTATGGGCAGCAGAGGGACAAAAATATTAAAGACTAAGGAGGTAGGGCTCATCTTAGCTTGAAATGCCTTCTCTTCTTTTCATTAATTGCCCGTGTATTCTATGAGCTCAGCTTTTCCCATTGCTTTTGCTCCGTGTTTGTATCTCAGCACCATAAACTGCCCGTCCTGTTGCTGATCACTTTCAAGTGTGACTCACTGACTTACCATCTAAATTTTGAGATTTGCTGAGATTTGCTGATGACTGATGGCAACTGCCCTGAGGTCCTTGTGTTCCCAACCCTCCTGATTATATTTGTCTTGGGAGAACAATATTACAGTGCAATTCATGTGGTGAATTCAGGTTGTGCAAAATGCTCTGCCAGACTTTAGCCCACCTGTGTTAATTATTGGTCGATACAAAGAAAAGACCTGGCAGCACAGAATCTTCCCCAGACTGGACAGAATCCAGTAGAGGGTCACAAGGATTATGGACTTGTTTGGAGCCTCTTTGCTCTGACAGGTTGAGAGAGCTGGGACTCTTCAGCCTGGAGAAGAGAAGACTCAAGGGCAGCAATGTCATCACTCTGCAAAAGAACCTGAAGGGGTCAAAGAAGATCCAGGCTCCCTTTGTTCATGCCCAGTGAGAGGGCCAAAGACAATAATCACCAAATGAAGCATATTCCCTCTAATACCAGGAAACTCTTCTTCACTGTGAGACTGACTAAGCACTGACATAAGTTTCCCAAAAAGGTGGCGGAGTCTCTGTCCTGGAAGATAGACAAAAACTGTCTGGACATGATCCTGTGCAAGTAGCTGTAGCTGTCCCTGTTTGAGTGGGGTGGGGGTGGACCAGATGACCTCCAGAGGTGCCTTTCAACCTCAGCCATTCTGTGATTCTGTGATCTGGCATCTTTTTACACCACTATGGAAGCTATACTTGCTCCATCTCATACAGACAGCAAGACAGTAGAGGTGTTTCCTCCCAGGAGCAGGAATAAAGGTGTTTCCTCCTCTGTGTTGTACAGAGATACCTGGGATGGCACAGAAACAGCACTGTGCATTCAGCTGGGCTTACCAGTTTCCCTTTCCTTGTATCCAAAGTAGTTCAGCTGAACACTTGCTTCTGAATCTACTCCCTAGTGCTGAATATCCCAGGAGATTGGTTAGTATAGTTGCAGTCCTGTGGCAGCTTGTTTCCTGCTGTGGAGGTCCTAATAAATCTTCCCACACTGTAGATGTTCATGAGAAGATCTTTTGGTTTTCTTTAGGAGGCAGACCTAGCATGGTTAGAACTCATCAACTCCATCAAGTACAGACTGATGTCTTCTGTTGATTGAGATGGCTCTTTCTGAGTTCTTTAGTCCTTGGAGGGCTTTGGAGGTTGTGATGGCATGGGACTGGGCTGGAGCAATGCTCGTGGGCCAGCTCATGCAGTACTGGAGTGGAGTACAGGCACCTGCTTTGTACAGGGATTGGCATAGGCCTGGCAGAGCCAACACAGGCATCATGGAAGAGGTACTTTCCATTCCCTCCCTCAGCCTCTGGTCTGTATTATTCATGTTTCTTTCCATTACTGAGTGTATCACAGCCTCCCATTCCCTGAAAATAGATATATCAGAAAGGGCTCTGTCTTGAGTGAATGAGAATGTCCATATTTTGAAATTAAGCATCTAAGATTACTTACGTTTCTCCCTGAGTACTAAGCACGATTATTAACAGTGCTGTGAAACTGAAAGGTTCCAAAATTGCTATTGTTTTTTGAGGGGTATCTCAGTTTTACTCCTGGCAGGAGTTTCACCTGAGGCTTTATGCTGTATAATGCCAGCAAATTGAACTGTGAATATAAAATTCCGTGTGCTAAAATGAAAATCTCTGTTTTATTGATAAGTGTGAGGTTGTGTATAAGGAAAGCAGGATACTATTGAAGTATACATTTCTTCCTCAGCTACTTTTCAAAAAAGTACTTTGTGATTTACCAACGACTTCCAATACAGAGCAAACTTGGTGTGTTGGAGATTTTCCATTAGAATTCATAAGGTAAAGTTCTGATTTATCTAACTGAAGTAGAGTAAGAGGCTTCTCAGTACTGGGACTAGCACATTTATCAAGGCCAAACCATATCATTGTTCTGTGCTCTATTCCAATAGCCTGTTGAAAAGGAAAATGACATATGTGCTTCATTTTTTAAAGTGTGAGTTGTTTTTTTTCTCTTTGCATTATGGGCTTGGTCTGTGTTCCACACAGACTTTGAAACCAGATCATTACTATGCATTTAAGAGTATGTATCTTCCTGTGTCATTTGCTTGCAGGTGTATTGTATCTTCAGTATGGAGATGAAACAAAGCAGTTGAGGATGCCGAATGAAATCACAAGCACAGACACAATCCGTGCCCTTTTTGTAAGTGCCTTCCCCCAGCAGCTGACAATGAAAATGCTGGAATCACCCAGTGTCGCCATTTACATCAAGGATGAGAGCAGAAATATATACTATGAGTTGTGTGATGTGAGGTAAGACATGGAACTACAGCTACTGGTTTCATGGGGTTGGGGTTTTTTGTGGTTTTTGTTTTGTTGTGCACCTGTAGAATAGAAAGGAATGTGTTGATAAGTATCTGACAGAGAGAGGCCTGACACACAAAGGCATGTTCAGTGGTATCTGAGTAATCCAGGAGGTCTGGTCTAACAGTGCCTTTAGCTGTAGGTGCAATACCCATTGCACAAGCCACTGATAAATGGCATGCCTTGTTGAAATATTTGTATAATGTACAAAGGTTCACATATTTAATATGCTTATTGAATTTTAATAGAGACACAAGCATTTAAAGTACAGAATACAGAATAAACCTTCACAAAAAAGCTGGGCTGTTTCTTTGCTGGGAGTGCAAAACCTGATCTCACAGGCCTGAAGTAACAAACCTGAATGTCACTGATGTCCTCACAACAGTGCCAGTTGAGCCATCTGACGTAGCCAAAGCTCTGTGGCACTGGTGACCACTGCTGCACCCACAACCTTCCTGTTACATGTCAGGATGCAGCAACTGATGCAGTCACTTCCCTTGTCTAATTCAGAGCTTGGTCAATAAATGGTTCACCTTTCTATCCTTTATTGTGTGAGAGTGCAGCTTCTTAATTAACCAGATTTCTTCAGCAGAAGTTCTAGGGTCTCAGGGTCCCTAGAAAGTCCCAAATCATGCATAAATAAAGCTCTCAGGTACACCTCAGACATGTTACACTTCATAAATAAACTGTCATAAAAATGGACAGAGGAGCATAAGAAGATGAAGGAGACAGCAGAGAGGCTGTTTGCTCTCTGGTAGTCTGCCACTAATGCAGGAAAATTTTGTGGTGCGAGAGAAATATACTTGCTACCTTGTTTCTTCTGGAGGTCCTATGGCTAAGGAGTTCCTCTTTATTATGCTGTAGTTAAAGGAGCAAACTGGAGCTTTTCTGGCCCTTCCCCATCTGATTCCCCCATTCCTGTTCTTAATCTTTGAACAGCACCCACACTCCATTTTCTCACCTGTCTTGCTTTCCTCAGGCTGTCTGTCCAGTGTCTTGGATTTCAGTTTCTTTTAATTTTATTTACTTTGAAGACTGCCACACCCCTGTTTGGCCACTGCAATACCTGTGTGAAGACCCATCTAATTTTTTTCATCAAACATCATCATCTTTCAACATGCACCCAAGTTTCTTATACAGCAGACAGTTTAGTCACAAGATCAGATCAACTGATTGAATCATGATAGGGGTTACTACATCTCTGTTGCCAAGTGCATTATAGCCAACCATCATCTAGCCCATTGGCTCCTTCTCTCTCCCTTGATCACTCCATCTTCCCTTGAGTTTCAGACTAACAGTTTATGACTTCATGCCCTTCAGAATGCAGTTGTTGATTATCCTACTGCTGCTCCACCTTTTTTTTTCCCTTGCTCCCATTGCAGGTGTCACTCTGCCAGCCTCAGGCCTGGCTCAGCCCCAACATCTGCTTCCTCTGTTCCTATGCCTGCATTGCAGAGCATTTCTAGAGGAAATCCCACAACCCAGCGGACTTCCTCCATAACAAAATTCCCTCCTTCAGTTCTGCCAGCCTTCTCACTTAGGAAACCTCGGCAATTTCATGTTAATGGAGTCCATCACATGCACTACCAGCTGCATTTTCACCAGCTTTGAATAATTTCCACAACCATTTCTCCATTTCTGTTCCTTACACTTCACAAGATCTTGCCAGTGTCTCCCCTCAGAGAAAAGATGGAATGAAGCATCCTTTTTTCTCCTTTGTTTGCCATGTCTTCCTTCAATCCTCTTCTTTCTCTCCCTTAACCAGAGGGGTTTCAGTCAGGTGTTTAAGCTCTCCATCTCCCTCAGAGGCTCCATGTTCTTCTGTGCCTTGCGTTAGGCCATCTTCCTCTTCCTCTTCCTCTTCCTCTTCCTCTTCCTCTTCCTCTTCCTCTTCCTCTTCCTCTTCCTCTTCCTCTTTCTTTTTTCTTTTTCCTTTTTCCTTTTTCCTTTTCCTTTTCCTTTATTATTTTCCCTGTTTTTTTTCCTGTTTCTGCTGATTTTTCTGTTTCTTTTTCCTTTATTCTTTTTTCTCTTCTTTTTTTTAATTTTTCTTTTTTATCACTGGAGACAAAGCCCTGTCTACTTTAAATCCAGTCTTTTTCTTAAAGTAATTCGGGGCTCTGCATCTTCTGTAGACTTCAGATTTTTGCTTGAGAACATCCCTATTTTACAGCCTTTCATTTCCCATCACACGGAGATAGAACACTCATGTAATTCTTCAATTTTTTAATAGCAACTGCTGTAATTGTCTTTTCTTGGCAGTTGGCAGAGGTAATAGGTAATCTTGCTTGCTCTTACCCATTCAAATGAAGCAACAAAGATCATTCTCCTAGTCTGACAAGCAGACTGTTCTGCATGCATTTATTTTTCACTTGTCCTCTGACTGTATCTTCTCCATCTCATTGAACCACTTGTCTTCATTATGAGGGCTCCTCCAAGCCCACTTCAATGCTACTTTTCATTTCTTGTTGAGTACCAAGTGCCATCTGCTTCCACTTGGTGAATAATTCCAGTTTGAATTCTACATCTTTAATTTTCAAACAAGTGCCTTCCCGCTCTCTCAGGCAGCCCTCTAAGGTGCTTGGAAGGTGTTGTCCACAGACATCTGCAAAACCACTGCCTTGGTCTCCCTCCCACTCCCTCTTGTTGCACTGCCTACTCAGAGCATGCCCGTGGTTCCAGCATTTGTTTACTGCTCCTCTGGCTGGAGAGACTATGATCTTCTGGGTTCTCTCTGTTCCCTTATCTTCCTGCAGCTATCCTGTTGTCTTTTGTGACTCCTGTTCACCTTGTCAGTTGGTGAAAAGTTGTCTTCCTGGGGTGTTTACGCAGCACACACAGTTCAGTGAGGCCTTTGAACATGCCAAGGGCATCTGGGAGCTACAATAATGCAAATTAGAGTAATAATAAAAGTACAGTAACACATACCTGTTATCAGTAATGTTTATCTTAGAATAGCAACATGAGGTGAAATACATTCATATCAGAGATCAAATGCCTAGTATTTTGATGCTTTGCCTTGCAGCAATGTTTTACTTTACTGTGTCATGTTTCTACAAGAAATATTTATGGAAAATACCTTTTAAAAAACTCCAGTTGTTTGAGGTACCATCTGATAGCCATCAGAGAGAAAAGACGGCAGATGAAATGTATTTATTTAAATGAATGATATTCCATTTCTTGAATGGAAGATGAGAGAGTTTGCTTTGTATTGAGAAGAACAGAGTCCCATGTCCAAGGCAGGCAGCAGTAACTGAGACTCCCAGTGCAGGTCTCAGAGCAAAAGGGTCACATTTGCAAGATGGAAAACAGTTTATGTTACCGTAAATAATTGAAGAACTCGAAGTTGCCGCAAGGTAGCTATTTTCCTATGCAGTCTACAAGTAAACACTCATAAATACTAAATTTCTCATCAGCCCTCCAGTTCCTAAACACAAGACACTGATCTGTCTCTTAAGCTGCGGGGTTTCTTTAATAACTACTTGACATCTACAACAGCAACACAAGTTCTGACTAGCTACCCATTCAAAGCAATCACTGATTGTAATATGACATTGTAAGAAAGAAATTGGACCTGCCCAACAATCCTTCTCTTCATTTTTAAATTATAATCCAAGTGATTAAGATCAGTTCACTAGACTTGTAGCTGCACCTGGAGGAAAGGAATTCAGTCACATGTGCAAGTAAATTCTCTAGAGATCACTACAGGGAGCTGAAAGGAATCGCAGCTTTGAAAGGATGTAAGTGAGCATAGATTGGAGGCTTTGCTACTGATTAAATGTGAACCAGAAATCAGCAGAGCTCAGGGCAAGTGTCAAAGCCATAAAATTATTGGAAGGTAGGTTTTGAAACAAAATAAACAGTTGTCATCCCTTGCCTAAATGTAGTAGTTAACAAATTAACTAATCAAAGACAAAGTGTAGAGTTCGACTAAAACAAAAGTGTTCTTGTAGGGCTTTTCATCTAAACTATTTCTCTGTAAGCTTTCATCAAAATTTTTGCTAATTTGTTTCTCTAATACTTTTTCCCTTTAAAAACTGTCTTTATTATAGATAAAGTTTAGAGGAAGAATTTATCCACTACTGAATTTTTAGCTTTTGTAGATTTTTTTCAGCTCTGTGAACAAGCTGATAATTAAAATTTCCTCAAGAATAATTACAGTTAGAGAGACTGCTTTTCTTTTGATATTCTTGCTTCTTAGAATAGCAAAAATTTATGTGGGCTGAGTGCACAATAAAACATGTAAATATTAACTAAATCCTTTTTAAGTGCTGTGTAAATGTTGAAGTTCTATTGTCTTCAAAGTGTTTTCACTCTACGGCAGGATCCTGAAAGAAACTTAACACTATCTAATTTTTATGGGTGTGGAGTTCAAGTGAAAGAATGATACTTCCCATGGGAAAGAGAATCAAAGTAGGCTTTTGTTTGTTTGTGTGTGTCTTAGTTATGACATTTACATTTTTCTTATGGATCAACTGCAGACTTGCTGTGTTTGTCTGTTACCTGAAACTTTCAGGCAACAAAGTAAATAAAACTGCTTTCATCTGTTGTCATTGCTGATTCTTTAATTCCAGGAATATTCAAGACCGATCTTTCCTTAAAGTTTACAACAAAGACCCTGCACATGCATTTAATCACACTTCCAGAGCTGTAAATGGAGATATAAGGGTAAGTACTAATGGTGCATTTTTATTATTTTTTTACTCCAGCTTTTCTGCTAAATGTTTAAACTCTGAAATGTAATATGTACATAGCAATTCAGAAAATCAGGGGTATACATATGGCACATAGACAGAAAATAAAATAAATAATGCTTGTTGAATTGTGTTTTAACAGTTTTTCTTTTTCCAGTTATTTGCCCTGGGCATTAACTGTTTTTTTGATCTTCTTTAAATGCAGCAAGGCATGTGAAACAAAACTTAGCCTTTAATTATGTATTTTGTGACACAGACAGTACTCAGACTTTTTACAGCTTCCTATTCTGTGTTTCCAAGCCCTTTACAGTGAAGTATGGCATAGTGTTAGTACACTCCAGCAAACTTTCAGCAGGGATTGGTTTCTAGTGGCTGAGCAGCTGTACCTTACTTCAAGTCTACTGAAACTTTTTGTAAATGATGGTTTTAGATAGGAAATTCTGATAAATACCCATTGTGGTGTAAATAGTTTTGTCTTTTCCTAAAATTTTCTACCTGCACTTAAAAAGGATGAGTTTATTTGTATTTTCAGGTGAAATGTTGTATTAGGACACTGCAGAGAATGTGTCTGCACATTTGAAACATTTGATTTCTCGCTCTCACTGTGTCTCTGTTGGTCTTTTGCTGCACTGTAAGCTCCCACCTTGGTGCCAAGAGGGCAGGAGATGCAGCTGTGGGGCGCCTCTTCCATCACTTTTCCTGCAGCTGGTGTTGCAGTGGAGGGTGGTGGTGGTGGTGAGATTACACAACCTCATCTCCTCCCCACCCCTCCTAGGTCTGTCCACAGCAGAGGTACAACCAAATTAACTCTGTGGGGCCAGAAGAGAATGCCACTACTGCCCTATCTGCTTTGTGGCTTTCATGTGCATTCCAAAGCTGATTCAACCGTGCAGAAAATTTCCTGTGAAGTGATTTCCTTAGCTGTGCATTTGCTGCTTGGCTTCATTATCAATTCTGAGCATGTCTCACTGCTTTATTACTAATATTTTGTGTAAGTACTTCTTGTGTTTCAACAGTTTAAGGCCACAATATTTTAGAAAGATTGAAGTAGTTTATTTACAGGCACTATTCTCAACCACCTCTCATTTATGCACTTCAGTTATAAAATCGTCCTTTGGATAGGTCAGAAATCTAATTACTTGATTTTTCACACTGCTGCACACACAACATAAGAAAGGAAATGGATGTGCTTCAAAGGGAAGATGTGATAGTTTTTTGTGTATTCTGTAACATCCTGAAATTCTTTAGTTCTAGTTATATTCCTGTGGCAGTAACTGGATGTATTCAATACATCTGATTCATATTCAAAGGCATGACATACTGTCACTGTGCATTTTGACATTAATGCTTGTAACTGTGGCTTGATAAGTTATGTTACACTGTTCTTGTTCCATGTACACTGGATGCTGAATGTATATACTATGGCTTTATTTGTGTGTTATAGGCCTGTTTGAAGGAAGTGTTGTAGTTAACTATATATATTTGAAAATAAAAATTACTTCTTTTGCCCTCTTCCAGGCATTTGCTGCCTAGCACAGTTGTTTTGAACACAGGTACTGCCTCTGTGCAAAAACTGCCATTATTTAGATTGCTTATTTTAAAATCCTGTGTTGTACAACAGATATGTGCACTCAACATCTCATGGTTGTATCTGAGTTAGCACTGTTTGTCCATAACTAAAAAACAATGGTGACACAGTGATGACCTTTGCAGAGGTGTTTTCATGGCAGAATATTGTGGTTTACTTTACGGAAATGCAAAGATGCCATTTTGAAATTCTGTGCATCCAGCAAAAGAGCTATTTTCTCATCTGGCTTTTGCTTTACATTGGCAGATTTCTTGTCTTTCTGGTCTGAGAGGTGAAGTCAGATTCAGGATGTTCATAGGGGCTTTGTGGGGAAAGATGCAAAAAGTCTTCTCTTTGATCTATGTGAACTTCTGCACTTCAAAGTTATGAGCATGGAAACAAGTGATTTCTTGAGCTCAGAAATACTGAAGCCTGTTTCTCTAAGGATGTGTGTCTTTTGTTGGGTTCTTCCTTATACAGCAACACTCAGGTCCTAACTGAGGCTTTTCACAAAGTATTAACACTCTCCAGTGTTCATCCTCTGGAGTCTAAAAGCTGGAGCCCACACTGCAACTGTTCCTCTCTTTGGCAGAAGTACAGTAGGATCTTCCATCAAATCACTAATTTGGTAAAATTTATAGGAATATATAGTAGTCTTATGGTTTCTACTCACCGGTTAAATCTGGTTGAAATTTGTCTGGGGATTGACAGGTTATTAATTCAGCAGAAAAAATACACCAATAATCAGATGGATTATTTATTCCTCTTTCCCTAGCAAACCAGAGTAAAGGAGGGGGAAATATAAGGGTTCTAAGTGAAAAACATGTACATTTTATGTACTGCTATTGCAGAGTACCCATAAGATTGTAGAAAAACCTTTACTTCTTCTCTCTCCTTTTATGTTTGCATATCTTTGCATTAGGCAAACTGATGTTCATCGATTTCATACGATATATGAGTTCTAAATTCACTAGAGTGGGAAGGAGGGAGTGTGTACTTGGCATCATGTTTAACTGTTTTAAAATATCCACAGAAAAGCAGCTGATTGTCAGAACATTGAAAAATGGTATTTAGAATACTATGAATTAGTCATTGTGAGTATATTTTTCCATGGTGATACTCTGTGTGTGTATCTCCTGTCATCTGTGAATTAAAGCTTTATTTTCTTGATGATAGGGAAAGTTTTTCCTTTCATATTTTTCTACTGTTTGTCTTCTTGTCCCTTTGGAATGTTTATCCCTGGGTTTGATGATGTTCAGGCTTCTATTTGTGTACTTTATAATAATTTCCATGTAACTGGCCCAAAATAATCTAAGAAAATGGTGTTAGCTGCCAGCTTGAACACCTGTTTTAACTACCAAACAGATGTGAGACCTGTATAAGAATTGGCAATAACACTCGAAGCATTAAGTATTACCCATATGGACAAGAAGACTCAAAATATCCAAGAAGAGTGTGGGATCTGTAACTTTCAGATCTTCCACTGAACCATTCAGCTTTCGTGACCGTTAATTCTAATTTTCCTGTCTTTCTTTGTTTCATGCTTTTTTCTGAGTGGGTTGTGCTTGAGAAAAGGGAGTTGGCTGAGGGTGCAAGCAAGCTCTCATGGAAAGTTTTTCTTGAAATCCTTCTGAGTGCCTCACTTGCTCTACTGGCATTGGCCCTTTCCATCTCAAAGAGCATGGTCTGTTTGACAGGTCTGCCATGCTGAATGCCGCTAAGCAAGAAATAGCCACATAGTGCTGTCTCTCTGAATATTTGTGCATGTGCTTTTCCTTTTTTTTTTATTTTTCCTTTCCCAAAATGTAGTCTGTAAATCTGCAACAGCTGTTTGTTTTTTTTTTTAATATTATCTTCACATTGCTGCCTTTCATTCATTTATTCCTTCACCTGAGCTGGTATCATTTATCAGGGCTTTCTAGTTCTCTGTGCAACAATACTTTCTTCTGACAAAATGCTGTCTCATGAACAAATGTTTAGATGGTCTGTTCTTTCCCCTGGCATTGTTCTGAATTCCAGTATAAATGCATGGACACAGCTGCTCTGTGCCCTTAGACCTGCCATTTGTGATGTGCACAGGTTGGAAGGGGAAGGGCCAGGCTGGCACTCAGACAGCCATGGTGCATGGACTGGATGCCAGGACATGGCTGGAAGGAGCTGGCAGTGGGGTTTTGTATGCTGCTGAAAGACTTGGCACAGCTCCTGTCATCCTGGGCTGTTGGGCTGAAGTGATTCCCCCACTGGATGTGCACAGCATATTTTCTACCCTCATTCTCTACACCCTCCTTTTCTGGAGTAGCTAAAGGCTAAAGAAACTTAAATTAGAATCTCCCCCTTCTGTTATAGAAACTAGTCAGTGTTTCTAGTGGCACAGCTGGGTACTAATGTGGTTTGTTTTGAGCTTCACCTACCAGCTGATTTTGAGAACTGGGAGGAGAACTGAAAACTTCATAAGAAACTAGTGGCTGTTTTGCTTGGCATTCTTTTTCTTCCCATCCACCTGCCCTAAAGTCTGTGGGTACACTTTATTTTGAAGTGTCCTAGACCTACCATGGTTTTACTTAATTCTCTGACTTGCTTAAGATCTCTGCTGGGTGAGGTCAGAATATCCAAAGAATGTTGTGGCTGTTGCTGTATTGAGGTGTGCTTTGAGGTGTTTTGGGTCATTTTTTTTTCCAACTGTTTCTCCGAGAAAGAGCAATTAGGGCAAGTTGAGTCAGAGGTGAGTTTGGGCAGTGCAGGGTACCTGGAAATTCTACATCTTATGGGGGTTAGAGTGGCAAAAAGTTGATAATGTTCCTGACAGCAGTGGGGGTTTTGCCTAGCAGGGTGAGAGGAGTTGAAATGAGTTGTATAGCAAATGAGACAGGCATTTGGTAAGGTGGGTTAACTTGTGCTGAATAGCTTTTATTATTGAAATTGCACACCACTGACTTTTCATTTTTCCCCTGAAAGTGACTGGTTAGCAGGCTGCTAACATTTTAACTCTCCAGAGCTAGATGCAATCTGTGAACTTAAAAATACCTCCTTACAAGTATACTCTACTAGAAACCCTCAAACAACTGTTCAAGAATTTATGGCTTCCAAGGAGGCTGGAATTCAGTGCTGCTTTGCAGAAAAGATAAGAAATAATAAAATCAGAATAATTCTTCTGTGTTCTTAAGGTACCTGTAAACATACATTCAGTTTCTTTAACTTTTCATTGGGTAGCTTATGATCTTAATATCAATAAACATAAAAGCTGCCACAGTTATATCTTAATAGTGCATACTACAGATAAAAGAAAAGAAGAGCTGTTTGCATTACATAGAGGAATTTAGAACAATGGTATTTATTGGAAAATAATTCAAGCAATAAATTGGGTGAATGCATTTTAGTGCTAGGACGCCTACAGGACAGCATTTATACAAGTTGCCATGTGTTTACCTTACTGATCCTATTACTATAAAACTTCGTTTCCTTTTGGAAGAAAGAAAAAAAAAAAAACAAAAGGAAAAGGCAATTGCTAATACCTCCATTATCTGATAGAGACCTTCCAAATGATACAAATCTCATCTCTCCTGCTGTTTGGCTGTCTGCTTTTCCTAGTGCTCTTTTTGTCATTGAGAGGTTATGACAACATAAGCCATATTGTATTTATAAACATCACGTGTTTCCTTGATATGACTGGTGGTGTCTGCCAAACAGAACACATGGAAGAAACATTTCTCATTAGCTCAGCATTGGTTTTGGTTATGCTGATTTCCGGGACAGGAAAAATGCCTTCCTTACTCAGATTTAACTTTCATACAGTGGAAAGAAAGCCTCTGAGTGTCCATGAAATCTCTTGAGCAGAGACGCTGCAGCTCTTTTAGGCCACATACTTTGTCTGACGAAAAGAGAAAAAGCACTTTATTTTAAAGAGCAGATGTAATGGCACGTATTGCTGAAACTAATTCTGAATTAAAATACCTGCCAAAGTCATCTAGAAACAGAACTCACCAAGAGATGTAAGGTAAGATGATGCTTATAAATTATGAAGGATATATAATTCCTTTTTTCTTTCCTTTTACTTTCCAAACTAAAATATATTCTCAGATTAACTGGGAATTTCAGTCAGAACAATGTTTCTTCTTCCTTCAGCTGTGTGAGAGGATAAATATTTAATTGCTCTTTACATCACCAACCTCTGCTCTTAGATTTTGTGTCTGTTTTACATATTGAACACGAACATTTATTTTCCAACTTGCTGTTACAAATCTTGCTGAGATCTGAACAAAATTTATAAAAGAAGTCTCTGATGTTCGGGATTTTATTTTTACTGATATGGATCTTACTGCTTTTGCTTTGAGTGGATTTTCAGTAGTTACTAATTATTTATGCAACTACAGACCTGCAGATACTGAGAAGTACCTGCATCAAATCAGTCCGTGATGAAAGACTGTAAGTGTACCTGTTCTCTTTCATTCATGTGTCCTTTGATATACAGTACCTACTGCTGTGCAAAGCCTAAGTTAGTGAGAAAAAGGATAGAACTATAAGAAAAAAATTACAAATTTTATTAAGCTACACATATAACAGTATATTAATCTCAACTGTTTTCTAGCCCAAAGCTATTTTGTTTAAGGATACAGATCCTATGTAACAGTTGGATGGATTCAGCGCTGTGGCTTTTTTAATATGATGGCTTTGTGCTTTGGTGTATTTTATTTATTTCACAAACATTAGGAATAGTATTGTGTTTAGGGAATATATGTATGCATAAGGAATATAGCTTTGTAGATACTACCACAATACCAGCATTTTAAAAGACTCTTTTTAGGGTTTCTTTAATTTCCAAATACCAGCATTTTAAAAGACTCTTTTTAGGGTTTCTTTAATTTCCAAATAATGAGGGTGGATTTTAAGTTTATATGAAACTGCTGTTGAAAGAAAGTGTAATGTTCTTGACATGAAACCACTCAAGGAACACGAGCTTGCTGCACCCATGGGATAACCCAGCTGGTCTGAGAGAAGTGTCATATGGTAGATATCACAAACCAGTTACCTGGAAACTTCCAGAGAGTGGAATTTTTAGGGTGAGGTTCTTTATTTCCCACTAACAGGCCTGTATTTAAGCTGATCTGCCTTTCATGTTGAGGTTTGCTTAGAGCTTACCCTGCAGCTGATGAAGTTACCCACAGACAACATATTATCTCTTTTGGGTGAGGGTCTTTCCAGCCCTTCATTAAAACTAGAAATTTTCTCTCTCATACATCTGAGGTTCTCAGGCAAAGGTTTTGCTGCCTTCAGTGAGAGCTTGCCCTGAGTAAAAACATAAGGATTGGATCTGAGTCCATTTTTATTGTCTACTAGTTTCTGGTTTTATTCTTACTCCATCTCTTTTTACATAATGTTCCCTTGTGCCAATTCTTTAGAAGTTTTGCTCTTCCCCCCACCCTTCCTTGCTTTTAGTAGAACAGTTTGCACTAGTTTGACTGCTTACTTGAAATTCCTAAATAGTTGACAGAGTCAGATATTGCCAGAGCTCCCTGAACACATTGACAGATTATAAAAATGCTCATAGCTGTGACCTCCATTATGAGGAGGGGAGGTGCTTCTTTACCTCCTTTGTAAACCAGGTAGCTTATCTGAATTGCAGGAGTCACGCATTTCAAAGTCCAGTCAAGTTTTATGACTTCCAAGTACCTTTCCAAATGAGCTGTTACTAGACTGGGGGTTAAAACTCACTTTTTGAAGGTGGGCATTTTGCTACCACAGTTCCCAAAACCAGCTGAAGCTAACAAAAATATTTCTTCTTCTTCTAAAAAGCCATTCTTCTTGTCATGCAAGACCTTAGCTTTTCCAGTAAGTTCTTCACAGATCCAAAATGTGTTCATGATTGTGTCCCAGATTCTCTGCTTTCCACTTGAGCATATAATTAGTCATTAGCCTTATGAATACCAAAGAGGGTTAGTTCTGTCCCTATCTTCCTTTTAACAAAGAGGAGTAAATCATTACCTGGTGTTTAAGAGAACACAGTTTTACATCTGAGGATCTTGATTTTTCTCCATGTTGGATTGTACTTTTTCTCATAAAGGCTCTGGAAAACGAATCAGTCTTCTGAAAATATGAGTGGTAAAAATATCTTTCCTTGGATACAGGTTAAGATCTGGGGTTAAAAAAAGCCTCAGCTGGCAAAAGCAAGACAGTTGCAAATATCTGCACGCAATAGGACTCCATGAGAAATGATGTGATGCAGAAATTATTTTTTGTTTGAATATATGTCTTTCTTACATCATTGCAAATTTGAACTCCATGTGACTAAGTGAAAAGACTGAAAGGGTGTGCTGGGTAAAGGGCTAGTCCCTGTATCACTTAGTATTTACTATAGATAGCTTGACCTTTGGTTAAATGAGATTGTTTACTCCATGCTGACCAATTCGGATATTTTTGGGATAGAAGGAAGTAAAAGGAAAAGAAAATGTAGGATTCAAACAGTGTAGGAAGAAGTTTGTGATCTAAGACTCTCAGTTTCTGTACTGATAGCACTTCTGTCATTTCAAAAGAAAGACAACTGCAAATGCTGTTCGACCTTATGGCTGTGAGCTGTGGTGTGGCTTGGACCCTTGCATTGCAAAATCCAGTTGAATATAAGATTTTTCATGACCATTTCTTCTACCAATTTTGCTGACTCCAAAACTCAGCACAGCAACTTACTTTTTCTAATTTTCTATGTCCTTATATTGGAAGAAATAGGTGTAAATATGCTGTTTATGTCTTTTGACTATCAGCGCTTTTATAAAATTTTTATATTATTTACATTCTAACCCATTTGGTATATCATATATAAGAATTGTATTTTGACTCAGTTGTTTGGTAATGTGAGACCAAGGGTTACAGTTTATGTTCATTTAACTATATCAACTTGTTCAGTTTTTGTCTTCAATTCAGTGAGAAGAGATACAAATATGGAACAAAAATAAGAGCTGAGTTAGTACAGGAAGTCAGAAAGCCATGCATTTATTTTGATTTATGATGCAGTTACTAAAAGTATTTTTCTTTTAAATAGCAGAAATCTGATATACAGCATATTTAAACCAAATAAAAATGCTGATCTGTACCAGAACTGTACATCTTTGAAACTATTCCTTTTTTGGAAAAAGAAGAGATGACCCCATCAGTTCTGTGGTGCCCTAAGGAAATGCTGAAATTGAGACTGGCCTGAAGGGTTTGGCTCCCTGTATTGGTAGTGGTTGTCTATGTTATGTACAAGATGTCCTTTATCTCTTCAAAGAGAATGGGAAGGGAGGAGGAAATGCTTTCTGCATTTTCATGAATTAAATGACTCTGTTTGTTCTCAGAAAATTCTACCATAAAAAGCATCACTGGAAGATCAGAAGAAATGAGCAGTTGGTTTGAAAGCAAAGGCAACAATTGGTTTGAATGCAGCACTAGTTATGAGGGTTGTCATAATGTTAACTTTAGAAAAATAGATCAGTAACAGCTTTTATACATTCAATCCAAACAATCTGAATAGCTTATGGAATGGGTGGGCCATGCTATAGTGATGAGATAAATGTGGATATTGGCAAACCAATCATGCAATTATGTAAATCCGACCTTTTTAGGATTGAAATGTGTTATGTTTTAGTGTGTTTATATTTCTGTCATTTGTGATAACACCCTGAAAAATCTTGGCTGAAATGCCAAGCAGTTTCTTAGCGCACTCACCATTCTGTCTGCATAGTACACGAAGGAAGCATAGGAAAATAAAGCATGAGAAATGAATTAACTTCTCTCTGTCTAATTGGATAACCTAAACATTTTTTTTTAACTCTCACATTTCATTTGTTCATAGGAAATTAAATACATAAATAGGCAGAAATGAGTGCCTGTTAACTGATCAGGGTGTTTGTCCTGCCAATCAGGAGTAAAGCAATGCAGACTGGTAGCAGGGACATGGCTCAAATGAAGAAATCTGCTAGGGAAATAAACTTCCACACAGACACACTGTGATTTCAGACAAGCCAATGGAAAATGTGCTGCATCTCATCCACCTTTTTGCTCACTTTGCTTAAATCCTAAAGTATGGCTAGACTGGAAGCTCTCATGGGATGGCTCTGGGTCAGGCCTTATGCTCCATTCCCTTCCAAGCAGGGTTCAGCCAATGTGTTGTCAAGGTTTTCTCACTGACAGTTAACCTGTGACAGCAGGTTCAGTACAGGTACAACCAGGCTAGTCCAAGTACAGAGCCCATTCCTCAAGCTGTATTTAAGATGAGGCATGCTGTACGCTCATCATTCTATGGGAAGAAGAGTGAGACTGCTTTCCTCTAATTTCTTTGTTTGCTTCTTGTTTTACACCTGAAAAAAAGGTGACCTCAGTTTAGTAATGGGAAGGGCCATTGAATATTATGATGGCCAGAGAGCTCTTGATGTGTAGGTGTTCTTGGGTCATAAGTCTGTGTGGTCAGGGCATTGATAACACGATGAATTGATAAGGGAAAAAGTGTCCTGAGAAGTAGGGGCTGCGTGCACATGTGCACATGTGTGTAGACACATGACATATCACCTGTCAGAGCTTGGTGATGGTTTGATCAAACCAGAACTTCTGTTGTCCCTCACTAACAGCCAGACATGCAGAGAGGGCAGCAGCCAGCTCAGTTTTCTCTCAGCACACAGTCCCTCTGCGTGGGGCATCTCAGAGCTGCTGCATTAAGGCCCCACTTGTACAGAGATGTTATTTCTTGCACTGTCTAAGGGAGATTAAGTCGTTTGGAACCTTAACTACATCTTCAGTGGTAATGGCTGAACTAATTGCTGGGTTTCAAAAGCCATTTATAGCTTCAAAGTGCATCTCAAACGTCTTTGTTTTGAATATGAGAGTGGATACCAAAGGTAGGTGATGGTCTTATCTTCTTTGCCCATGTCCTCAAGCCTTTGTGAGTCACTCCAGCTGGCATTTACCTGAAGTGCTCTGCTCACTTCTTTCCTAAAAACCACCCTCATGTTCTGACCACATCTGCCAAAAAACCCACAAAGCCTCAGAATATTAAATAAAACGGAGTAAGTTTGTTTTATGTTCTCCTTCTTTTATTGCTTTCTCCATTTCCTTACCATGCCTACTATGCTAGGGTACAGCATTGTAATAACAAGAACTAATGCAAAATCTTCTAACATTGAAGAAAATTTGCATTAGTTCATGTTTTTCCACTTATTCTGTTTTTTTCTTTCTTTCATTGAAATTTCTGTTGACATTTCCTTCATATGCTACAGTCTCTTTAACTCCTCTTTTTCTCATTAATTCCCCTCTTCCCAGCTTAAGTCTCTTATTTTTGTTTCCTTTTTTATTTATCATCCCTTTCTTGTTTCCCTATTAATTTTTCAGCACTCCATCTCCAATATTACTCTCTTTTGTTTCTCACAAACTCCTATTTCACTGTCCTTCATACTGTCTCATTCCCTTTTCGTTTTGTCTTTTTTCCTTTCTTCTGTAGTTCTACACTAAGAATTCCTTATTACCTTTCCACGTAATACTTCTTTACCTCTTGTTTCTCTTCCCTGTTTCGGGGGCTCACAGAGTCATTTAAGTTGGAAAAGATCTTTAAGGTCATCAGTACAAGTGATGAGTTAAGTGTTAGTAAAATGTCTGCAACATATGGCTTCCTTCTTTTTATTAATATTTCTGCATTACCTATGAACTGAAAAGGGAACATTTCATGCCACAAACTCAGTTCCCTGCATTTAAAAGGTTAGAAAGTTTAGGCATAAATAAGTATGCTAATGGTAGGACAGAGGAAGAGGAAAATGAATGTCCTTCCATATTGCTCTGCTGAGAAATAAATAGTGTTTATTGCCAGCTTCAGGAGAGAGATGCTCAATACTTAGTTCAATAAAACAGGAACCACAGGTCAAGTTGGATTCTCCAAGGTAGATCACAGCAATGTCCATGGCATGGACCAGCAAGCAACAGATGGAATGAAGGCATCATTGCCCTTTATAGTTACAGCTCTCTTATAAAGAAGGAGGGGGAAAAAAGAGAAAAAAGTAGGATGAGAAACAAAACAGAAAGTGAGCTAAATGAAAAGACATATGGGCAGGCTCACTAGAAAGAATTTTTTAAAAAAATCTAATCCTTATAAGATCAGTGTAGAAATTGCCACCCACTGCAGTCAGAGCTGAGAGGTTGGGAATGCAGAAGGGCAGCTTGTCCCACCCAGCTCCAGGGGAATGAGCTGGCTCTGGAGGATGTCTGGCTGACTTTCTTTTAATGAAACATTAGGTGAGACAAATCCTCAATCCAGAGCAATTAATATTGCTTCTTGACTTCTTGAGAGGTGCTTAATGCATATATGTCTGTGATACATGCTGTGATACTTTCCTATAGCTGGGAAAATGTCCTTGCTTAAATCAGGACAGAAACAAGGGGGAAGCATGAGGTTTGAATTACAGGGTAGAGAGACAGACTGCAGACCTGACGTAATAGTTCAGTTTTGCAGAACCTTCTTCATGCAGCTCCAGTGAGAGTTGGCTATATTTGCTCTAGTAAACTTAAAAAAAAAAATTGAGATGCTTATAGTTTCCAGCAGAGGACTTCCCACTCTTATTTGTTTGCCTTGATTTTTTTTAATCCCTAAAAATCAAAATTTACAGATTATACTGATCTGCCATCACTAAACAATAGGCCAAAAATTTACTGCTTGTATGCAAAACATATATGTGTGTATACGTGATATTAATACACAGGTTACAAGACACCACTGTTCTCTTGGGAGCTCAGGTGCTCCTCTCTGGGCTGGTTCAAAGGCTTTGTGGACGGGTTGGTCACACTGCAAGCTCCAGATGTTCTAGTGAGAGTGCTGCTCTGCCAGCAGTGAAGCTGTAGAGCTGCCTGTCGGTGCATTCTAGCCAGTAGTGATGTGCTCTGTGGTGTGAGAGGGCTTTGTTTGTTTGTCTGCTTGCATGTATGTTGTAAGAACTAGGGAGTCTGGAATAAGTATAAGAGAATTTTATGATACTTGTGTTTACACCAAGGAGTATCTGTTTCACTGCACGCTTTTGAATCAGTAAACAGAGAGAGTACAAACAATATTCATGTTTAGGAGAAGATAGTGTGGTCTTCACATAATCTCAAATCCAGTATGTGTTAGGCAGCCAGAACTGTTCTGTTCCCTCCCTGTTTGTTTAGCTTGGCCTCTCAAATTCAAAGAGCTTCTGTAGGATTTTCAGTCTTCAAAGAAACACCACACACATCCCTGTAGGTATAAACATGGGCAGTGAGCTGGAGAGCTGATGTGAAAAAGGGCCAATTTGAAAGAGATTTTCAGGGTCATGGAGAGCACAGTGGACTGCAGTGGCAGCACAGCCTGGCTGGATGACAGTGTGTGTCCCCTTGGGTGACTGTGAAGGACAGCAACTCGGGGGGCTGGGTTCTGCTCCCTCATTTTTGCCATGGGGAAGTAACTGCGACCAGAGTCAGGATGAGGTAAGAACAATTTTTAATTCTCTGCTGAGTGATTGGAGGCAAAGCTAAGCATCACTCTCCTTTCATAGAAGAAATTGACCTTGTGATGGTGCCACCCTAAGCAGAGAGAAGAAAGATGCTGATGGCAGTTCCCTGGCTGCCTTCATTAGCCTTGTATGTCAGAGCCAGCAGAGTTAAGAGATCCTGCAGACTACTCCACAGAATTGGTCTTTGTCATCTCAAACTGTTGCTTTCTTGGATCAAAATTAGAAGCTGGGTGGGCGATAGGACTGGCGATGTGGTGTGAGACCTTCCTTGGCAGAAAAACCCCTAATCTCAAAACCCAAATCCACACCCAAAATTTTAACCCCAAACCCCCAAATGCAGGAGAAAATATGCTTTCTTTGTAATTCAGCTCTAAAAGCTGTTATCAGCAAACTGTCTTTCTATTTGGCTTCTGCTGGACTGAACTAACTTGTTGAATTTAAGCAAAACCCCATTGGCTCCATCACAAACTTTGTTCTGGAGTGCTGAGAAGAAAACCAAGTCTTGAGTTAGTGACCAGTAATCACCATAAGTGCTTCCATGTTTTCTGTCAAGGAAATAGTTGTTTACAGCACTATAAGGCATTAGTTACTTAATTATTTACATCCATTAAAGTAATATTAGAAGAATAGGAACCAAAAGAACTGTTATCAGGAGTAGGAAGAACTTTGATCAGTAGTCAAGCCATAAGTTATGTCTATGCTGCATGTATGTACCCCACAGTAGACTTCAAACTATTCTCTGGCTTTATAACTGTGGGTTCTATTGGTATTTGGTCTTTAATGTTTTTTCTGCTTCAGAATGAGGGAAACAAGCAGAAAATAAATTGATGTGATGAGCAAAGTGATGGAAAGTTCCAACAGACCAACATTGTTAATGATGTAGAAGGTAGGTGGGTGACTGGCATTACAGGTCTGTGGTGACGTGAGCCTATCATTAGCATTAACATTGGTTTTAAAATTCTAAATTAACCTAAACTTCCAGGCTTGGTCTCAGTGAAGCATAGGGTTTTGTGCCTCTTAGGGGCATGCCCTTGGTTTATACAGGGGCTTGAACTGTAAAGGAGTTCTTGTTCTGAACAGTGCTTTATAAAAAATATATGGCAAGTAAATGTACAATACATATTGGGATAATACATGGGAAGCTAGATAATTCTTGAGGGCTCTGATAAAGTAATTGAAATGGAAAGCAATGCTTGAATTGTTTGTATACATTGTTAGAAACTACAAATTAAGTTACAGCCTTGGTAATGATATAACTGTGCCATATTTATGATGTTGTGCCTGATAAATTCTAAAATTAAAAGCAGATTAATTCCTCTAATGAAAAGCTTGTTGTATGCATCAGACATACATGAATATCATGTCATATGTATGGAGAACTAGTTATATCCCTGTCTGATGTTCTGGGATATACTTTGTCATGCCAGAGTCCAATTACTGAAAATGTGCGGCCTACCAGCTTGCAATTTGTTGCAGGGAAACTTAGCAAAATGCAGTCATCTTTTTATCCTGCATGTTAGTATAGTAATTTCTCACTTCAGGTTTGTTAGCCTGTAAGGAAGAGCATGGATAGAAGAATATTCTCTGCAACTGCTGAAAAGCACATCTGGCAATAAAGTGTTCTAGGATAATTTGCTTGATTTTTTACTCTTGATGTTTCTGAGTCTGGTTAGTCCATGAACCTAAGCAGCTTTTTAACTAGGTGAAGTATATACATCCATTCATTAAAAGGGGATGCCTGACTGGTTAGTTAAACCTGCCAAATATAAACCAGATGCTTGAATGGTAAATTACCAATGCATAAATTACCAATGCTTTACCCCTACACTGCAAGAAACAAGCCTTGACTGATTAAATTTGAAATAAAAATAAATAGGTTTAACATTGTTTCTGTATCATAGTAATACTTTATTATAGTGCTAATACAAATAAAAACAATGTTCTAAAATATTTTACACAGAAACAGAAAAGTAAGCATTTAAGACAAAATGGGGTTTTATACATTTCTGAAAAAACCTGTTTATATTTCACTATATATATAATTTTGTAAAGTTCTAGTCAAGATCAATAATGGAATACAAATTTACAGCATACATTACAAATCAGAATTCACAGCATCTATCTAGAAAGCTGGAAGACTTCTCTGATGCTGGGGGTGGTAGTAAGGGTTGGAACACCTGGAATTTTAGTTTTGGCTACCAGACCTGCTCTGATCTTTCTCCTGTTACTTAAATGCTTAGTGTCAAATTGCCATTTCATAGCAGAAATGAACAATGCCTCCTTCACTAGTGGCTGAGACTGAGAGCAGTACTGTGAAACAGAAATGCTGCTCCTCTAATGTCCCATTAGGACTGATTCTGTGCAGCAATATTAGCTCATGGCCATATGCTTAAATTGTATTTTTATTCCTTTGAATGCCATTTATGATGATAGAGGCAATTTTTTACTTGCACAAAAGCAAAATCAGACAAAAATCCAAACCAAGAGCGAAAGATCCAACCCTCCAAAGCAGAAGATAACTGCAGGAATGGGAAGGGTTTGTGTCATTATATTTTCCCTTATTATATTTAATTGTCATTTCTTTTAGGCTGTAAAAGCTGTCTTTTTAAGGAGACAATTTCCACATTCTGTGGTCTTTTCATGTGAGGGCATAGAAGGAAGTGAAGCATCCTTTCTGTTCTAATTTTTGAAAATGTACTTTATTGTTGAAACCTTCTCTATTGTTTCCTCTTAAAATCAACAAAACAAATCAAACCCAACAACCAGTCATAATGGTTTATGTGTTGTGCTGCAGAGATAACAATGGGATTGATTTGTGGGGACCCTGAAGTTCAGGTTACCTGAGTGGCCCAGGTGCCTGGTTAATGAGTAGACAGCTCCTCCACGGGAGGAGCTTGTGCTTCCTTCTACAGTGGCACTACCAACCTGAGGAGGTGAAAAGCTTCTAAGGATAATAACTGCTGGATTTTTTTTTCGAGAATTCTGTTTACTAGGTTTGTTAAATAGTTGGAGGTCTTTACCTGTTGGGAAATGAATATGTCAAGGTGTCATAGTGTTGCCTTTGAAATGCACTGTGTTACTGAAACAGAAGTTACTCACCATTTCATTTATAGCTTTCCCCTCTGTGTGTCTCTTTTGTGGTTCACTCCATAATGTTAGTCTCTTTCTATGCATCTTATAAGCACACATTAAAAGATGATTGAGTGATTGAATCACAGTGTTGCACAGTTTGTGACTGGGTGACATGCCAAGGAGGTTATTTAGTGACTAATTTCGAAGGGGAGGAGAAATTGCAGGCTTGTCATGTGGAAAAGTAATTCAGTGTATTGAAACAGCATTACTTAGATGACCGGATAAAGCAAGATGGCCTGTTCTGAGCAGAGGGAACAAGGAACATTTTTCCTGCTTCAAAACCTTTTGCAGAAGACATGGATATACAAAATATTATACCATAGGCCAAAGATTGAGATTCAAGACTGAAAAGAAAAAGTGTCTTATTAGAAGAAGTGGAACCAAATGTTCATCTCACTGCTGTAGCCATTCATGTGATTTCCGTAAGAAACAGTAAGTGACTTTAATTATTTCAAAGCAAAGATCTTATCAAAGATTGTTTTATTGGTCTGTAGGCAGCAAAGTTATCTAAGAGTGTAATAAGAGTGTTAGTGTTCTAAATTGTGAAAACAAATACTCAGGCTGGCATTTGGATACCTGAAGAAATCATGCCCAAAACATCAGGCTGTGTAGGATTTGGTCTGCAAACTCTCCTTTCTGCTTGTTTGCATGATCCATCTTCAGCATGCACATTGACTTACAGGCAAGGTGAAGCAATCAAACACTATTTTTGATATTACCATTACATTTGTTTTGTGGCTAGCTTAGAATTTTATGGATCTGTTTTACATTTAATAAAAAGTGAACTAGGTATTCTTTGTTTTCCCCATGGGAGCTTTTAGGATATGGTATGAATTAAGCTTATATGTAGTCAGGGATATAAAAGGACATACTGAGACATGTAAAATGCCTTGAGGTAAAACATTTGGATTGCTGTAGGGATTCATACACAAGTGTGCATTAAATATATATGTATAAAATAAGGAACAATAATGTTAAGAATGTGTTTGATGCTCTGTGGCATGGCAAATGAATTGATGGTGTGTGTGAGCTTCAAGTCAATGTGTTGGTAACCACAGTATGGTGTCCCAGAAATTCTGCTTTTGAGGATCAAATAGTGCTTCTGCTGTAACCTCTGTGCACAGCTGCACAGCTGGGAGAAAGATAGGGGAACTGGATGTCACAGTGATACTGTGACATAATCAGGTAACAACACCTGATTATGGTTCATTCAGAATACCTCATTTCTGTAGGGTCGTTTATGTCCTCTAAATTCCACCTTCTAAGATAGTGACCATCCCCTTCTGGTTCTCCTATTTTGTTCATGTCAACTTCTAGCTAGCTGACTGTGGCCAAAATAAAAAGTAATCTATGAACATATAAACTGGATGTCTGAATGATTTTACCATCACTAACCATCACAGACTCATCCTAAGAAACATCTTATATTGGCTGATTGTGTTATTGTTCATCAAGGGAAAGAAAAAACCATAGAATTAATAGTATAAATGGAAGAAGAAAAACCCAGTTACTCTCTTGACATATCTCCCGTATATGTAATCAGACCCTAGAAAGTTCCTTTTTCGTAGATGTTCTGAATTTTTGTCTCAGTTCTCCTTTCACCATAATACAGAGGTTTTTACAGCTAGGCTTATACCAAAACTATACAAAAGGACCAAAAGAACTGAAATCTAGCTGCATGTTAATACTAGGAAATTAATTATAAGTGTTGAGATTTCTTAGGGAGCTCTGCAACTCCTTTTCTGGAAAATTATCCAGGAAAAAATAATGGAAATAGAAACATGTTTAGAACAGCTAGCTGGGTCTTGGACTTCCTCATTCATTGGAAATCTGAACATTTGAGATCAGTTTTATTTTACCAGTGTGTGGTTCCCATAATGAAAAACAATTGTGAACCCTGGCAGCTCCTAGAACCTTTTACTGTAGGGCCAGATTCAGCTGAGGCCAGGTTCCAACTTAGGCAAGGTCAGTGGTTTCATGGTCTGAAATCTTTTTTTTTGAGCATCAGAGGGCCCATTCTTAGCCAAAATTGCCAAGTAAACTTCTAGTCTGGAAGCACTGCCAAGGAGTGATGGCCATTGGAACCCCAGCATGTCTCACTGCTTGGTGACCCCAAACTACCAAGCACCCGTGCTGCTGCAGAGAACATGGAAGAGTTGGGGTCCCCTCCCCAGATCAGACTCTGACCAAGCTGACCCAGGTCTATGAATCTGGAAAGCCAAAACTCTAGAGCACTCCAGGGATGTCTGGTAAGAGTAACATCACTGTAGAGTGAAATCTGCTGGGTGGTTTTTGTCCAACTTTTGTCTTGGCTGATGTTTTTACAAAATGTTTCCGCTTTCTTGGATTGGAGTTGTCTGCTCAAAGGACATATCATTGAAAAGTTTTTCACCAGAAACAGACAAAAATTATGCTAATGTGTTGGAAGTTTTGAAATATGGCATTGGGCAGCAGGAGGAACCCACAACTGCAACAAGCATGATTTTTTTCTGTAATGACCCAATAGAATGAGGAAATTTATAGGTGCTAAGAGGCATTCTATGAGAAAGCAAGAACAGGCAAGTGTGACAGCCTCTCAGAGATGTCTGCTTTGGCTTCAGACAGATTTGGTACAGATACTTAAAATTCTCATTTAACTATTTACAAATTTTGCAATTTTCAAGTGCACTTTTTCTTATTGTAAATGATCTTATTTTAGAAATGTTAAAACTGTATAAAAGTTTTTGAGGTTTTTTTCAAAAATAGATTTGTGTTTTCAGCTCTTCAAGTCCAACTGGAATGAAAGATCAGTCATGACAGAAGTGTTATCATATAGTGCAACTAATGGTGAAGCTGAGGGGTTTGGACAACTAGTACAGTAAAGCCAATTTATTTTTATGAAGAGAGAACAAGCTAATGGGTTCTATTGTTGTTGGATTGAGGGTTCTTTAATTAAGTCTTTTCTCATTAGAAATGGGAAGGATTGCTGTACTTTTTAGAGGACTTGTTTTGGTTGAGCCATTTTCATAAAAGATCTCTTTACAAACAGCTTAATTTAACAGTATTGTATCAGTACTTAGTATTTCTGTAGCTTTTTCATCACAGACTCCAAAGTCTCAATCAAATTCTTTTCAGGTGTCCTGTGCTGGGTGAGCTAGCTTACAGAGCATAGGAGCACTTTCACAGGGAAGTGCAGGGTGTCAAAGGAAGAGTAAGAAAAGTAATAGCTTCACGTGGCTGAGAGGTGATTAATGGAGTCTGTTGGGAACTCCTCAGTGTCTCCAAGAGGGTGCATGGATAACCTCCACCTTGGGAACATGCCTCTGTGTAGGTGTTTTGGCAGTCTGAAAATCTTGGCGCACAGTTGCTTGTTCTCTGGTGACGTAGAGGAGGCCTAGGAGAGCAGTGGGAAAGGCTGCCAGGTCAGAAGCTCTGGCCTGCTTTTCTCTTTGCCCGTGTTTCACACTGATATCTTAGCAGATAGTGGCCTGAGTGCAGTTCAGGCTGTGTCTGGAGTGCACAGGGCTGGCGTGGTGCCGTGCGTCAGCAGCAGGCTCGGTGCCGGGTGCCGGCCGGCATTGCCACGCCATGAGTGTGGGCACAGCCCTGCCTGCCCTGCCTGCCCTGGCTGCAGAGACACCGGTTCTGCTGGGCCCCTGTGCCAGCCACCAGCACCAGGGCTCCTCACACCCACCCAGGTGGATGGATAACTGGTTTGCTGACTTTGTGCACATAGACATTTTCAAAATATTGCAAGTTACCCAGTGTGCCAACAGGCTTGGAAATAAAGAAAATGACTGCTTGTATATAACAATGACTCTTTAGTATATAGAGTCTGTGTTTTAAAAAAATTAGCAAAATCTGTGTCTTACAGACTTAAGTCTTGTTGGACTGACCAAAAACCCTCCACAGGAAGTGTTTAAAGACAGTGTAATCTTTTTTACTACTCTTTTACCACTAATTGTTTTTACTACAGAAAGATTCTCAGTGATTTGATTTTTCCTCAGATGTTTTATACAGAAATGGTTACTAGCTCTTTGCCATATTTTAAGGAAATAAGGATTGATAAGACAAGTTTCCATTTTGAGCATGTAAGGTCTGTAGGCAGTAGGAACAAGGAAGAGCTATGTGCTGAAGAAAACCATGCCCTCAGGCAAGCGTATTACATGGCTGCAGTCGAAAAGCACATGATCCTATGCTTGCACTAAAAAAATCTTCCTTTTGCCCTCAAAGCAATTGTGTGTGACAGCACCCAGTATTTAGAGGCTCAGATAAACCCAGTATCCTCTTTCTCTGTCCCTGAGTCATGTGAAATTCAGGAACATGTGGCTCTAGACAACCCATGCAGAAGAGTATGGGGTTTTACTGAGCAACATGGGGGTTTTGTGGTGAAGGACAGAAGATGAAAAACAGCATAGAAAGTGGGATATGTATGAGAGAGAGTAGTGTGCCTAGACTATCACACCAAAGATGTACAGATGAGAAAGCAAGAAAAGACCATTGTTCACATTTTTAAACTTACCATTAGCAAAGAATCTGGAGAGTCTGGAGAAGAGAGAAAAGCAGAAAGAGAGGAAATGCCAACCATGTGGCAGAATCCACTGTAACCCACTGGGTAAAGCTACCTGGCTTCTGGGGACCAGCTCACCTGGGAATCTTTCCTGGACACCCTGAACTCCCTGGCTCCAACAGTCTCCCCTTTGATATACTCCACCCACGGCCTGACTCCTGGCTTAAAATAGCAGGTGTACTTTTCAGAAAGGGGTTGGGTGCCCAGGTGTTTGTGCCCTGCCCAACCCAAGGGAGCCTTGATTGAGGCTCTGTACTCCAAGCACTATTTTAAAGCAAACATAAATGACGTTACATAAAACAGTACTCAGACACAAGATTTTAAGCAATAGCTCAGTCCCATATTCAAATTATTTTCCATCCTAAAGTGTTCCATTTAAATGATGTTAAGGTGGAAAATGGGAATTTTTCTTTGAAAGATTGCTTTGACTTATGAGAAATGAACGAGCATATACAGGAATATGAAATCCAGAAGTTAGGGGAAATTAAACCTGCTGCTTTCAAATTTTCCCATGGAAATTTTCTCCTCTCTGCAACGTAACATTGGAATTTTCCTCTCACTGCAACCCAGCATATCCTAGTGGCTATGGTTTCTTTGACAGATACTATTCCATCTGTTGTAGCTTTGTCTGAAGCAACTAAAGAGGGCATTGTGTAGCTTGTATAGTAGAAATCTAGGAGGACTGTCTTTCTCTGGGTTCTTCTCTTGGTATAAAACAACTGTGTCTTCCTGTCCCTGAAGACATGATCCCAAAGCTGCTCAACCCAGTAGGAGTCATTTTGTTCTGCTGGCCCAGGACACACACAATACAGCTTAGTATGTTGCAGTGGTTCTTCAAGCCCATAGAAAACAATGTTGAATTCCCTCTTACAAAGTGATTCATACTGTTTAGTTATATTTCAATTATATCTTATTTTAAACTCTGGACTAGACTATTTCTCTTTGCAAATGAAAAAGTTATGCCATGTTCCTCTTTGGCTTCATAATTTTCATCTGGCTCTTTTATGACACATCCCAGTGCACACCTTTGTTCTGTTACACTTATTTATTATTACTATGGCCACAATCAGATTATCTCCTTTCTTCTTTCTAAGACCTGATACTCCAGACTGTTGATCTCTGGCCCTGGGGAATGTTGTTTCTAATTCCTGAGTGCAGAACCTGCTGTGATAAGAACAGCTATTGTTTATATACTGACACTGCAATTCCCTTACCAGTGGAAAAACCTGTGGTGGACAGAAATAATCTCTTGCTTTATCTACCATGGATCACTGTAACTACAATGAATCCAGTCACATTATAAAAGCAAGGGGTGAGAGGGGAGAAAAATTGTGTAGATATCAGATCAGCAACATCCACTGTACATTATTTTGTGCTCTGTAACTTTAGGAATGTGGAGTGAGGGGGAGTGATAGACAGTTTTCTACAATCCCTTGGAGGTGATGGAGAGGGAAGCTGAAATTGTCAGCATGAATTTTAGAAACTGTAATTTATTTTTTTTTTAGTGTAGTTGGTCCTTAGCTGACTTTCTCATCTCCCCATTCATCCACCTTAACCCAAGGGCGCCAGAGCAGGCACATGATGCTTTTTAGAGGGAGATTTTCTGTCTGTCATAGACAGTGTTCAGCCATCCAGAGGGGTCATGGCTGGGCACAGTGAGGTTCTATGCTCCCAAAAGCACACATGTCCATTGCAGATTTTTGCCAAGGCCTCTCTTAACAAAGAATTAATACATTTGTTTTGGAAGTTTCCCTTTTCTTTTCCTTGCTTGCTGATTGCTTACTGCTGCTGTTTACTATAATAACTATAATATAATGTTAAAAACTATAAAAACTATATAACTATAAAAACTATTATAGTTAAAAAACTATAATAAAATGTTCAATAACTTTTTGAGCATGTGCTTCACACATCCTCTGAATCAGTCTTATCTTTGCAGTGGTGCGTGTTATATAGGGTCAGACTGTTTTCATGTAAGTTGACTGTATTATAGTCAATTAATGTGTGTATTTTTCTCCTATGCCTTACATATCCTTTGTCTAATAAAGACCACATCAAGTCATTAGCAGAAGCTTAAATCCTGCACTGAAGAAAACAGCCACTTAGTTGTAATATTTATTTTTCATGTCTAAGGACTTCAGGTATGTTTGTGATGCCAGAGCATCAGCATTTTTATCCTGCTTTGGAACAGGTGAGCTCTAGCCTGTGTGTCTGATCAATAAACTGTTTGATTCTGTCGCTGCCTACATGTACGTGGAACACCTGGCTCTGCAACCCCTGATTTCAGCTTCAGTGGCTGTGAATATCAGATTAGGGTGAGATGGTATTTGCATAAGTAAAAACATTTTTAAACCTCTCACATTCCCTTAACATACAGCGCATTTCATTGCTGTTTGTAGTTGTTATTTTCATTGGGCACTGAGGTCCCAAAGTGTTTTATTTATGCAGATGTCAAATTATTTTGTCTCAAGGGTTTGTTTTTATTTCCTAATTTTCTGTAGACAACTCACATCATGTTTTGCTCATTCAGTAATTTTATATCTGAGGCGTTTTTCCTTTTCTTTCCAGATGCAGAGGGAAATTGCTTATACGGGACGAGATGGCCCGAGTGGTTCGCGCCCGGGATCTGCCGCACACCCTCTGCACGCCATGCCCAGCTCTCCCCCCTCCACGCCGGTGCCCCACTCCATGCCCCCCTCTCCATCCCGGATCCCCTACGGCGGGGGCCGGCCCGTGGGTGTGCCGGGCAATGCCACCATCCCCAGGGACCGGCTGTCCGGCGTGCCGGCCTCGCGCTCCATATCGCCCAGCCCGAGCGCCATCCTGGAGCGGCGCGACGTGAAACCGGACGAGGACATGAGTAACAAAAACCTTACCCTGATGAGGAATGAGAGTCTGTACGGTGACCCCTACCTGTTCCACGAGGGGAGGATGAGTGTGGCTGCCCCACACTCCGGACACCCCCTGGATGTCCCCGATCACATGGTAGCCTACCATCGCAGTGCCGTGAGGTCCTCGAGCGCTTACTGCAACCCCTCCATGCAGCCCGAAATGCTGGAGCAGTCCTTGTACAGACAGAAGTCGCGAAAGTACCCGGAGAGTCATTTGCCCACTCTTGGCTCTAAAACACCCCCTGCCTCCCCCCACAGGGTGGCTGACATGAGAATGATCGATATTCATCCTCACCACGGCCCTCACATTCCCGCCCACACCCTCCAGCCTGACAGGTCTTCCCCCAGCCGCCAGTCCTTCAAGAAGGAGCCAGGACCGCCCGTGTTTGTGGATGCCAAGGCACGGAGTGCTGTCGGCCTCCCGGGCATGGCCGAGGCAATGCCCTCCCCTGTGGACAAGCAGGCCTTTGGCTATGGGTCACCCACGATGCCCAAGGACAAGGAGACAAGGTAAAGCAGAGCTGGGGCTTAATTTATGCAAATGAGAAGCGTTCCTAATCTGCACATCGTTTGTCGTTTGAGACTCAGGGGACATGTAATGTGTGGGAGGCTGCTGCACCCGGCTGCAGTGTTTATTAGCTGTCTGTCGAGGTAGTTAGTAATTTAGAGATGTGACACCATCCATTATTAATTTGAAAGTATTGTCAACCCATGATGAATCCCTAGTTATTTTCATTTGTGTAAATTTCAGTCATTGGAAAAAATATAATAAAATAAAATGATTAACTAGGATTTTTCTTTGCAGACAGCCAGATCATGTTACAAGAACAAATGATGTTCTGTTCCTGCTAATAAGGGAATATATTTCACCCCCGTTAAGAATGACACTCTGATATTACAATTTCAGTTCTTTATGGAGTGAAATTTTTCTCATCTAGTGTTAGGAAATAGGAAGAATTTATCATTACTGTCTTATCTTCTGTAAAACGTGAATTTGCATAAAAATAGGAGAGTTGTTTACAATAATGTTCTTTGAGGGGAAACTGCTGAGAAAAGCAAGTCTGTCCCAGGGAAGAAATCAAAAGATGAACACTGTTCCCAATGATTTTCCCAGCATCACAAGTAGTTGGTGACCTGACTGTTGTTAATTTTTGTGCTATGGCAATGATGACAATGATCTCTCCTGTCTTTTTAAGGACCAGATTTTACACAGAGGTCTGTGAAGGCTTCTCCTGCCTTAGACCCTGCCCTGGGAGAGAAAAATCATTACACTGCCAGGCGGTTGCTGTGTATTATATGAGCTGCGTTAATCTCTAGCGTATTGTTTGTGCTGTTAACTTTTATAGAGCTCTTTAGGGAAGTGAAGATGAATAGCTGGAAAATGCTGAGCCCACAGAGGCCAAAGGTAACTGCTGATTGCCTTAAGACTGGGAAGATAGGGAGCTTCATACAGACCTAGGCTTCCCCTCTATCGGAGCAACTTGCTCCATAATTAGTTGCCGCTTACCATGATTGACCAGAAAAAAAAAGTGTGTCATGAGGTCCACTGGTGGGGAACAAATGGAAAAAAATAAAGAAAAACAGCCACCCACAAAAATTACAGGCTTATAGCTTGCTAGTTATGACATAAGTGTACGAGGTAGCTCATATTACAGTCTAAGGTCAGTGAAATTGGATTTTTATGTATCTGTTTCCAAGAGAAAGTTGCAGGTATCTGAAATTTCATTTCAAGCCACTATTATTACATCTAAGAAATTACTTGAAGGAAATTTGCCAATTTTAATCCATTTACAGATTGAAAATTTTACAAAAGTCATGATAGAAATTGAAAATATGGAAGTACACCAAAAACTTTCAGTTTATGCAGTTTTCTGTCTTCTCTCTGGACATTTCAACTGTTTGCTCAACTACACAGATATGCACAAGGCTGTGTGTTTTTGAATGGAAAAAAAGAACTACGCAGATAGTTCTGCAGCTCCTTAAAAGGGAGTTTTTAAAGGGAGTTTTGCACCAGGAGTTTGAATCCTGATCCTAGAATGTATTAACAATGAAGAAAACAGCATTTGCATAATTGCACTTCCAAATAAATATGTGACCTTAGAATTCAGCATGGTGTGTATTAGTCACATGACACTGAAAGAATAGTTTTAAAGATGTCTTTATGGGCTGGGGGTTCTTTTTTAACCTTGAGGAAATGTGACTAAAAAATAATTATAAATATCAAAAGCAATTCATGCAAATTGGTGTGTTTTCTAACCACTGCAATATTAAGAATTTGGTTTGAATTCTACAAACACAAAGTGCTCTAAGCTTTAATTTAGCTTTGTAATGATTTCATAAACTTTGAAAGCAAACATTTTTTTAAACCATACTAAACTAAACAAGGGGTTATCCCTGAGGGGTGATGTACATAATGGCAGAAAGGTATCCCCCTACCTTGTTGTGTAGGACTTAGAGTTTGCAACCATAAACAATATGGACTTGCTTCTGTGAGAAAGAATATTTTGGGGATTGTAGAGGTGGGGCTGAATTCATTCTCTTCCAGGCATGGTAAAATGAGGTGTAGGCTGCTCTGCTGTGTGTGTTATCCGCTTGCTGATGCCAAGAGCCTGAAAGCCAGGCCACAGAAAGCACATGGCAGTGTGTTCAGTCAGCCTGCATGCAGAGGTGTCAGCTGTGGGCAGACTGAGGAGCTCTTAGCCTTGGAGCTACTGAGGAGAGAGGTCTTTTTCATCTCTGCACTGTGGCAGGAGACACTCCTGACTCATTCAGGAGCAGGTTTAGGGCCCTGCAGGCACCCAACCCATCATCTCGGCACTGTTGTTGCTTTAATCCTTGGTGGAGTGTGCTGAGAGCAAAGAAAACTTGTGTCATGACTTCATGGAAATTTCCTTGCAGTAGCACTGTCACAACCTCAGGACAATGCAAGTTGAGATATAAATCGGGGGAAAGATTGAAAGGGATAGTGACAATGTCAGAAGTAAAAGTGAATCTCTCTTCCTGTCTTGATTCTCCTTCAATTTTGCAGTCCAAAGCTGAACTGGGATATCTCTGTACTTTATCAGAATATGTTGGGTACTTAAAGCAGATAAGACCTCTCATTGACTGTATCCTGGTTTTGTTGAAGAAAATGGTTCCATTACCTTTGGAACATTAACTGCAGCAGATTTGGATCTACAAGAGATGAAAAACTACAAGACATGAAAATTGGTGTTTCTGAGCTCTTCTACGGGAATTTCCCATTTTAATTTAACACTGCAGAAGCCAGTTTCATCAAGCCTGTTATTTAAGGCAGACTTGAGGGGAATTTAATTGCTTCATGTAATGCTTTCTTGTAACTGTTTCACCTTGGCTATTTCCAAGATAACTACTGTGGTATAAACCATTGACTAAATTCTCACAGTTAATTCATTTACCAGAAGAGTCCCGTATGAAGCTCTTTTACAACATGGAGATTTAAAGAAATGAAAGATGTTAGTATTCATGCACAGAAAAATATTGGCAGTTATAGTGGTTACAGCAGTTCACCTTCAAAGGGCCATCATTTCTTACATCTGAAGTCGACTGGAAGAATGAGTAAAATTTTTTGTGTGTGAGCATGAGTTGTTTAAACAGCGATTTGCTGTCATATTTTTGGATGGCTCATTTATGTAGCTTGTGGGACAATTCTGGAAGTTACTACAGGCAAAGAGATGTTTAAATGTTGATAAATTGGAAAAGAAGCTGTTTATCCAAAAGTGCATTAAATTAAATGCTGTTTAACACAAAATCTTTGCATTTATAACATAAGTTGCAAAATTCTAGATTATTTGATACTGCTAAATATGTATATAATAAGTGCTCCCTCTCTAAAGCAGCAAGATAACTTTACAGAATACTTTTCCTCCAAAAGCATTTTCAGGGTGTACTATGGTCCTCTTCTGCCTGAACACAACTTTTTTCATCTTCTTTTTATGCCACACTAGTGAGAAAAGATGAAAGTTGTATTGAGCAAAAAATGTGATCACATCATTGGCTCATGGCTTGCAGTTCAAGATTAAAGTGTAATGGCCATGTGTAGATTGTTAGATATTGTTCCCCCACAAAACCACTTTATTGTTTGATATATTCAAGTATGGATGGACTCTGTGCACTTCGAAAAATGGGCTTACTTTGTAAAGTCATGAACAGTGAGAGATTCCATCAGCAATGTACTGAGCATTTTATAAGGAGGGCCTTACAAATATGCTCTCTCAGACATTTTCCATACAGCCAAAACTGCATATTCCTCTGTGAAAGGTGTTGAATAACCAGGCAGAAAAAAAAATTAAGTCAAATGACCAATACAGTATGGAGGAAAGGTAAACTGCATTTTGTCTTCCTTCTGTTAGAGGAGCTGTTTGTAGGAAGATGGGATGCAGGCTCTGGGATAAAAGTTTTCAAATAGTGTAACACCTGCTGTACTTCAGAGCTTCCTTTTCCCTTTTAGCTTCAAGATAAAGAAGGTTTGAGTTTAATCTTCTCCTTAAAGGACTGAAATATTCACCTGTGTGAATCTTTCTGTGGGAAGAAGGTGGAATACAGAAGAATTCTGCTGATCTTTGGTTCCCATGCTTCCAGGATGCCCACTTGTCTATTTTGGGGGAATTTGTGATAAAGTCTAAGAAACCTTCACTTGATCCTAGGAACGTCATTGGGAAAGACAGCCTAATTCTGTTTCCTTTCTTTTCCCAGTGAGATTAAAAAAAATGCTAATGAAACGTTTCTATCATAGGGCAATATAGAAAGAAATGTGTATTTCTCTGTCTCTGACCCCCTTTTCACTACTTCATTGGGAGCTTAACTATAAAATAGAAAGTTACTTAATTTTTTTTTTTTCTCTGGGAAGGTGTGCCAGTTAGTTCATGGTGCAGATTTGGTGTTTGAGTGTGTCTGTTGTGGGTGATGTGCTGCACAGCCTTGGGTTGGACAGGACCATGAATGAACAGTTACACAGACCAGTTTTACTCTGCCTGTGTACAAAGTATCTTCTCAGGGATGTGAATGTTAAAGATGTCCCCAGGAAAGGGAAGTAACAAGTCACACTTAAATAACATTGCTGTGACAATACTGGATACCAATTCAGCAATATGCTCTACCCCTTCTTAGAATTACTTCCAGTTAACTGCAATAGAAGGAGTAACATGAAAGATCAGGGAAGCTGAAAGGAAGAAATTTGGTGATGAAATCTGACGTATCAGTGTATGGTCCCCAGAGAAGAAAGGGCTTGCTTTGGTTCTGCTGAATTTAGGGAGCGAGATGCTAAGGCAGGGCCGCAGTTCCCGGACACAGCCAGAGCCAGAGCTGTGGCTCAGACTGCTGGGGAGAAGAGGGCTGGCAAGTGGCCTGTCCCTGCCTTCCTGGCAAAGGTCTGTGAGAAGCCAAAGCCAAGTCTGACAGAGCTCTGCTGGGCGTCACTTCTGACCTTGCCCCCTCCTTTCTTCCCCCACCATGGTGCCACCTCTGACTCTCCCAGCATTCACAGGAAAACAATGTGAAACAAAGCCTTTCTGTGCTCGGGCTGATAAAATAGCCATTTCTTTCCCAGCTGCTGTAAAAGGGACCCTCCCTGCCCTTCCTGGGTGGTGGAGAGATGCAGCTTTATCTGGGAAATCAATCTGGGAGCAGAGACGGGTTGGCTCTTCTCGGGCCACCACCCTTCTGGTGGCAGCAAGCAGAGGCACCACTTTGTTCTGTTCTGCCTGGCCCTCTGTCCTACTGCTCCACATTCCAGCCTGCCCTGTGTCACTGGAGTGCCAGCCTGCCCTGTGCCCTGGGAGCCTTGGGCTTTCAGATGTCACTGGAGTGCCAGCCTGTCCCGTGTCTGGGAGCCTTGGACTTTTCCGTGTCCTTGGAGTGCTGGCCTATCGTGTGCCCTGGGAGCCTTGGGCTTTCCCGTGTCATTGGAGTGCCAGCCTGTCCTGTGCCCTGGGAACCTTGGGCTTTCCCATGTCACTGGAGTGCCAGCCTGTCCTGTGCCCTGGGAACCTTGGGCTTTCCCGTGTCACTGGAGTGCCAGCCTGTCCTGTGCCCTGGGAACCTTGGGCTTTCCCATGTCACTGGAGTGCCAGCCTGTCCCATGTCTGGGAGCCTTGGGCTGCCCCATCTGTGGGGCTCTGGCCTGCCCTGTGCAGGCAGAGCTGCTGGGACAGGCTGTTCCCACCTTCCCTCCCCACAGCAGCAAGCACAGCGAGGGGTAGAAAACACAGTGCTGAGAACCAAAAATGCACAATTTTTGTCATGGCAATGCTGGCATCGCTGATAGACCCTGGCCTGGCACAGCCCAAGGAAAGCATTTTTTCTCTCTCCTGGATCAGAGGCTGCTCCAGCCCTTCACAAGGAAGTTGGAGGCAGAGAGGTCCAGTGCAGATCCTGTCCCTGCTTCTCTGGGGCCTTGTGGTGACAGAACTGGGCCACAGAACTGGGCCACCAGCCCTCCAGCCACATCAGCCCCATCAGCCCAGGTTCACAGCCCCACCACCAGGCAATCTGCGTCCTCCCTGGTGTGCTGGAATGTGCTGCCCCCCACCACCTTCAGTCCAACCACTTCAGAAAATCAGATTGTTTTATTTAATGCCTAAAGGGCACCTCCTTTCAGACACCTGCTTTTGAAATGTTTGGTGCTAATGGCCATAACAAGTCTGGGTATTACAGTGAAACACTTACAGGAAAAATCTGCCTGGTTTCTAAGAGAGTAACTCCAGAGCACATGTAGATTCTTTACATTCTTAATGCTTTTACCATATGAAAAATAATGTGTTCTGTGCAATTGATTCCAGTATTTCATTCATTTTTCATCATCTCCTATCTTGGTACATCCCTCTCCCTCTTAACAACATACTTTCCAAGATTTCATGGCAAAGGACAAGATCAGCTCTGTGTTGCCATAATATCTTTTGAAGCAGAAAATCGTTTCCAGATTATCTAATGTGGGATGAAAAAAACATCATATTTATGGATTGGTAAAACAGATAGACTTCCAGTTGAGTGTAGTTCCAGGAAGATTTTGTGATGATTATCTGGGAAAAAAAATGTTTTCATTATTAAGTGTCAAAAATGCTGCATTAAAGTTTGTTAGAGTATATTTATCCCTGGGTTTTAGTACTTACTTTTGTTCCAAAGGTTACTGTAGCCTGCACCAGTTTCTTATTTTAAAACTTGTAATAGTGGAAATTCCATAATGTATTTCTTGGTTTGAAATTAATGAAGTCAGATTCACTAGTCTTCTCATCACCCTTCAAAATACCTTTCAGCATGATGACAGAAAAGTAAAATATGTGCACTGCATTAAACTGCAGAAGAACATGTCTGCTGGCTAGGGACTGACTGAGCACTCTCTTCTTCCCTGCTTGTGTCTGTTGGCATCTCATTGCTTGTTTTGCTGCCCTGTTTGCTCAACCTCTGGGTGTCTCTGAGTCTCTCCTGGTAATGGTATCTGTGTGCTATCCCAGGAAACCTCACTCATTTCCCAAATGTGAATGAAACAATGAGCCTGGGTAATCCATCTGGCTGCAAGCAGGGCTGGTTACTTGCTTTTTATCATGTCAGCTTGCTTTGGGCTGCTGTTGGTACCTACATTTGAGTTTATATGACTCTTATTGATGGATACTGTTGCTCTGGCCACCAAACAGCAACTGCAGCTGGGGTGGCCAGAGTTCAGCTGCTCCCACCTGCACAGGATGCTGCAGTGATGATGGAGGGGCCCTGCAGCATGTGAGTCTGTGTCTGAGTTTGTCTGTCCTGTCTTCTCTCATCAGTCCCTGCTGCTGGGCTTAACCACTTGCTTTTTGAGAAGTTTTCTTCCCAGTCATCTTCCAAAACCACAGCCTGCTGTTAGAATTTCCTTCTGCGTGTCACTCCACACACTTAACTGCTGTAGTAGAGGGATGCCTTTTCAGAAGGCCTCACACTGATGTGTGTCTGTGTTGTGGTGTGTCACTGACATTCTGGCATGTCTAAGTAGGCACCTGTGTGAGCAAAAGGCTGGTTTGGAGCTGACTGAGGAAGTCCCCTGGCACCTGACTAATGAATGCATTTATGCAAACAGATGAACACACAAATGTTAGCTTCACATCCAAAAAGTTATTGTTCTTGTTTAGTGACTTTTGATTCCTATGGAAAACATTGGTTATACTTATTGTAGTTCTAAATCTTTCTTCTTCTACTTTTTGGGGATTTCTTGGGATATGTGCACAAAACAAAATCTGTTTTATTATAACATTGCCATACAGTCTGCATTTGGTGTCCTGTGCCTCTCTGTCACATTTCTGTCCTTTTCAAAGCAGACAGTTGTGATGTCAGGTGCAAAGGATTTGGAGTGGAAAGTAGTCAGCTTGGGCAGATTAAATGCTTCCCAGACAAAAATCCTGGGTCTGGGAAAAGTAAAAATAGTAACAAGAAGTGTAAAGTCTTTAATCCTGAAACTTTAAGTACAGACAAAATGATTGGCCCAGTGTAGGTGAAAGTGAAAACGCATGTAATGCTGAAAAAGATTTTTTCACAAGCTCCAAGAGGCATTAACAAAGTTTTAGGTGCCTGTCTTGTGATATCATTAGAAGTTTATAACTTGGTTGTTTTGTTCTTTTTAATTAAGCAGATTTTTTTAAATTGCCTGTTACAATGCAAAAGCTGTCCAAACTGAGATGTGAATAAGGTATATGCAAACTGGTACCCAAGCACCTTTGCACAAACTCTGTAGTGTCTGTCCAATCCTGTGGTAATCATTCACCTAGAAAAACAAGTCTGAAAGCAAATATATCTGGCTTTAACAAACGGTTCTCTTGTCTTACAGAGAGAGGATACAAGCCATGGAGAAACAGATTGCCAGTTTAACTGGTCTTGTTCAGTCTGCGCTTTTTAAAGGGCCAAATACAAGTAATAGCAAAGATTCTTCTAGGTAAAAACAGAATTCATCTGTAATGATTTTAGTAATCAATCAACAAAAATATATTTAATGTAATAGTAAAAAAAAATCCTGAATGCTCAATCATTTTTAAGTTTCTTTATCATCTCCATGAGAATGCTAGGCAGAGAGGGAATATGCCAAATGATAGATGGCTATTAACTGCATTACTCTTTGTGATAAAAAGAATTAATGTAGCTACATCTCTGTGCTTTCTACTGCTTATAGCCCATTCCTTGCTTAACTTGTACTAAAAGCTGATTTTTAAAAAAATTACTGATGACTGATAAATTACTGGTGATTTAAATTTAAAAAATATATGTTAGACAAGGCCATTTGATTTGTTGAATATAAACTTCACTATCGTTTTAATGCTTAGTAAACTAAAATTACAATTTTTCTTGTTATTACTTAGTGAGAAGATGATGAAAATTGTGTCCAGCAAGAGCAGCACTGACACTGCAGGTAAGATAGTTCACTTTTAATTTGCAACTTATTCAGGTATATGAATAGCTGTAACATTAAAAACATCTCAGTTTATGGAAATGTCAAATTTACTTAAATTTCCATGGCTCCACTCTCAGAACTGAAGTTTAAGTGCAGGATATGGGAGCTGATCACATCTTTGAGAGAGGAATTTCTGACAGGGTGAGATGGTATTTGGAATGAATTTCACACCTGTGCTGAATGGTTTAAGTGATATGCAAAGTCTCTGCATCTGGTGAATTTTCTAGTGATTCATTTTGTCTGTAGGGTGTCTATCTATCTGTCATTAACCCTAGATGTGTCCAGATTGCTATAGACTAAATATTTAATTGTTTTTCTTGTCACCTGAACTTTTTCTGAGGTCTGTCTGTCACTAGGACACCATGAATGTAATGACACTAAGGAATTTTGCAGTCAGCAAGACAGCACTTTCCCTAATTAAGCCACATTGATCTGTTACTAATTTTTAGCATTCCCCTAAACTGTACTGAGCAAGCACCAATTATTAAGCCAGTCTTGTTTTAGCATCCCACCTGGAGAGCTGTTAGGTGTGCAAAAGACTGAATCAAGACTGCTGTGAAAGAAGACCTCCATGTGGTTGGAGCTCTTTGTGTATGGGCTGCTGCTGGAGCAGTCTGCAGAGTGCTCATTGCCTCCTCTTCACCTTTGTCATGCACTGAATGCAAATACAGCAGCTCCCTGCTTCCTGGTAGTGCTGTTCCCACAGGGAGGTCTGTGCTCTGGCAGGTAGTAAACCACACACATTTATTAGCAAACCTGTTATGTTCCTAGCTAGCCTTTCTGTTGGAGCTGTTAGCTCACATTCAGGATTCCTGTTTGTCTGGAATTGCACTGTGTCCTCCTAATTGGCAGAAACCAAACTAGACCTGGAAACTATCAACCACATGGAAGAGTGAAAGAGCTGAAGTTCTGGTACTGAAGCTTTGCTCCCAAGCCACTCTCTGGTGCTGTTCCAACTCTTCCCTTCCTGTTGGCCTCTGGATGGGGAGAGGAATACTTCAGTCTTTGAAGAAATAAGGTGTAATTTTTCAGTTTCAGACAATATGATGAAAAGTCTGTCATTATTCAAAACAGCTGCAAAATGGTCTTAAGATTTTTCCCTATTGCAGTGTCATTACAGACTGAGAATTTATGGCATTTCCCACTTGCACAGGCCTCACCTCATATAAAGGTGGAACCCTCACAACCAGCACATACAGTGCCTTGTGTTCCTCTTTGTAGTGCATTGTGAACAGCACCCTCTTTCCTTTCCCTGTAATGGTGCCAGTTCAGACAAGGCACTAAGCTGGAGGACCTGATCTAAGTGGGCCCTGCTTTGAGTGGGAGTTTGGGCCTCCAGAAGTCCCTTGAAACCTGAATTATTTAGTGATTTGTGTGTATGTGTGTAAATGTACGCTCACTTAGATGAGCAATGGAATCATAATTGGAAAAACAACCTTACATAAAGCAAAAGCAGGGATTCCCTGGGAAGTCATGCCCAGCCCACCACAACAGCAATGTTCATCTGACCAGCAGCCATTTCCTGGCACTATTGTTCCCAAATACTCCTTGCTCACTACCTTATAGGACTGACATGTCCCTGAAATGATAACATTACATCCAACAGCTGCATGTGCAAGCATGCTGGGGGAGATGGAAGGTGGGGACTTAGTGTACTGTCAAAGGCCAGATCATCATCTGTCACGTACTGACACAGACATGGGCTTTGTCACATGGCCATGTGCCTGTCCAGCATATGAGCAGGGATTCCAGAGTGCAGCTTGTGCTATAGATGCCTTTTCATCACTTGGGAGGAGGGGACAGGGCAGTGGGAACAGCCAGCAGTCTGCAAGGATCCCTGTCAGTGCTAGAAAGTAGAGTTGTAACTCCAGCACCTGCATCCCTAGATCCTGTCCTTTCAACACGACTCAGCCACAAAATTAAATTGTAGCAGCTAAGGAAAACAAGGAGTAATGACCCCAATGTACTACAGTATTGTAACCCACAACAGCTATTACTGAGGACTGCTGTATAAAAGAGTAGTCTTGTATAATAGAATATTTTCCCACTTTTGTGGCTGAAATTGCTCAGGACATGGTCCAGTAAGTCAGTGCAGTTTGGCTTACTTAAAAATTAGACAATCTGCCAGAATATACTGCGGAATGTTTCTACTTTTTGTAAACATATTTGGGTTCAAACATGCCAGTAGGAGCTAGACACACTTCTGCTGGCTGCTGTTTCGTTCTTCAGTTCCCCCCAATCTTTATTAAGTATAGCCATTTACACTTTTCTCACTTTACAATTCTACATGACATCTGTGCTCTGAGATACCAGTTTTAGCAATTTCCAAGACTATTTGAAAGACAAAGTGGTATCAAATGTTGATTGAACAGTCCTTTCTAGAGCTCTGATAAGCAAAAATGTGAATTGCTTCTCATTCTAGAAGATAAAACATCTGTGCAAGATAAAATTGCCTCATCTATGTTGAACCAACATTGTATTTTATAGTATGTGTTCCAATGATAGGAGACAAAAAATAGAGAATTACATCCCTTGGGATGGGAAAGAACCCAAAATTTCTAAAGCCTAGATAACTATATAGCTAGATTGTGTTTGGTGTGTCATATGAACCAAATTGTTGTATTCAACTTGCTTTTGCTTTGCCAGTCTGTAGAAGGCAGTGGCTTGTTTAGCCCTTTATTAAGGACTCTGAAGAAACTCAGCTTTTTCACTGAGGAAGATGAGTCTGTAATGACAACGCTTCTCTGCATTTCTTATCTTTTATTGCTTTAGGCTCAGTCCTTTCATGGGGGATGGGTTCAAAGAGCAGTAACACTCCACAGACTGGCTATGTCTCTTCTGCTAATATTAGGAGAAATCCCATGACTAAATCTATTTTATAAAGATCTTCAGTTCCTGAAACACAGATGGCATCAAGGAACTCTTCACGTAAAAAAAACAACATGTGATTGTAAAACCAAACCATGCTAGTAAGAGCCACCACGGGATTACTAACAAATACCCTGAGAAATACTTAACATACTCTCTTTTCTGTCATATTTTTGTTCATCAACTGTAGATGGATTGATAGACTAAATTTTGGATTAATTTATTAAATTGGGATCAGTTGTTTCATAGATTGCCAAAAAAAGCAATAGCTTTTTGCTACTTGCTGCCTTGCTAGAAGAGGAAGGAAGACATTTCAGTATTCCAAGAGAAGGGGATCAGGGAGTACAATATTCTGCACCAACACCACCAATACAAAGCAAGAGGAAGATGGCAGCAGGGAGAAGTATTACAAACATAGGGCTCAAATTTGATTTCTCATTCTCTGTGAACTGTCTTGTCATCTGTGCATATCTGAGTGCCCTTGGCACATGCATGACTCTTGCTGTGATGACCTGTGAATTAAATCGTTGTCCACATCTGCTTGCTTATCTCAGATTCAAAGACCAATTATACTAATCTGAGAACTCTGTCAGCATTTGCAGCCAAAATATGATCCTGAATTTGTTTTGGATCAAGGAGGTGAAGTTGTACACTAATGTATATATAGAATATTTTAATATATTCGGGGTGATTTATTGCCAGCTAGTAACTGTCACATCTCCCCAAATAATGCTTGAGAATATTGCATCTCTTTAGTAAGATTAGTAATTTGTGAAAAAACATTGGTGGGTGTCTTCTGATGGCCCTTTTTTCCCAACCTACTTCAAAATAAAATCTCAGCATTTTAGAAAATACAAAAAAAATCCGGAAAACATAAGGAGGCAGTGTCTATGCAACCATATCAAAGGTCAAGTGTCAGGGAGTAGAAGTCGTGTTCCTTATCCCCTGAGCACACAGCAAACCTTTCCTCTTTCTGCACTTCATTTCTTTTTGTACTCTAAAATGGCAGCTTAGTTCATTAGCTTTTGTCAAAAGTTAACATTTTGTTTGTCCAAAGTATTAGGAAATTATGGTGAGAGGTTGAATTTCCCTTACCTACCTCAAGAAGGGGGTTATTTAAAAACCCAAGAGCCAATGCTGCTTCTTTCCCTTCAGTCCATGTGGCCTCACATCTAATCGCAAAGCTACAGCCTGGGACGATTTCCAAAAGTGAGCTACACTCCCTAGGTGAAGCAGGCCCTCATTCAGCTGCCCTTTTATTCTTTCTTGATGAAAATATGAATACCTGAGAAATCAGCTGCAGATCGTTATTGCTCACTCAGTGTCTTGTGTTTCACCCCCTGGAGCCAGCAGCACCACTGCAGGTTTCCCAGGCTCTGAGCACGCTCTGCACAGGGACACTGCAGCAGCCAAGAGCATCCAGTGGCACCAAGAGGTGGCTGAGGCAGCAGTGGAGGAGGAGAGCTGCTTTGTAGGGAGCTGGAGACGTTTATTGCTTACAGAAGCAGATCACAGTCCATCTACACCAAAAGGAAAGCAGGCACCCCTTCCTGAGAAAATATGTGAATTGACTGGGGTCCAGCATGGGGGAGGGACTGGTGGGGTCTGATTCATGCCTTGGCTGCCTCATCACAGGGTCAGGGGCTGAGGTTTTGGAGCTTTTGCTTGAGGCAAAGAACAGCAGAAAGGTAGGTGTGCTTTCAAAAATAGTCCAGATTTGTGGCAAGGGATCAGAACTCTTGGAGGCTTATCCACATTTTTCAGACTCTCTGGTGGTTTCTGTCTGTAAGGTTTATGAACTAAATACCATTCTCTCTCTCAAAAAGAAGGGCAAAAAATAGTGCATGTGGGAGGGAAATAGATGCTTGACTGTAGGAGAAACTGCAGTGTACATGTAGACAGATAAGTATTAGCATACATTAGACTGAAGCATGGAGTGGGTTCATAATGGCAGTGAACAAGGACTGTTTATTTCTGGAGTGTTGCTTTCTGTTAAGGAGCTCTTTGAAAGTCAAGAGAGCATTGAATCATACTGGAGTATAGCAAAAATGTGCAGCAGCTTGCTGAGCAGTGTAATGATGAGTGCTATTGTTGAAGCACCAAGCAGGTCTGGCTGGAGCACATTCAGGGGAGGTGTAGCATTACAACAGCCTGCACCAAGCTAGAGCAGCTTTTTGTCTGAGCATGTCTCCAGAAGCCTGTGGCATGGCACACTGTATGCAGCATGGATCCAGCCAGAGGGGCCTGTGCTTTTATTGAGCAGAATTGCAAATGAAGGTAAAGTAACAAACATGATTCTTAAAAAACTTTTTTTTTTTTAAATAAAAATAGGCCGGTGTAATTTCCATCCTTTAAGAATGCTTCCACCAGATGAATTTTGCAAAAGCTGTATTTCAGGTATCCACACCTGTTGGAAAAGAAAAAATAGTGTGTTATTATGCTGAGCTGTACTTACTCAGGCACATTTGGAGGAATGGTTGGAAAGACTATGGAGAATGAGAGCTTGGGGAGACTACTTCCCACTCTGGGATTCATACTCATTCCAGCTGGAAGATGTGTCATGCACTTGGGTGCACTGAAGATTTGCCTTCAGTAGACAAAGCACACAACACTGGTTTTTGTTTGATTTCATTGTACTTGATAGAATGTGTGCTTGTGGGAACAAAAAAATCCCTGTGCAGATCCATTGATGAGCTATTTTCTATTTTCTCAGGTTTCTTTTTTTAATCATAGAGAAGGAAAAAATTGAAGTAGGGAATGACCTAATCACAGAATAGAATCATGGAATTATTTAGGTTGGAAAAGACTGTCCAGATCATCCAGTGGAGCCATTAACCTAACACTGCCAAGTTACCACCAAGCCAGGTCCCTAAGCAGCAGATATACAGATCTTTTAGATACCTTCAGGGATGGTGACTCAACCACTTCCCTGGGCAGCCTCTTCCAGTGTTTGATGACCCTTTTGGTGAAGAAATTTTTCCTAAAATTAAATCTCCCTGGGTGTAACTTTTAGGCCATTTCTTTTTGTCTTGTCATTTGTTACCTGGGAGAAGAGACCAATTCCCACCTCCTTCCAACTCCCTTTCAGGCAGTTGAGAGCAGTAAGGACCTTGAGACTCCTTTTTTTCCAGACTGAACACCCCCAGCTTCCTCAGCTGTTCCTCATCAGATTTGTGCTCCACACCCTTCACCAGTTTGTTGTCCATCTCTGGACACACTCCAGCATCTCAATGCCCTTCTTGTGGTGAGGGGCTGTTAACCCAGTATTTCAGGGAGCAGCAGCCATCTGACCCATTTCAGATCAAGGAATAAGGTGAATTTGGCCGTGTGATGAGAAGAGTTTGTAGGACTACATAGTACTGGACCTAAGAATTTAGTTTGTTGTACTGACTGTCTGTCATTTTGTCTGCTGGGGGAGGGGGCGGGGGAAGGGACACATTGGAAAAGAAATTTGAGGAGTAGAGTACAGGTGTGTAAGTGCAAATTGCAAGAAGGAGCTCACATTTCTATTAGCTGATGAGCTGGAATTTGCTTGTTCTCTCTAAATAGAGCTTCTTCCCAGGTACTTGAGACTGAAAAGAACAAGCTTGGCATTGTTGCTGTGCAGAGGAACAGCATTCTTGAACAAAGAAAGTTTTGTGAGGACAACCATGATTATTTTCAGAGTGTGGCTTGGCTCATTTCCTTGTGTCATGCCATATTCCTTTCTGACAGACTAAAAGGGAGAGGGTTGATGCAACATGGCTGGGGAGCCTGTGCCACACCACCATTTCATTTTCTCTGGTTTTATAGGGTTGCTGCTGGAGATGTCTGCTAGAAATAATGCAATTGTCCTCTAAGGAGTGAAGCAAGATTCTCTATAGAAATCTTTTCCCCATAATTGGCAGTTTGACTGAATCCCCTTTCTGTGATGATTAATCAACAAATACGCAGTTCGGGAGTTCTGTGAATGAATTTGCATCAACTTGGTCTCAGACATCTCCTGGGAGAACAGTCCCAAAGTTACTCTCAGAACCAATTTGATTTGTTGCTGTTTTGTGTGATCTGTGGTTATAACTTATTATCCCATCTCCATTATATGTGGTAGAAAGCAGACCTGGGGCAATGCAGTGCTCAGGTAGAACTGAGGTTCCAGCACAGTTACACTCTGAGACTGTGCAGGCTTCCCTCAAAATATATTGGACGAGGAGGTTCCAGTCCCCTGTTAATACTGAGGGGTGGCATCCATAATTTGCTTTTTCTCATCTGTGTTAAATACCTGTGGATTCAGTGGGCAGAGGAAGGATCAGGTTTGCACCTTCTCTGCTGTGAGCTCAACCTGTACTGCTGCTTATTGCAGGTGTTGCCAGCGTATCTGGGGGGAAGAATGCACTGGGAGCTGTGGATTCAGCTGTCATCCATCACCCAGCTGGCGCCCCAGCAATGCAGCTCAGCCTGCACGGTATGAAACGCAACGTGTCGGATCTGCGGCTGCAGCTGCATCAGATGAAGCAGCTACAGGTATGATTATGCATAATGCTGGGGAAAAAGGGTTATCAGCAAATGCCTTTTTTGCCTCCCTCTCTTTCCCTCATTTTCTTTTAGCTTTTGTGCAAGTGAGTCTCGGTAGCCGAGTCCTAGCAAAGGGCAGACCCAAGTACTACAGACACAAAAGCTTGCGTAGTCCTCAAGATGTGAGAATTAGCCCTGTTGAACTACTGATGCTCAGACAGTGAGAAAAAAAAATATTTCTAGCCTTGTTGGATGACTCTAGACATTAAAGCACTATCTATATTACAATAATATCAAATCTGTGATTACACTTTGGACTCTGCTATACTATGTGCTGTATAAACATGTCAGAAGAGCCATGTTCTTGCTCCGTACTGTTTAGAGTTGAGACAGATTTTAAATCCCTGAATAAACAACTTTGATGTCAGGAAACCCAAATGTAGCTGAGGATCAGTAGATATGCATTAAGCCAAAGTTTGAGTCCTGTATTTACAGAATCCATAAAAATAGCCAACTTGAACAATAAGAAGAAAAAGGTACTTCAAAAGTTGCTGCAAAGGTTTATTGTGCGGCACTTCCATTCAGGGTTTAACAATACCTTCCTAATACACCCCAACACCTCAAAACCTGCAAGAAAGAATACAAGCAGTGAAGAGTTAACAAAAAGAGTATGTTGGCACGTGCAGTCATGCTGCAAATATAAATATATGGTGTTCATGTCAGACACTGTGAAAATAAGCATATGCAGCTGTACAGGTCTTCAGCCCTTTGTTTAATTGGAAGCTGAAGAGCACTGTGTATTGTCTCAGAAGATGGAAAAGAAGGCAGAGCACTTTCTTGTAAGAAAAAGTGGGGAAGCTTCAATACTCTGCCAGTCCTTCTTACCCAGAAAGAGACATCACATGTTAGCTATCGTCAGCTGCAGCTACTGGGTGATGGTACTGTGTCAGTCACGTTTGATTTCCTGATACATTTTACAACAAAATAATGATAATACAAATCAGAATTCAGAGCATGTTTTACCTTCACTTGCTTATCTAAAGGAAATTGAATTACGAAGCAGTCATAGAGCAAAGGAGCAGAAGGGTGAGGTAAACATCAGTATAGGAAATTGTGTCCAACTGAGGATCCTGTGACAATGTCCTGTGCTCTGTTTGCTGGGAATGGAAAGATGGCAGAAGGTGTTTGGAGCAAAGGGTTGGGTCAAGTGACTTCTGCCTGTGATATAGCTCCCACATGTTTAAATTTGCAGTTTAGGATGAGTATGCTCCAATAGCAAATGTCCCTTTCAAAAGCTGTGCTGCCTACGTGCCAGCCACCGTGTTCCCCATCTAATTTTCAGACACTGACATGGGACCTCTGTCCTGGCACATTATGTGTAAGTGCATATTGCTCCACATTTGTGCTGCAAACCACTGCAGCCCCTGTGTCCTTCTCCACACCGTGTGCCAAATGCAGCTCTTGGCAAATGCCTTGGGTCTGGCTCCCAGCTGTGCTCAGCATGTGGCCGGAAAGCGGCTGGAGGCTGCTCGGGGGCTGGGAGCTCATCCTTCTCACAGGACTGCCCACCAAGGAGTGGCATTTCCCCAGCTGAGCTTTGTCTCCATGGCCCTGCCCGGGGCAGAAGCCTTGCTTTTCATCAGACATAGCATTGTGGCACACAAGAGTGAAGAAATTTCTGCCATCTGCACAAATCAGTGCTGCCAAGGAGGTCTTGAAAAAGGAAAAAGGACATATCCCAAGTGTGCTCATTAACTCTGGCTGGCTTCCCTTAATTCAGAAATTATAGCAAACTTGGTGCATTGGGCTAGTAGGAAGTTGAGAAATTTTGATATTTGAAGAACCTCTGGCTCAAGGGAAACTTTGGTATGTTACAAATAAATTCCATTTACGAGAGTTTCTGTCATGGCATTCCTGAATTATTTTGAAAAAGAGCTCACAGTTTGTAGGGCAGCAAGTGAAACAGGCAGTGTTTTAAACTGAAGAGTGTTGCAATATCACAGTTTAAATGAAATATTTTGTGCTATGTTTTTTCAAAAATAATTATAAGTAAAAAAGAAAAAGTATTTTTCTGGTTTCCCAGATTGTTTTCATTTTATGTTTGACAGTGCTTCATATTTTTCAATTTCACTGTTTCTCCTGGGCTAGCAGTCAGTTTGTTCCTGTTCGTGTGAATTTTATACAGTGACAGACTAGAAGAAACATTTCAAAAAAACTAAAAAGGTAATTGCAGAGGCACAAAATTTGGCAGGATAACTAAGAAACAGGAACAGGACATAAAACTATGTTTACTAATGTCTATTGTTTAATTTTCAATTGATGTTACCACCGTAAGCTCATACTAATTTTCTTAATAGAATCTGAAAAATACATGATAGAAAAGACCCGTTCATTCATGTATCCTTTGTTTGTGCTGGCAAAATCTTTTTCAATCATATCCAGCAGCAATGGATCCAGATGTATTGATTCACACACCAGATAAACATATGTTACAAGATGCCAGCAAAAAGTTAAGACTCAGTCTGTGGTTGGGTTTTGAACAGAGATTCTTAGCATACAGACATTTACCTCATGGCTGTTGCTGGAGGCTGTATACACTTCTTGCTACTACACTTGCATGTTGTAAGTGCTCTGATTTTCAGAGACATTCAAGACAGACTGGTTTCATGGTGCTGTGGAGTTTCCTCAATGCCAGAGATAGGCTGTAGCACGGCCTTTGTCCTGGATGGATTGGTTACTGATAGGAGTTGAGCCCATTATTACTTTAGTGGGGTTGTTCTCTGTTCCCAGAGAACTCTTGGTAGCAGGTTTGAACCAAGCCTTAGAGTACATGGTATATATCATTAGCTCATATGTACACTGGATTTTTTTGTCTACTTCTTCTTTTCGTTAACTGAACTCATTTTAAGGGAACAGAGATATTATTAGTGCTCTCCATTAGGAACATGTATGCATGCATGCTCTTCCTTCACTCAGTGCATTGTTTGCAGGGAAACGAGTGCTGCAGAAAGGACAGAAAATGTAATAACACACTGTCATAAATGGTGTATGATACTCAATCTCACAAGTGTAACTTTGGATTAGAAATCAAATATATTTTGAGCTGCATTGTAGAACTGGAGGCACTAACTTTAATCAGTGTATGGTAACAAACTTCAGGAGCTATATACTTAGATTCTACAAAGGTCCTGTGCTGCAGGCAGCCCCTGTTTGTGGCTGTGCACTCTGCTTCATGGGGAGGTGGGTGGCCCAGAAGCCTCCCCCAGAAGGGCCTGGGAGGCTCCACTGGACAGTGATGCTTGTCCCCTAATGAGGAGCAGGGTTGTGAAGTAATACTTGTTTTTTTAGTTACCTGTCTCACGGACAGTAATTGGTTCAAAGCGAACTGAACCAGTTATCAGATTATTCTTGAAGTGGGTGCCAGAGGCAGAGCTGGGGTACTTGTGTGAGAGCAGTGACAAATAATGGCTGGAGCACTGGATGAAGAAGAGAGACAGGGAAGGTATCTGGAGAGATTGGTGAGGCTGGAAGAGCCAAGAGTAAAGAATGTATGAGAGGATGCTAGAATTCTAAAAAAGCACATTGAATTTGTTTCTGTTGGATTGCTGCTTGCAGTTATAAGTTAACTCTAATTGGCAAGAAATTGCCATTTGGTGGTGACAGGAAAGTCCACATTGCTTTCCTTACTTTTGAGCACTTGCCTTTAGAACTTTGGTACTGTTTTAAGATAGGCTCTTCAAGTATGAATATTTAAGATTATTTGGCTTGTTTTCAAGCAAGCTTATAGTGCAGGAGGTTCTATTGTGTGGAACCAGAATAACTATGGCAGATCCATAAAATATCTTTTGCTAGAGATGATGGAGTAGCTAACAGAGGTGGTCAGACAGGCAAGTGGGTGTGCACGTAGCCAGGGAGCCTCACATCTGATACTGCTGGCAGAAGAGAGGTAAGAATCGAGTTCAGTTCCAGCAGATGGAGGTGAATGTGATAGCCAGAGACTTCCCAGCCACAGCTCTCCCCCTGTGCTCCTGCTCTCCCTGCCTCATGCTGTCCTTTGGCTGCTGACTGACACAATTGCTCTCCTCCCACAGTTCTTTTGTCTCCATGAATCCATATGTAGATCTCCCTTCTCATCTGTCCCTGTCCCCCAGGCATGAACAAACTCACATTTTCTGTAACTAGCCAATTATTGCATGAATTTTCATAGAAACAGCAAAAACATTTCTTTGATACCAAGATGAGTCATGTCCCAGACTTAAAGAGCTCACTGTAAACACTGAGGTTTGTGAGTCCTCCACATACAAGATTGTTTTAAATCTTGCTGTGTTACTTTTTTATTCCCTATCCTCATTATCAGAAATAGATGAGCTTTTATGACTGAAACATCCTGGTATTGTTTAAGCACTTAATAAATGGAGGTGACCAATGACCAACACCTCAGCTGTACACACCACCACAATAAATATAGGTCCTCCACATACGCCCATAATAGGAAAAAACATGTGCCTGCCATTTCACAACCTCACACACTCACGCATACTCAGTTTTGCTATTAGTGGAAGTCCCTGTCACCAGCTGAGGAACATCAAGGACTTAAATTCTGGACACCTGAGACTTAAGTCTAACTCTGTTACTGACCTTCTCACTGACCCGGGATCAGTTGTTTCACAGATCCTAATTCACTTCCATGTGTCAAATTTCCCCACTTTTTAAAGAGCTGTGAGTAAATCGTATGACTGAAGTGTAACTTGCTCATTCACTCATTTATTTATTAATTTAGGTTTCCCTGCTTGAAAATATGACACAATGAAAAAGGTGTGTATCTCAGATAGTTGTGCTGGCCTTGCAGTAAGAGATTTTAATTTATCAAATCCAAACATTAATCCCATAATGGGGAAAATACACATACAAAATAAACATTGTCTTCAAAATAATCCAGATATTGCTTATATATTTCTGTGCTCTTGAAATGCTTTTCAGCTTCATTTTTTCAGTAACTGCTAACACTTCTCTTCAGCTGAATTTTGAGCTAACTCCTCACACACCCCTGCAGTGAGGTGTTACTCTCCCTCTCATCGCAGTTGTGTAGTTGGAGAAGAGAGTAAGAGAGTCAGGCACAGGAACTGAGGAGTTGTAAGTGAGGAACTGAGTTTGTTTCTCTCATGCCCATATTGGCTGGAGAGAATTGTCTCATCAAAGACACTTTTTTCTGATTCTCATGAATTTTCCTAAATAGATTTTAAAAAAGGCTTACTGCATTATACTGTGTTTTAGGTATCCCATTTTTGTGATTCTTCCTATTGGGTTATGGGCTTATTTTGTGTGTTAAATGTGGTTTGGCCATTCAGCCTGGATGTTTAGAAGACAGTTGACAGTTCAAGTGCTAGTTTTAAAAAGGGAATTTTTTCCCCAATTAACACAGGTGTTTTTTAAGATCTTACAGTATGAAATGGCTCCTGGGCTAACAGAGTTGTGTTCATGATGCCTGTATCCTAGAATTGTGACTAGGTGGAGTCCTGCTTATCTCTTTGAATCTTGTGATTTGCCTAACAGATGTAAACAGGCTCGGTTTGTGTGTGCATGGCTCATAGCTGCTCCAGGGCTACCCACAGAAGAGTACAGCCCAGTTTGCCTTCTTACCAGTGTTTTGTTCTGTGAGCTTACTATCAGCAAGATAATTAATGCTTCAGTTACTCAACATCAGGCTAAGACAAGAAAGAAGGTGTGACTTGCAGTTCCCAGAAAACTGCTGTTATTAAAGGTTTTTTTTTCTGGTAGGTAAAGGAGGTTTTATGTATTGCAGATGAGCTGTATGCCTGTATGAAATTACACCACATGTTACAGTCCTTCCTCTGCCACTTGAGAGACTGAAAATCTCCCTTCTGAAAACAGCAGGGCATTCCAGCCATGGTATGAATGTGTGGGATTATCCACTAGGCACGTATGGGCAGTGAGATGCATAAGCTTGTGAGATACATGGAAAGTGGAAGTCAAGCATCCAGCGTTCTCGTGAGGCGTAATTAATTCTTGATTCATGTTGAGCCAAGCAGAATAAAGGGACCACAATCCTTGCAGAAGTGAGGCATTGGAGGTGATATACTGATGCCAACATCTTTTGTTTATCAGTTTGAAACTGAAAGTTGTATGTATACATGGAATAATGTTTGTAGGTACAGCTAAAGAGGGAAAGAAGAAGGTAAAAACACTCACTCACTGTAGGGTGGTGTTTATCCCAACCTTCTGAGCTCTGCAACGTATTCTGTTGGCTCTTGCAGAGCCAGGGATGTCAGTCAAGCAGGAAAAATTGAAGTTGATTTCTTTTGTGCAACAGCTGCAGAACCAGGAGATGCTGAGGGCAATGGTGAAGAAAGCAGAGCTGGAAATCAATGGCAAAGTGATTGAAACAGTGAAGAGGCTCGAAGATCCTGTGCAGCGACAGCGCAACCTGGTGGAACAAGAAAGGCAGAAATACCTCACCGAGGAGGAAAAGATTGTAAAGAAGTTATGGTGGGTTGAGAAATCTCTTCAAATTTATTGCTTTTGCCTGTTCTTTTCTTCCATAAAGTGGAAACTTCTACCCCTTTTCTCAGGTAAACTGCATTTGTATATGCTGTTTTAGCTACGTTTCCTTGCTGTGTATCACACTGGCTGTAAAACCGTGTCTGTGTTGTTCAATTCACTGGTTCTGACTGGGAGTCCTTCTTTGCACAGCCCACTGGGTAAATCCCAGCAGTACCAAGAGTTTCAACCCCTTCAAAAGTCCCTGTAAAGGGACAGATGACTGTAAGGACCATGCCCACTCCTGTACTGTACCCTAGTTCTCCCCTTCAGCCTTATGTATTATGCTTTAGGGAAGGAGGGAGAAAATTCCTTCAGAACAAAGGGATTCAAAGGAAGGTAATGAGTTTGGCTTTAAATACGAAAATTAGATGTCAATAATAAGTGCTTTGGCTTCTGCATGGGAGAGGTAGGGGAAGCTCAAATAGAGGATTGAAGTTTAATTACAGTCAGCAATGCCAGTCCTTGTCTAAAATTTACTCACTGAGATTTCCATCTGCTTAACTGTGTACCTTGTTTTGTTTTTATGTAAAGGCCCTTTGGAATATTCTGGGATTTTTCCCCAGAACTTTGGGCCACCAAGACTGGTAGGATCAAGTTGTTTCGTTTAGTTCAGAGTCAGCAGGAGGCAAGATAAAGCTAAATCAATGAACAGTTTAACTAATTCTAACACTCACATTTGTAAGATGTTAAATAACTAATTTTCTCATCGCTGCATTTATTTTGCACCTGAAGAATTGCTCAATAATAGAGAAAAAAATTCTAGTCAGCTAGTCACTGGAAATTACGACTGAAGAGCCATAGAGTACAGTTCCTGACAGCTGAAGAGAGTAAATTCTTCCTGTTGATCAGTAAATTGTCAGATTAATACTTATTGTAATAAAAAGGTGCATCTGTAAAGAGGAGGTTGGATGTTACTGGGACAGTTGGAGGGACAGTCCTGTGAAGAAAGGTTGAATGTGCAATAATGGTTCATCCTAGTGTAATTAATCTTCTCAGCTGGTTTGTAGTCTTAAGTAATGACCTTCCTGCATGTTTGAGCATGTTAGAGGTGTGACCACTCTATATTGTAGATTTTAAGCACTTTATAGAAGGGATTTATAGGCGCAGTATTTAAATTATAGCCACATCCAATCTGTTCAATTGGATACAATCCATAGTAAGTTACAATTTATACTTTGTTAGGAAAAGTATCAGATGTTTTTTATAATAACAACCATGCTCCATGAACGCAAAACTTCACTTAGCAATCTGGGGGAGCTACTAGTAGCAGATACTTGGGAAAATATATCAGAAGAATCTCTTGCATTTGTTTTTGAATTTTTCATCTGTGAGTCAATCCCCAGACTCTTAAATAATGCACAGGAGAATATTCACCCTTGCCATGCTAGTCATTGTGGTATAGACACTCTGCACTCCCTTTCCACTCCCTTTTACCCCCACTCATGCCTTTTCCAGCCCGAGAAGTCTTAGTCTGCTTAGTTAACCTTCTTCTACAAGCCTTTCTCTACCCTTCATCATCCTGTTGCCTTTCTCTTTGCCCTTTCTAACTCTGGTGTACAACTGTGAGCTGGGGATGGGGAGGCAAGAGAGCTCTGCAGCAGCTTTGTCAGATGCAGGCATACCATGACCCCGTGCATGGAGGGATCTCCCTGTCCTCATGTTCCACAGGAGCTTTACCTAAAACAGCCAACATCTCACAATGGATGATTATCACTTCTATGTTCATCACTGTATTTAAAACCTTAGGCTTTTGGGAAAATATTTGTTTTAGGTGGGGTTGGTTTTGGTTTTATTTCTCCTCTTCTCATGGGCACACTTTATTAGGAGCTAACTTAATCTGTGCTGTTTTCCTGGTCAGTTAGTATCAGATGGTCCATCTGCAATCCTCTGCAGCCACCTTGCATTTACATTTCCCTGAATAATATAATAGCCTTTTGAGATTTTTTTTTTGTTATATTATTCATCGTCTTTTTTAAATTATTTATGGTATGTTGAAAAACACCAGCCCTAGCAGTGATCCCTGTGGAACCCACCAGCCAAGTACATTCATTGAGTTAGCTGTTCATTGATTCCTTACCTTTACTTCGATGCTTTATCCATGAAAGAATTTCTTCTTATCCCATGACAACTTTACATTCTTGAAAGCTTTTCCTCAGACACCTTGCTGGAAGCCTTTTGTGCTATAGTTTGTCCCCAGGCGTGTGTTGTTTGCGGATTTGTGAGACTTACCCTCATTTTACACAAACCATGTTAATTCCTACCTAACACAGCAAATTAATCCATTGTTCATTGATTCTTTATTGTTCATTCTTTATTTTGATACCTGTCCATTACACCTGTCTAAGTGTCAGTCTCACCAGAGTACAGTTCTCAGGATATCCCCATACCATTAAAAAAATTTACTTGTATCATTTATGACACTTTCCACTAATCTTGTGCCAAAGCAAGAAGTCAGATGCTTAGCATTAATGGTTCAGCTGTTTCAATGTCGAGTTGCTATAGAACTCCAGGGCAAATACCATCTGGTGTGGGTGATTAGTTACCATTAATTTTGTCAGTTTGTTTTGTAACCTGTTCTACTGATACTGCAATCTGAGGCAGATCCTCTGAGGCTTTTTTTTTTTTTTGCCTAAAGAAAGATCTCAGCACAAGAGTTGCCTCAGCTTCTCCATGTAGAATATAGATACAGAAAATTCGTTTATCTTATATTAGCCTTCTGAAACTGCATTAATGTGCATGTCTTGCTAATTTGCTCAGGCCAATCTATAAAGCCAAGTGTTTTCTCCAGTGGGACAAAAAAAATTCTAAAGACCACCAAATCTGTTTCAGTCTTTGGACCTGAAGAGATGAAGTTTCTTTTCCCTTGCAGTTAGCAACATGAAACAGTGTAATATGGTGTCCCCTGGGTAATTTCAGGATCAGTTCTCTTGTTTGACAGTATATGGAATCAAAGGGGTTTCTGTTGACCCGTCCATTTCTGCTCAAAGAACAAAGGGAAAAGTGGGCCAGTGTCAGCTACCTCAAAGTCTTTCTTTTATCCCTGCATTTCAACAAGTATGAACCTGTGTTTTCCTTTCTCTTCTTTCCACACATGAATAAATTTAAGCACCTTTCTTTATCTTTTTTGTTGCCTGGTAGATGCAAATATCTACCAAAGAAGCTGTTTTTTCAGTGCTCATCTACAAAAGGGAGGAGGGATACCCCATGACTGCCAAAGCAGCACTGCCCAGCCTCAGTGCCAGTACCAGGGCATGAAGACCAGGGAGGATGCATGACTGCAGAGCAGGGTCCTGCAGAGCAGGAGCCTTTGCTCTAGTGACAGTGACAGAAGGGTGACTTTCTCCAGTTCCTGCTAGAGTGTGTCTGTGCCCCTTATTGCAAAGGCAGACAGACACAGCAGATACCTGCATTTTAGCAGCCTCTGCCACTGGAAAAATACCCTGAGAAGTGTTCCCTTGCTGCCATCGTGTGGTTCAGTGGATTGTTTCCTGCAAGTCTGCTTGTGCTGGTGGGAGTTGGGACTCCCACAGCTTTCTGAAGGCAGAGTCGTTGGGAGAAGTGGTCTTAAAGTAGGAATAGGATCACTTTGCCTCCACTTGTTTGTGATCTGTTCAGACACAACCTACGATTCACAATTTAAAATAATTTTTTAGTTGCTAAAGCTCTTAGTTTTGGACTGAAATGAACTCTTTACTGTGCGTGCTTAATGTTCAGGTGCTGATCCTGTTTCTGTCTCTGTGTATGAGAAATAGCATTGTGTTGCCATGGCTTGTTCTGTGGGATGGGCTTCCGATTTAAACTGACCTACATGTACAATAATGCTGTAAGGAATTTTGCTCATTTTTATCCCATTACTGGCCACCTACTTTTCTTCCTCATGTCCCTGAGTTTGGTCTGAGAAATGGCTGGCTTTGCATGGCAGTGGAAGGGAAATATGTGGAAATGCAAGACTTGCAGATGGTGCAGAGGGCAGGCTTCTCCCATCCCTTTCCTGTCAGTCCTCTTGTACCTTAATTCTCTTACAGCAGTTGCAAAACTGATCCCTGATGGATGCAAGCAATAATGCCCAAGATTAGGTTCAAACGAGTAGTTGATTTGTCAATTCAGAGTTTCCCTGACATTTTTTTCTATCTCTGATTAAACTGCTTCCTAGAATATTCCTGAGAGTAAATTTGATATCTTAATAGAAGTGAATTTCTCCTAGATATTCAAGGGATGATCTTCTAAAGGTGTTTGCATGGGTGTTTGTGTAGTTTCTGATAAAACATCTCAGGGTTGAGGGTTTTTTGAGAAAATTTTAGTATCTGTGGAAAACTCCAGCTAAAGCAATGTTGTCTCAAGCTCAAATGGAAAGCCAAAACAAAAACAGAGTTTATGTGTCTGGAGTATTGCAAAATGTTATATGAAGTATGGAAAGGCTGGAAAAAATGTTGGGAAAGGTGAGAAGGAAGCACCAGATGGAGCTGGGGTAAGCACAGAATGGCAGTGGTTGGAAAAAACATCCAAAGTGATTCACTCTTAAATCCAAGTGCTGAGCAAGAGCTACGCATAATGCACACTTGTTGTTTCAGTCTGGCTATTCATAGAAACAGGATCCTGTGTCCTGTCTAGCAGTACCTGGCAGATAAACAAGGTTGCATCAAGGGGCCTTTGGTGCCAGTTTTTGGGTTGTTTCTTAACTGTTGGGCATTCCTCTGCATGTCATCAACAATGAGAAAACACAAGTTTTGCAAACCAGTACCAGACATAGTGGCACAGTGTGTCTGTACCCTTAGAGCACTTGTATTCCCAGAGGGCTCCTGGTTGTTCCCTGTGTTTTTCCAGCCCACCTGCCCTTTGTAGCACAGCTGCCCTGACATCAAGATGCTCTGCACAACAGCAGCCTGTCACAGAAATCCATGACTTGGGCCAGTTACAAGCCTGTTCTTGTGCTATGAGTGTCCAGCATTCTCACCTCCCCTCGTGGTATCCTGTCATTTGTTTAGCCTGTGATGTCAGATTTAAAGGTGCCACAGCTGAGGTTTCTGGTTTAGTTTACTCCATTCATTTACATATATTTGCTTGCAATGTAAAAGTCCTGCTTAAATTTTCTGACCACTTCTTTTGGCAGTGAGCTGGAGACATTTGTTGAAGACCTGAAGAAGGACTCTGCTGCTTCCAGCAAGACAGTTACACTGAAAGACGTTGAAGATGGAGCCTTTCTTTTGCGTCAAGTGGGAGAAGCTGTTGCTACCCTGAAAGGTATGTACTTTTCCTTTTTAGTTTTCTTTTTTTCTTTTCTTCTAACCACAGAGAACAGTTTTTCCTTTGATCTGGGGGCATTAGCTTTCACTTCTAAAAAGATTTAAAGCTGGGATTAGTGAGCTTGCTTCATGGCCCTTGGAGAGAGATAGACATTCAAGTAATTGACATTCACCCAATCATCTTTTATTGCCCAGGGCTTTTATCATTTCCTCTTCAGCTTCAGAATTGTTTTCTTCGCAGGAGAGTTCCCAACACTGCAGAATAAAATGCGGGCGATCCTGCGGATCGAGGTGGAAGCTGTGAGGTTCCTGAAGGAGGAGCCCCACAAGCTGGACAGCCTGCTGAAGCGTGTGCGCAGCATGACCGACATCCTTACCGTGCTCAGGAGGTGATCTCCTTTTTGGTTTTCCTTCAAGCTTAAAGAATGCCCTCAAGCAGGGCTGGAACAGCTTTTGGGTTTATGTTCTCCCCCTCGGCCGTGGCAAATCTGAGAAATTCAGCTTGCTTGCAGTATTTATAGATTATTCCTAGAGCCCTCTCAAGGGAAATCAAAGTAGCCTTTCCTGTGCTCTGTGCAGTGAGTCCATTCTGACCAGCAACCTGAGTCACTAAGATGTTACAGTTGAGACTAGATGCCTGTCAAGTCAGCACTTCCAGATTTTGGAAGTGCCTGGATGAGAAAACTTACAGCGGCAATAGTCCTATATCTGAGCTAATTAACTTTGGGTATTTACAGTAATTTAAGGTAACAGAAACATTCTCTGACATTGAAAGGTTCAATTATATTTTAGGGAAAAAATAAAACAGTAAGAAATAAAACAGGAAAAGCATGTAAGTGGATAAAGGTGTCCCAAACCTTCTGAAAGAATAAGCTTCAAATTCTTTTTCTCTTCTGTATAAGGAAGATGAATTAGAGAAAATTGAAATATTAGATAAAACTTGATGTCCACTAAGTGCCAGTGTTTAGCTATGTTTGTCTGTATGTATGAGCAGCAAATGATTGCTGATTTTTATAACTCAGTGGACATTGGATTTAATTCCTGCTCAAAACTGTCAGTGGTAGTGGCCTCAGTTTTAGTTCAATTACAAGAAAATGTAAGTCATGAGTCTACTGTAGCTACCATTATTCTAAGGAATGTAGGGTTGCCAGTGTTTCTGTATATCTTGGAGCATATGTAAAACAGATTTGGCAATACTGGCAGATGGATAAAATGGTTTATGTAACAGATTTTTTAACAGCCATCACTTATTTTTCCATACAGACAAACATCTATATCCTTTCACATTAGTTTCTTTTCTTAAAAACTATTACAGTTATTTCCTGTCTTACAAAGAAAAACCGAACAATAAGCTATGCATAGCAAAGTTTTACCATAAGTCATTTTTTGCAGCAAAATTGCTTATTAAGCCTTAAAAAGTCTGTTTCAGTAATGGGAAAACTCATGGTATTGATGGCTTGCAACACTCAGAAGCTCAGACATTTCACAGCTAGCTGCCAGAAATAGTTGCTTCTTTACATCTTCAGCTCATCCTACCCCACACTTTTGACAGGAAGGACCTTTGTGAAGCATCATTTGAGACAGAACCTTCATTTGAAGGCTCTGTTTTGACAATGTGCCAGACTGCTGCCTCTCATTATAGGTAGCTTCACTTTTTTGTGCTTCTAGTCCAGGAACATATTGTTTAGCTAGATACACTGTATACAGTTTAATCAAGTTATTTCCATTCTCCCTCTAAAATCAACCCACTGTAACTCATGGTTTGGTCAGAAACTGCCAGAATGCCACTGAAGGTTTGTAAACACCTTAGAAGGCAAAACCATCTGAATTAGAGTAGCCTGTTTAAAATTCTGAGCCCCTTGCTGTGAGAGAAAGCTATAAAACCATACAGCTGAGAGCATCAGGAAAGTTTTAAAAAACCCACCATTTTGATTGTTTTGATGCAGGTGCTTTTTCTTTGCAAGAGTTTATTGTTGTGTGTTGCTCACGACTGGCCTTGTGCTAACCATGTGCTGTTGTGTTCCATTTGGGGGCAGACACGTGACAGAAGGGCTGCTGAGGGGTGTGGATCCATCCCAAGCCGTGCAATACTCCGCTGTGGAAAAGCCCACGGCAGCTGACACCCTGAAGAGCCAAGAGGAGCACAAGCCCGCCCAGGGACACGCACAGCAAACCCCCCCGGCCGCCCCATGCGAGTCGCAGGCGTCGTCGGTGAAGTCGGAGGTGCTGCCCTTCTCCGCCCTGACCGTGCACCATGTGCAGAGCTCGCCCGTGGTGCTGCACCAGTCCCAGCACTCGGCAGCGCTGCCCAGCCACGCCCAGGGCTCCCCCGGCGGCCCCGGCGAGGGCGCTGCCCCCGCGGCCAC
>VXBR01010425.1:5603-30523 GCA_013400215.1 Cisticola juncidis
AAAAAAAAAAAAGAGCAACGTAGAACTTGCAAACAACAAATAAAATGCAACCAAGACTACTAAAAAGTTCCTTGCAGGGGAGAAGAGGAAAATCTGGAATTCATGCTTAATCCCATTTGTGCAGGATGGGACACTAAGAGAGAAGAGGTCTGTGCAGAGAGGAGCAGGGCCAAGGACATTCCCACAGGGATCCTGCAGCCCAGGAATGCAGCAGGGGCACAGCTGGGCACTGTGTGCCAGCCGAGTCAATTTAAAGCTTTCATCAGAAACTTTTCTGAACTGGAACTGGACTGTGCTTGCTCCAGCCCAGAAGGGAGGGTTGGATGCTGCTGAGATCCATGGGGAGCCAGCAGTGCCCAGGACAGCTCCATGGAGCCCATCCCAGCAAGGCTCAGCCTGGCAGCTCCCTCATCCCATCCTGTGCCACATCCCCAGGCAGGCACAGCCTGGATCACCTCAGCCCCAGAGACAGAACGAGCCCAGAACAGAGCACAGGGGCAGCAGAGCCAGGGGCAGCAGGGCTGGGAGGAGGAGCCACAGGGCAGATCCATGGCAGAGCATGGGCAGGGTTCTGCAGCTTGGGACAGCCCTGGCACAGCCAGGCAGCTCCAGGCTTGGAAAATCCCTGTGCCAGCCATCCCTGCCCAGTGTGGAGGGCACCACAGAAACCCAACCCACGGGTGCATCACAGAATCCCGGGGTGTTTGGGCTGGAAAGGACCTTAAATCTCATCCCATTCTATCCCCTGCAGGGACACCTCCCACTGTCCCAGGCTGCTCCAAGCCCATCCAGCCTGGCCTTGGGCACTGCCAGGGATCCAGGGGCAGCCACAGCTGCTGTGGGCACCCTGTGCCAGGGCCTGCCCACCCTCACAGGGAACAATTCCTGCCCAAAATCCCATCCAGCCCTGCCCTCTCGCAGTGGGGATCCATTCCCTGTGTCCTGTCCCTCCATCCCTTGTCCCCAGTCCCTCTCCAGCTCTCCTGGAGCCCCTTTAGGCCCTGCAGGGGCTCTGGGCTCTCCCTGGACCCTTCTCCTCTCCAGGTGAGCACCCCCAGATCTCCCAGCCTTTCCTCAGGGGCTCCTGCTCTGGGCACTTGGGTCATGGCCAAGTGGGGACAGAAGCAAACTCCTCCAGGCTGGGAAGGGAGCCCAGGAGCAGGACTTGGGGACAGCCTTTCCTGATTTTGGCAATAGGAGCAGGCCAGGAGTGCATCCCTCAGGCACAGCCCAGGCTGAGGCAATTGTTCCACATGGCCCAGAGGAGCAGCAACAAATGCAGCAGCTTTGACCAGGGAAGGTTCTTCCCCAGAGGTGCTGGCACTGCCCAGGCTCCCCAGGGAATGGGCACAGCCCTGCCAGAGCTCCAGGAGCCTTTGGACAGCACTGCCAGGGATGCCCAGGGTGGGATTTTGGGGTGTCTGTGCAGGGCCAGGGGCTGGGCTGGGTGATCCTGTGGGTCCCTCCCAGCTCAGGAGATCCCAGGATCCTCTGAGTGCCCCGTGCCCCTGCTGTCCCACACATCAGCACTGGCACAGGGGGGATCCCTGTGCTCCCCCTCCATTCCTCAATCCCTGCACACACAGAGGACCCTGCAAACCCCTCCCAGCACTTGCAGACCTGTTTTATTCCTCACAGCCCTGGGTGTCCAGCAGGAGGTCAGTGCTGAACCAGCAGCTCCCTTTTATTTAAATCTTTTGATGAGGAAGGTTCTTGCCTGCAGCTGCCAGTCAGGACATCAGGCTCCTTGTTATGGTGTAAAATATGAAATAAAGGGATCCACTGAGGTGTCAGGCAGCAGCCTCTCAGCCTGCCCACTGTAAAAGAGTAAGTTTAAAATAATAAGAAGCAATAATAAAGCCCTGTCATCTCTGGAGTTCTCTCCCTTATGTAAGGCTGAACGTGATGAGAACTTACAGAAAGGAAAACCCAGTCAGAGACAGCAGGGCCTGTGGTATTTTTATCACAAAGGGACTTTGAGCAGCCCTTTCTCAGAGGGGCAGAGAGCAGAGACCCCCCTGCATCCCTGGGAGTGTCACTTGAGCCCCACAGGCTGCCCTGGCTCCGTGGGCTGGCTCAGAGCATCTCCCAAACCCTGTCAGGCAATTCCAGAGCATGAGGAGCTGCCAGTGCTGGGTGAGATAAAACTGCAGAGACTCCCAGCAGGGGAGATCAGGCTGCACAGGGTTTACAAACAGTCACCTATCAGCCACTGGGGCAGTAAATCAGATACACCAGCTCCGTATTTCAACATTTGTACCAATACAGGCCTGGCAGAAACCCTTTCTCTTTGTTTTTATTCCTGTTTAATGAGAGGGAAGTCCAGCAGCAAGGCCTCAGGGCCTGATCCTGTGCTGTTGCAAAGAGCACAGGGTGTTTTGCAGGGTTACTGAACCATCTGTGCTTTGGACTTTTCTTCCTTCAGACCCAAGCTCTCCTTGCATAGCCTTTGAGGGAACCAAGGCATTGGAGGTAATAGAAGCAGATCTGAGCTATCACAAGCACTTCAAGGGCTGTGAATTCAGCACATTCAAACCCCTAAATATCCTTAACTCGTTCAAATTATCAGAATGTTTAGATCAAACATCAAAACAGGCAGTGGAGACAATTTAACTCCTTTCACGTTTCATTTCAAAGCACTGGGTTTTTCGAACTGATAAAATTTGACCATTAGAAATTTCAGCTTTGTGCAGTACAGCAGCAAAGCATGCCAATTAAAAGATGAAAAATAAGGAGGGTTGTCATTTTTCTGAAGATATCAGAGTGGCAGCTTTCTAAGCAGAAGAGGATTTGAAGCAAAAATATTGTCAGGACAGCAACGGGGCCAAGCTTCAGCAGAGCAGCCTTTGGCTGTGAGCACCAGAGCTCCTGGGCAGCCCTGCTTTGGGAAGTTTGGGGTTTAGGGGAAGTTCAGCTCCAGCCCAAAGCTCTGCCAGGACACAGATCTGACTGACAGCTCAGCTGCTCTTTTGAAGTGAATATCAGCATTTCCTGACTCAAGGCAGAAGTTTACAAGCACAAACTTCAAATCCACCATGCAGCCCAAGGAGAGAAGGCTGCAGACAGGGCATGGAGCTGCACTGCTGATCAGGGGTTTGTGTAGCTGGCACCTTTCACAGGGGATCCCCCAGGTCTCCTGCCCTCAGTGAGCACATTCAGCCTTCAGTTCAATGCTTTAGGAGGAAGAAAACCCCAAAAATCAGCAGAACAGGACAGTGCTGCCAGCAGTGCAGATGCCTGCACAAGGCCAAGGAAAGCCTGAGGACTGGTGAGATCTGGCCACACATGGCAATGGGGCAGGCACAGAGGAAGGCACTGGCTGGAAACAGAGGGGAAATAGCAGCTTAAAAATCGCTGAGATTTGCAGCACCACACCTGCAGCTGAAATAAAAAGCAGCACTGCTTGCTGCTGGAGTCATCTGAAAGCAGGAATCTGTCAGTGCAAGGAAACATCTCTTTCATTGGCCTTATCTAGCAGTTTAGCAAAAGGGGAAACATTTTCTTCCCCAATTGTACACATGTCCCATGATTTATATTCTTTACAGTGTTTTTATGAGCTTCTTTAGCACATCATCCAGTGTAATAACAGCATGGTAATTGTGTTGGCTGCATGTCCTGGCACTTAATTATAATCCTGTCATTGTCATTTCCCAGCTTGTCTAACAGAATAACCTTGCCACGTGGCTGACATCCAATTAAGGGAGAGGGGGGAGAAGGAGAGGGAAAATACACAAATATGATATCAATAGAAAAGACAGTTGCTTGATGGCTTTGTGGTGATGTCCTTGAGTTACAACTCTGCACCCAGTGCCCACCCTCACCTGCAGGCCTCTCACACAGGATTCTGTGCACAGGGACCTCCTGCACTTCCAAGTTTTGTTTAGGATGTCTCTTCTTCCTTTCCTTCTGGGCCAGCACAAGTCAAGCTCCATCCCAGCTCTGGCAAATGTTTGCTGTCCTCACATGAATGGAGATTTCTCCCTTCCCTGGGTACAGCCCCAGCCCCAACCTTGAAATAACTGCCTGGAAACACCCAGTGGAAGATGCAGGAGGAAAAGATGGGTGGAGAATGAAGTGACACCTGGGAGAAGTTTCAAACTGAGTCAGAAGGCAGCAATGAGTTAATCCTTAATCCCAGCATTTTCTAGCTGAGATTCTGTTCCTTGTCTCCCTGCTCCTGCTGGCTAGCACAGCTGATGGGGCTGGCACCCTCCTCCAGAGCATCCTTACTCACCAGCTCCCACCCAAAATCCAATTGAGAAAGTCTGGTAAATCTGTAATAGCTCAGCTACCACCTCCAGGATGCTCAGTGTGTTCCAAAACTCAAACCCCTCCTCAAGGCAGCGTCTCTTAAAGCACCCAGCATGCAGGACTGAGCTCACCTTGTTCACCCATCCCCTCCTGCACAGGCGTTTGGGGGTTTCTCTGGGGTCACTCACACAGGCAGGTCCCAGTGCATGGATTCATGCATGGTGAATGCACCCAGTGCATGGACTGTGCTGCCACAGCCCTGGCTCCCACAGCAGCTCTCAGCACTGCTGGTAAATCTCTCATCTGAGCTTCCTGTGCAGCTCCACGGAGCCAGGGTGGGCTCCCTGGCACAGACAGATGTAAGTTTGTTATCACCATAGCCAGGTATTGGGAGTTCAGCATTAAATGCTCATTATCTGATCCCACAGCTCAGCACCACAGCAGCTAAGGAGACACTGCAGCTGCTTCCACTGCAAACTTCAGTGAATGCAGGATTATTGTGAACTCACTGCCCTGTTCTGCAGTGATTATTTATCCAGGATTAATAGGCAAAAAAAGAGCTATTTACAAATAACCCACCTGTAAAACAGTGACCTGCAGTGCTGTGAGGTGTTAGAATTCCTCACTGCTGAGGAATTTTGCATGCAGAAGTTTGCCCTGAGAAATTTCTGTAGCTTTCCAGGAGAAAATTTCCTCTCCAGACTGCTGTCCTGTATTAACAGGAGGTGTGAGCAATGAGGCTTTTCATGGGCTCCTCTTGCCTTGTCCCTGCCTGTTGCCAGCAGGGCTGTGCCCAGGGTAAGAGCCAGAGCAAAGGGACTCTGCAGTCAGGGCTTAAACATTTCCCAGGCTGTGGCTGTGTTTATTCTTCCCTGACTGCTTGAAAAAACCCTGGAACCCAAAGGAGAGCAGGAGCTGCAGTGAGACCTGTGGATTTGGGGGGCTCACCCAGAGCACCCATCACAGCTGGCATGTGGCAGAGAAATGTCCTTTTCCCTCCTTCCCAGGGATGCTCGTGGCTTTACTGTGAGTTTTGGAGCACTGGCTTCTCTCCCCAGGAGCCACAGGGAGTCCCTGAGCTGCAGGTGGGCTGAGAGGGAAACTCCATGCAGGGAGGTTTAACTTAATGGAGAGGGGCAGAGAAGAGAGGCTGATTCCCCTTTCCATTCAGAAAATCTCACGAGGATAAAATCATGAATCAAAGCTGGACTTGCAAAAGACTTGAGGTGACAGCAGCAGGATTTGGGGGAACAGACAGCCTGCAGCTGGCTCTAAGCACAGCTGGAATGGTCAGGGATTGACACCTGCTTTCCACCCCTGTGGGGCATTACCATGGGTGCCTTGGGGCAGCAACAGCTCCTGCTGCTCCTGAGGCCCCTCTGGCCAGCCCAGTCCCTTCCCTACAGGCAGGCTGTGCTCCTGATTCCACATCCTGCAGCTGCAGCAGCAGCCCCACGAGAGAACAGTCCTGCATCCCAGGGGGCCTGCAGAGGGTCACCAGGAACTGCTTCCTCTCCATTCTTGTTTTTGTTTAAAAGGCAGTCTGGTGAAGTGCTGCTTTAATGTAAATTTTCCTACAACTTGCATTTAAATTGATTTATGAGCGCGCACACCGAGGGCTGCACCAGCTTAACCAAGGCAATTAAAAACCTGATGTTAGCTTAATTGGTTTGAGGTTTGCTACCAGCAAAGCTGAGCTGTTGAGCTGCCTGTCCAGGGGCACAGCATTCCAAAGGCACGTTCAGGCTGATGTCCTTGGATGCACATCACAGCAAACGGACCCAACAAGGCAACCCAAGGGGGGCTGAGACTCCCCCAGGGTGCTCAGGGGCTGGGATATTGAATTCACCCCGAGTGCTCAGGGGCTGGGATATTGAATTCAAGTTTTCCACGTGAGATCCACGTGCCCCTGCTGGAATCAGTTCACCTATAAATTGGCCCCAAGTGCCTGCCCTTCCCAGCTGTTCTGTTAAAGCCTCAGGGGCTTCCTCAAACACAAACCAGGACGTGGTTAAGATCCAGATTCAGGAACATCCCCAATGCACTGAGGCTCCAGGAAAAGCTTTTGATTCAGCCCATCTTTCTTGGTAACTTGATAACCTGATTTTTTTGTTTTTAATCGATTCTTTCTGTCCTGCAAACAACTTTCCCTGCCCCCAGAGTAACGTAAGCACCTCAGTTAGCTGGCTCTGAACCTGCTGGAGGGGTGAGCACACCAAGCTGGGAGAAATCCCATCCCTGCTCCACTGAGCCCGGGCTCATTTGCAGATCTGAACGGGAGCCCAGGCTTTCCCCAACACGCCCTGGCTGCTGCTGCACAGAAATTGCTGTTCAGCAGGACACAAAGGGAAATCAAGCAGGCATTTCCCAGCTAAACCACAATGATCTCAGCCTGGAAATGTTCTTCTCTGTGTAGCTGATACACAGTCTGCACATGGGAGCTTCTCCCACCATGAAATACCATTCTTTGCCAATTAAAAGCACTTCCCTGAAGGAAAAAAGCTAAGGTGGGTAGAAAGAAGCTCTTAGTTTTGGTCAGGGAAAGGGAAAAGGGCAGGGAAAAGGGAAGGGAAAAGGGAAGGGGAAGGGCTTCATTAAAGCCAAATGCAATCTCATTTCTTTAAGAATTCTTCCCTGATCACTATTTCCTGTGTATACATTTCCATTTGATACAAGGATCTCGTCTGATTTAATTCTGCTTGGAAAGCTGATGGTTTTGTGTTAGTGAGAGCAGGGCTTTGCCTCTATCCAGTCAGGCTGAAAATGAAATAGCTCTGAAGAGGCCACTTCTTGTAGTACTCCTAGAAGTCCTTAAAAACCTCCAGCTCCTGCAAGATTGCCCATCCAAAATGTGAAGCAGCTCAGAAGAAGATTTTGCCTTTTCCATGTCTTGTTTCATGTCTGGATCTACACCACCCCTCTCTTCTGGGATCTCACCTTCACATTCCATCCCCCACGCTCTCCTTGCACCAAGCTGCCTCTTTGGCAAGAGCCAACACATTTGCTTCAGTCCCATTTATCTTATCACAATCAGGAGAATTAATTAAAACACCAATGACATCAACACACTCTTTGCTGGACCAGTTTATGGGCACTGAGACAAGAAGGAGGGACAAGGACTAAAACAAGCAAGGAGGGGATAAAGCAGCAGGTCCTCTGTGCCCAGACAGGTGAGGATGCCAACATCAACCACCTCATGGCCACAGCCCAGAAAGCACAGTGCACCTGTCCCTGATGAGGAAAATTTGCCATTACTTTGCAGAGTCTCATAGTAAAAGCAGAAATTCAGGTTGTACCAAAATGGTTACCTCTCAGGGTTGCTGTTCCCCGAGGTAATCAGGTTTTGCGTCTTCTCTTTTGCCCCAGGTGTTTCACACCAAAGGCAGAGACGACAAGCTGAGTCCCCAGTGCCTGTTCCAAGGTTGTTTATTCTTCATTATCTCAGTTCTGTCTCAGCTCTGCCAGGCCTCCCTGGCAGGGGCATTATCTCAGTTCTGTCTCAGCTCTGCCAGGCCTCCCTGGCAGGGGCATTATCTCAGTTCTGTCTCAGCTCTGCCAGGCCTCCCTGGCAGGGGCATTATCTCAGTTCTGTCTCAGCTCTGCAGGGCATCCCCAGCAGAGCAGGACTGGGCGGCTCAGAGAGCCCCACACCTCATGTACAGCACCCCTGACCCAACCCTGTCCAAAATGCACTTTTTATTGACAGAATTTTACCAATGCCCATTGCCTATGCTAACATGGCATTTCTACTCTAAACCAATCTCTAAAATCCAACTCAGCAAAAGATGGGGGACGAGAGCAAGAACAAGGAGCACAGGGGCCACTCCCCAATTCCTCCAGCTTGTCCCTTCAGCCCCACATACTAAGAATCCTAATTTCTATATTTATATTCTATAACAAACTAGCTACTATTTATTTTTAAATTCTTAGGATTTGTGATTCCTCTTACATGTGAGTATTCACTGCCATGGCAGGGATCAGAGGCAGTGTCCTCCTGGGCTCTGTGTGAGGCTCTGACCCCCCTGTACAGGTCCCAGACCCCCCTGTCCGGTCTCCAAACCCTCCAGGGCTGCCAGTGGGATATCCTGGACTCCGACAGTTACCAACAGTTATTGTTTTTACATTTATCACTGTATTTATCATTGCAGCTTTTGCACCGAGGTCTGGTCTCAGTCCAGCCCTCATCACCTCAATGTTTGGGAAGCTTTCCTGACCCTGGCCTTGCACTGAGGATTTGTTGTGTTTTGACCTCTTTGAAGTCAGAAGTTTCACTTTACCAGCTTTGTTTTCCTCTTCATCCGAGTTACCTAAGGGAACCTTTCACATCTGACCCAGGCAAAACCCTTTCATGTAGAAGCTGGAGATCAAAGTTCATGTACCCACCTCAAAGGGCTTCACAAAAACACAATTAAAAGCACATCCTCCCAACTGGAGGTGCATCCTCACACCCACAAACAGGTGAGACAAGAGCAGCACAAGAATCCCCCACACCAGGATCCCGTTTGAAAGGATCAAACAGGAAAGGACAAAGGAAAAAGCAGAGGAGACCTCCATGGAAGAAAAGTGATGGAGATCCCCTTCTCCACAAAATCAACTTTCCATCCCCTCCCCTTATCCCAGATTTGGATCCTCAGTTGTGCCATTTCAGATTTTCCAAGGATAAAATCAATTTTCCAAGGACAAAATCTTTCTTTCAGCAGCCCAGAGTTGACAGGAGCACAGGGGGGTTGCCCATCCTCGGGCACAGCCCAGGGATGTGACCCAAGGCCAGCCCAGGTGAGGGTTGGCTTTTGAGGGCTGCTCTGGTCACAGAAATCTGACCTGGGATTCTCAGGAAGTGCTCCTGAAAAGAGCTCTGTCCAGCCTGTTCTTGTGCCATGGCATTTTACAAAGTTAACCAGGTGCTTTTTAATTTTTTTAATTAAAATTGACTTTTAGTTTGATTTTAATTTAATTTAAAATTAATTCTGATTTTTTTTAATTAATTTCCATGTTATTTCTTTTAGCTTCATCTGATACTGCCCCACTTGAGAGCAAAGTTAGTAGGAAACCTCTGCACTGGAGAGCAGAGAAAATCTTATCAATTAGCTTATCTCTACTGTAGCAGGTTGCCAGCATGGCCCAGGTACTTGTCCAGCACTGAATCCAGGGAATCCAGCAGTGGCTGGGGGGATATTGAATGTGGGAGCTTTGTTTGTGTCACTGGATGAGCCTGAGCAACCCCTGCCACTCCTGTGTGCCCCACTTTCCCTACTGGTAACTGGAAATTATTCCTAAGGTCTCCTGAGCTTAGGAATGCTGGAGGAAATCTGCTCCCACAAAACATTAGGGTCTGGTTGAAGTGAAACAGTGCAACAGGCTCCAGCATAAACCAGTATAACCAGTCAGGGACAGGTTTGCCACAGGCACCAACCCAGGCCGTGGGGTACCAGAGCTCCCAGTACAGCTCCCAGGGAGACCCTGCTGATGGTCTGGGATGGCTCCAGCCCATCCCCTCTCCCTCCCTCGTGCTCCAGTTTCCAACCAAATCCCAGCAGCCTGTTGCTGTAGTGCACCCAGGTCTCCCCCATAAAAACAGGCTTTATGAACACTTTGCATGATCAATACAATTTTCTGTTTCTCTCCAAAGCCTGGAGCAGTGTCACGATGAGGAATGGAGGTCAGGGCCCCGAGTTCAGTGCCTGGAACAGGCAAGCAGCAGGTTCAATAAACCCAGAGTGCAGGAGAGCTCTGGCAGCCTCTGCTGAGCTGCCCCCAGTCCCCAGCTCGTGGCCATTTGCAGCTTTGTCCCTTTTCCCGTAAGGCTTTTCAAGCAGGGGGCTGATATTTATATCTGCATGCACTGTGCTTTGCTGGAAGTGATTAAGCATTTCTAATGAGACAACAATAAAATGCATTTACTTTATTTGGTGCACTAACTATTTCATTTGGAATGATTTAGTGCATGGTGTAATTGCTGTTTCTAAACACTGCTGCCTGCCTAGGGGTTCCCACAAGAGGTTTGTTCATTAGTGAGAAGAGCATAAACAGGGAATTCTGGAACTGCTACCTGTGTGGGGCCAGGAGATGGAACAAGGTCGAGATGCTGTTGCAGGGGCTTCTTTTGGGAAAATGAGGTTGGTTTATTAAAGTCATAACCCAGGCTGTGAGCTTAGGTCAGCACAGCTCTGCAGAGGCACCAGCTCTGGGGGAAATTAAAATGCCCCTTGCCATGAGCTCAGCACTGTGTGCACAAACATCTCTGAGCTCCAGAGTGGGAGTGGTGTGGTCACTGTGGGGACAGGAGGGGCAAACCTCATGTCTTGGTTTGGAAAGACAGGGATCTGTCAGGGAAAACTGGAGCTTTCCTTGGAATGGAGAATGTAAAATTCCCTCCCTCCAAATTATTACAATTTTGCAATTAGGAGTTTTCAGGCAAAAATATGGGAATAGGAATAACAGTTCTTTACTAGGAATATTGAAAAATACATATGCAGTAACAAAACAAACAAACAAACAAACACAAATACCAAGCAAGCAAACAAACAAAAGTCCTAGAAAACCTTGACAGAATCAGGAATAAGACCTGACACCCTGTTGTTGTCAGGGTGTTGGAAGCAGTGCAAATAAATCCTCCTGGTGAAAAAGATGTGGTTCTGTTGGAGCAGAGATGATCCTGCAGACAGGTTCAGTGCTGGTGAAATGGGTCCGCTCTTCCTCTGGGAATCCAGTGGCAAAGAGGAATGTCTGGGGTCCCTGTGTCCCCATTTTTATCTGGGTAGGAATGGTTGGCTCCTCCCCTGGGTGTTCCATCTCCCAATGGATGATGCAATGTGTGATGTCACTGTGACCCTCAGTGGCCCATGAACAGAAGATCTCCCCGAGGGTGGGCAGTGGTGACAGAGATCACAAACCCTGCCCCGCCTGGTTTAACAGCCGGGCTGGGATCAGAAGGCTCCGCCCTCCTCCCCTGGAGTTACAAGAGATAAAGGAAAAATAAACCATCCCCAGCTGCTTTCTACAGATGAAATAGGGCACACATTTTTTGGTTACATAACCCAAGACACCTCACCCTGCAAGTGTTCCTGGTGAGAAACTTTCTGCAGGCAGAGCAGAGGGCAGGAGAGGTGCTCACCAGGGCCCTGCATGGAGCCACGGCACAGACTGTGCCCACTGGGATCAGTCCAGAGAGTGAAGCCTGAGGAGGGACTAAAAGAGGAGTAGGAAATGAATGAGCTGGAGACAGGATGGTCTGGCTGTGATCATCTCATGGCAGAGAAAAAGAGAAGAAAATAACAAACAACAATAATAATGTTCCCTGTGAACGATGTGAAAATCCCACACAACTTAGCAGAAGACAGCAGCAAAAACTTTGGGGGTGATTGAGAAATACTGAAGATTGATTTTGTGGTGGGTGAAGTCAACCTTATCTGGGTTTCTTGAGCAACACATGAGCTCCAAAAAATCATCCCTTTGCCAGGAGATCCTCACTGAAAAACGCTGTTCTGGGCACAGAATTCCATGGATTTCCAAACAACACTGTGCTCCCAGAGAACCTGGATTATCGGGGCCTGAGCTTTAGAGGAGCACAGAACACAACAGCTGAGGCTTGGAAATAGATTTCCCACCCTGGTTTTGTATTCAGACAGCATCGTATCACATGCTGTCTGAAACAATTAGTCATTGTTTCTTTCAGAAAACTCAGGTCAGGAGCCCAAAATACAAATTCTCATTATCACAGGGACCTTGCAAGTCAAGGCCCTGGGCTTTTTCTGGCTGCTTTGACCTCCAAGCCTCTCCTTTCACCACTTTTCCTCTGGACTCTGGCTTGCCAGATGGGATTTTGCAATACTTTGCCTCTCCTCCTCCCAGCTGCTCCTCTCCAATTCCTGCTCTGGGACACCCAGCCAAAGTTCTTGGAATAGCCATGCCCTGGTGAACACCCCTTGGAGAGGAAGCTCGGAGCCAGCTGCCTTTTGGGAAGTGCAGGGAGGGATGCAGCCTCCTCTCTTGGGGGAGAAGGGATTTAGGACAGGGAGTCTCACGGATCTGGAGGAAGGAAGGAGCCAAGAAGGAATGGGTGACCCCACAAGGCGAGGGCAAGCCAGGAGGAAATGTCCCCTGATGGTGACAGAAACGGGATAGGAGCATCCCAGCAGGGAGAGCTTTGGCACTCAGACAGCTGAAGGAGGGGGGGGATTGCTCATGCAAAAGGAACTTCCAGGGTTGGAAGCAAACATTCCTGGAGAAGCCAGGCCAGAACTGTGGAGTTTCCCAGCTATGCCTGTGACAGGACAACTTCAGGGAGGAGTCCCAGGCCAAGTCAGGCTGGTACCGCCCCCCAGTCACCTCCCAGCAAAGTCACCCTGTGCCCCTGGATGCCATCCAGAACCCTCCCTGGGGCCAGCTCTGCCCTTTCCATCTCTGACTCACTGCTGCTGCAGGAGCTGCATCACCACAGCCCCTGCAGGCACTGCTGGCAGCAGGACCTGCCCTGGGCATTCCTGGGAGTGCCTCTCCTCCAGAAAGGGCCCTGGAGGCAGCTGCCCCCTGTGCCAGGGTTTAGTTGATGAGGAGGTGTCAGTCTTAGGCTGGACTAGATGATCTCAAAGGTCTTTTCCAGCCTTTTCAGCCTGTGATCCTGGGATTGATTCTGTGATTCTCAGGGGTTCTCCAGGCTGTGATTCTCCAGGCTGCAGGAACACAGGGTCAGTGAGGTTTGAGCTGCTTTTTCTGCAGTGTGGACCATGAGCCCCTCTCTCTGTCCTGCACCCAGCTTAGCCCAGTTCCTGCTGCCCTGGAAGAAAAATTCCTGTGCAAATGGATGGCAAGGGGGGGAGTTTTTACAGGCAAGCTGCAGTTGGGGACAGGGATCCCACCATTCCCAGGCTTATGAGGCCTCTGGGCAGTGCCTGAATTTGCCCTTATGTGAGTCTAAAACATTCTTTTTTCTCAACATCACTTGCCTTTGTTACTTTTAAAAAGGAGCACAGCTCACCAAGAGCATGGGAAAGGGAACAAACCCATTGTTTCCTGCAATCTAAGCTACCAATTTTTAAACCCACCTTTCAGATTCCAGAGGCGTATTAAGACATTTTGCAGGTGAATATTTTTCAGTTACCAGGGAAAACCAAAACCCAGCAACTTGGCATTTGAGTAAATAATCCCAAATATGACAAATAACAGGAGAAAACTGTGTTTTCTACCCAAATCCCCAAAGAAAACTAAAAATGGGCAGAATAAGGAAGCATGAAAATGATACCACAGACACTGCAGGCACAGCAGAGATAAAAACGCTCAAAGGAGATCCACCACAGGATACACAAAGACAGAAATAAGAAAAACTAAGAACTTAAGATGTTCCCTTTGTTCCTTGACTCTTGCAGAAAAGCTGGGAGTTGTTGAGGAAAGGGAACATCCCCCATTTGGACCCTCTCTGGGAAGTACTGCAGGATTCAGCTCCTGGAGTTCTGTGATTTCACCTCCTATTGCTACCAACTCTCAATTTCCAGTGCTTGCAACTGCAAAGAACCTTCCAAAAGCATTTCATTTTTCCCAGAATTCTGTGTCTGCCTCACTGCCAGTCCAGAAAAAGATCAGAAAAACTCAGGTTTCTGTTTGTGTGGTCAGACTTGTCTGGAGCAGCCCATCCTGCCCAAAGGCTCCAGGACCTTCCAGATGAGGAGGATTAAAAAAGCAAGGTAGAGTAGCATCATTATTATTGTTGTTGTTATTATTATTATTTTCCACTTTATTTCTTTAATTTAATTTCATGCTTGCCTTTTGTTTTGTTGGTGTTTTGTGCACTGGAACATTTATAATCAGTCATTATTCTGGTTGATAGAGAATGCACAATGTTTTAGGAGTGATATGACATTTACGTTCACTTATGAGTTATTAGATGTCTCCTTATGAGCAATGAAGAATGTCAGATCTTGACATCTTGTATTTTGCATATCACAAGGGTTCCTTTGGAGCTGCTTCCACTCTACTCACTGCAGAATCACAGACTGACAGAATCACTGAATGGTTTGGGTTGGAAGAAATCTCAAGGCTCATCTTATTCCAACCCCCTGCCACAGGCAGGGAATCTTCCTCTGGAACAGGTTGTTCTCACCCAGGCACAGAGGCAATCACACCTTCCTAACAAAATAATAATAATAATTCCAGCCTCCATCCCATAATTTACATTCTGTACAATGCAGATGTAAAACACAGTTCTGCGTTTTTGTTCATGGGACCTTTAAAGTCAAGGATGCTACTCCTGTGAGAAAGAACTACTCAAGGTTGTAAAAACAGATCTTGGATGCATTGTAAAGGAGAATTATAGTGGTGTTTAACGCTCAGTTATAAGCTGGAGCCTACAGAGTAAAGAAACAGGTCCTGTTCTCACTTCATAAAAATTCCTGTCATTCCCAGCCTTGGCAATGGGCATTGAAATCCTTCAGCCCCTGCTGGTCCCTGCATCCTGCTGCTCCCAGCACTGCCCATCCAGGGGTTTCTGCTCACCCACCTGGGGCTCACAGGGAATTCTTCCATGGGATCAACCCCTCACATCCCTGTCTGGAGCTGCCCAGGGGCTTTGGGGATATCAGCAATGTCCTGGTTAAAGGAACTCTGTCCCTACAGGGTCCAGTGACGAGGGACCATGGACAGGGAGCCTGAAAGATGAAGAGAGGGCACTGACAGGAAACAGGGGGACAGCTTCCAGGATTAGGTGGGATATGGGGAAGGGATTGTTCTAGGAGGGTGGGCAGGCCCTGGCACAGGGTGCCCAGAGCAGCTGTGGCTGCCCCTGGATCCCTGGCAGTGCCCAAGGCCAGGCTGGACAGGGCTGGGAGCAGCCTGGGACAGTGGGAGGTGTCCCTGCCATGGCAGGGGTGGCACTGGATGGGCTTTAAGGTCCTTCCAACCCAAACCAATCTGAGGTTTGTGATCCCTGCAGATATTTGAATATCCAACCTCTCATCCCAAAGTCTGGGAAGTTAAGAGGGTTTCTAGATCTTCCCAAAAAGCTTCCTTCTGGGGGTAACTGAGATCTCCATCCAGACCCCGTGTCCTTTCAGTAGCACAAAAAGCCTCAGTGAAAACAATCCCCTGTCTGCCAGGGGTCTGCCCTGTCCTCTCTGCACAGAGCTTCCAGCAGAGGTATTCAGACCCCGAGTGGAAGGAGGGAAGGCACACCCAGGCACGATCCAGTGTCCCTTTGTGTCCCTTTGTGTCCCTGTGCTCCTGCACAAGGGACAGCAGCGTTCCCAGCCCAGCAGTGCAGAGCCACTCCCAGCTCAGCTCCAGCCCTGCTCCTCACAGGAGCTCACAGGAGCACTGACCAAGGCCATTTGTCTCCACCAGACAACTTTCTCCAGCCCTCTCTGCTGCTCCAGGGCTTTGATTTAAGCCACTGCTCCTCCTCAAAGGAGCACTGGAGCATCCCCACTGCAGGCTGGGAGTGCTGGGAGCACTTTGGGGCTGCATTCATCAGGGACAGGCACCACAGGCACACAGAGAGCTGAGAGGGGGCAGAGCACAGAGGAGAACAGGCAGATCCAGGGATAACGCTCTTGCCAAGCAGGTTACATCCAGGTGATGCCTTCCCACTGCTGTTCAGGTATGGAAAAGGCTTCTCTCCCCCAAATCAGTCTGGCAGCAGCTTTCCCTGGTTCTGTACCAAAATGTGGCAGCAGTCTAAGCAGTTAAAAATTCAAACCAGTCTCACGAGGGAAAATTTAATTTGGTTGTCCCTCATCCTGCTTCTCTTTCCCAAGGCCATGCAGAGAAAAGGACACACAAACCACAGTTTTAGAGCTAAGGAAATACTCCCAAATGTTCCCACAAACTTCCCATTCAATTAACTTTGGTCCTTTGGGGGACCCCCTGCGGCTGGGGTTGTTGTCATCACTACTACTACTACTACTACTATTATTATTATTACTATTATTATTATTATTTACAAGCAGGCATTATAAATTATTATTTACTTTACAGGCAACCTTATCCAACCATCAATATCCACAATATCCAAAGACAGCAGATTTGGATCTGTAGGTTCAGAGAATACCAAGAGCACTGTGAGGATGCTTTGTAACAGAGGAGCAGAAACAGTAATGGGGACCAGCTATGAACACTCCTCTAAAATAAAATGAAACTGTTTGAAATAGTTCATTCAAAATAAGGAAAAGAGGTCAAGGATAAGCATTGGTTAAAATGGAAACAAACTCTGGCAGAGAAGCTGTGGCTGCTCCATCCCTGGAAGCGTCCAAGCCCAGGTTGGATGGGGCTGGGATCAGCCTGGGATTGTGGAAGGTAGAACAAGATGGTCTTTGAAGTTCCTCCTAATCCAAACCATTCTGGGATTCTCTGATAAGCAAAAAGGGGAAAAAAGAACTTAGGAAAATTTTTGGAAGAGTTGACTCCAATGGGAACACACAGATCAAGAACTAGAGAGCAGCCCAGGGTGGTTGGGCAGAGATCTCACTAAAAATTCATCCCTAATTTAGATTTAGGTAAAAACCAATGAGTAACCCTGTGCAAGCTTGGAACCTGAGGCAGAAGGATCACGAGCACATAAAAGAACAGCACAGGCACAAACAGGGCTCAGGCAGCCCTGGGATGATCACCCCTGACCAGAGGAGAAGGGGATGGAACAGAAGCCACACCTTGGCATCAGCCCAGCTGCAGATCTGCATTTGTGCAAGCCAGGAAACAATCCCGAATTCTGAACAGTTGATTTTTGTCTCTACATTAATGCACAGATCTCTATTCAGAGTCAATGCTGTGCCCTGTTTGTTGGGGGTAATTTTCTCCTTGGAAGCAGCAGAGGCAGCAGTCCCTGGCCCCAGTACAAAACTCTGCCCAGTTGCTTGGTCATAGGACTGAGTGATAAATTCAGCTCTAGTTTCTTCACTGACTGAGCTCACAAGTTGTGCTTGAAGAGTTTAAGGTGAAAACCTGACACTGTTGGAGTCAATAGGTGGGGTTTTTTCACTGCCTACCCTAATAACCCAGAAAATATTTAATTTGTTTGTTTATGAGTTGAATGTTGTAGGCAGAAGAGGTCTGAGCCAAGGCTTTCCTCAGAGTTCATTTAGCTTGAGTATCAGCTCTTTACTGCCCACAGAGCTTCATCAGTCACCTGATCCTACATTTGCACCTGCTTTTGTTGCCAGAGATGCTGCAAAACTGTGCAAAATCCCCCAAGATCACATGCTGGGCAACAGAGAGCTTCTCCTCCAGCTTTTCCACAAGCAGCTGCGTGTCACTGCTTGTATTTCCCATTAATATTCAAACACTTCTTTTCTCACAGAACTTTCCACAAACACAATTTACTTCTATGAATGCTGATGAGGAATGGACAGAATGGATCAGAAAACGCTGGAAATTTTATTGTTTTGATTGGAATGAGTATTCCCACACATTGCTCCCTTCATTCAGGCACACACTTGCACAAGTCATGGTTTTATTATGAATTTGCTTTAGTTTCCTGTGTTTACTGAACCCACCTTAGTGCTGAGCACTACAAGCAGCAAAGTCAACATGACAAAGTCAACCATTAGCAACAATTACAGCTCAGGTTTGGCACTGAAATCACTTCAGACTCTGGCAGCTGCTGCAAAATATGGAGAGCTTCACCTCCAAGGCACTGCAGCTTACCTCTCCAAAATTCCAGCAGGCAGGACTGATCCCTGCAGAATCCCTTCCCTGTTCTGTATCCCCCTTAATCATCACCAGGCCACTTCCAAGCCAGGGGCTCCTCAGGAGGAAAAGGACCTGTGCAGCAGGATCACTGCCTCAGAAGGAAATGAAAGGAAGAGGAAATGGAAGGAAGGAAATTAGAGGTTGATTAAGAAAGATCATCAGCACTTCTGGGCTGGGACCAAGCCCTGTGCTGGGCACGCTGGGACACCTGCATGTTGCCCTGGTTTTTCTGAGATTTTTCAAAGCCTTCTATTTGCTTATAAGATGGAGTCAGTTCTTTAGTTACTGTACAGTATTAAGGGTCAGTTTTTCACTTTCTCACACTTTGGAACATAAACAACCTTTCTTGATTTTGTTCACTTTCCTTTGCTTACATATTTCCAGTCTGAAAATAATGTTGGTTGACAGCTGCTCTGGCCAGTGGGGTGAAGGGGTAGTAACCCCAGAAGCCAACCCACTACCAGACCCACAGAATTATAAAATGAAAAGAAATAAACAGGCTGGGTTCCTTTTGCTGAGGAGCAGCTTTCACTGCCTACGTGTTTTGATTTTACGTTCCGGGCAACACCTGTACAGATTCTTCTCAATCATCTCTAGAAAAACTTGATTTCATCTACTTTACCTATCCTGGAGAATGTTGTGTTACAAACTCTGGGGCTCCATGTGGGGACACAATTTCCAGACACATTTTAGCATGTGCTGAAATAATTACCAGTGAGGAGAAGGTATCTGGGATCCCAGTTAACCAGCCAGGCAACCTCCTGGAAATAGCTGATAGAAAATAGCTGATAGAAAATAGCTGATAGAAAATATCTGATAACCAAGCACCTGCAGGGACTGTGGTGGCAGGGCCAGGACAGCTCCTGCATGCACAGATCATTACAGGGAATTGCATCCCACATAACCAGAGGAGCATTTTCAATGTACAGACAGTGCCCAGCTTCTTGAGATCCTGACTTTGCCAACTCACAAATGCCCCCAGCTCATGGATTCTTATAAAATCTAAAAGCTGAGAAGGAAAAACATCCTACAGTCTAGCAGCACTGATTTCTCACACAGTTAATCACTGGATTTTGATGTTCTGACCCACAGCAAGTCCTCCAGCTAAGCTATAATGAGGAGCAGCAGAGAGCTGCTGGAGCTCCCCAGGACCTCCAGGACAGAGGGCTGGAAATGGTGATTACCAGTTGTTTGCTAGACAGCAGAGATAAATGCCTGATGAATGCCTCAGGACACTTCTTGTCATCCCCAGCCTCTCTAAAGTGCTCTCCAGCCCTTGCCCCTGTCCTGCTCTGTCATTCCCAGCAGATCCTCCCACACCTGCCTCCAGCTCTTACCCAGCCTCCCTCTCCTCTATTCCTCCTCCATAATCGAGCCCCAAGGGGCTGATTTTGTTGGCAGCTTTCTGCCCTATCTGTGAAAAAAAGCTGCCTCCAGCCCCCCAGAAGCTCCAAGGCTGCAAGGGCTCTCCTAAACACACATTTAATCTATTCCTGGTGCTCCCTCTAATGCAGATGCAGCCTTTGCAGAGGGTATCAGTGCTCAGGCACCTGTCACCATTAAGTTGCTTTCCCCACGTGCTGGGCCCGAGCCCTCCCTCAGCCCAGGCTGCATTTTTAGCTATATTTGGACTTTTCCCAGCCTGCACATTCTCCTCCTGTATCAGCCAGCCCAGGGCTCCGGTTCCAGCTCCCAGCCTTGGGAACTGGGCTGCCCATTCCCCAGGCTGGGATCAGCCAAAGGCTAATGGCCCATCCCACCCAGCTCCTGGTGCAGCACTGCTGGCCTTGGTCACTGATTTGGGTCCTGTTTGTCTGCCAGGCACATGGGGCAGTTTTAACCCTTTCAGCTCTTTGGTCTGTGCTCTGCTCCTTGCCTTGCCAGCTGTGGAAGAGGGTGAGAGCTCATCCTGCCCCAGAAACAGCACCCAGTAGCTGCTGAAGGTCTAGAGAACTATTTTAGAGGATTAGAAGCAAGATTCCAACCTGGCCAGCAAATATCTAAAAGCTTCAAACACCTGTTTTACAGCCAGTTTGGGTTAATGGGGGTGGCATGGGGGCATCCTGCCATTTCAAAAGCAGCCAGTTCTCTTCACTTCCAACACAAAGCAGGCTCTTGGTCCCAGCTTTTCTAAGATCAGCACACAAGCCCTGCTGTGCCCTGCCTTGCCCTCTGTGCTGGGGTTGGGCTCACAGGGCTGCCTCCTCCTCCTCCTCCTCCTTGCTGCCAGAGAGCTTTGGCAGCACCAGAGTCACAGCTGGGACCCACGGGCAGGCAGGGCTCAGCAGAGAGGGGAAGGAAATCCCAGCTCTGTAAATAGATCTGGTCCCTGCGAGCAGCAGCCACAGGGTCTCTGCTCCTCATCCTCACCCAGGGGGCCCTGGGCTCTGCAGAGTCTCCTCAGGGCCACCTCCCACCCTGCCCTGGCTGTGAGCCCTTCCCAAAGGGAAATGGGAGGGTCAGGTGCTGTTCATGCTGGTTCTGGCCAAGATACTCATGTCCCTCATCCCTGTGACCCCACCACATCCAACTGTGCCCAGCACCCTCAGGGGTGACAGGATGGCCAGCTCAGAGCTGCCCGTGGTGGCCCACGCCCTGGGGGACACAACATGGGCCAGGGAAAACCTCTTCTAAACCCTGAAGTCTGCTCTGAGCTCCAGTCCATGTTCTGCCCAAGCTGAGAGGCCACTGAGCCCTGCAGAGCCTGTCCAGTCACTTGGAATTCTCACTTCCATCATGAGATGTTGGAATCCATCTGCTCCTGGCTGGTGTGACAGGAAAATCCAGCAGGATCCAGCACTGTGCTCCTGCTGCCACAGACAGGCAGAGGGACCCCAGGTACTCAGGAGATTTCTGCTTTGGCCAATGTTTGTTTCAAATGAAAACCACACCTTCCACAAATGATGGGAAATCAGGGGGAAATCTCCAAAGCCCAGCTCTAGGAATAGGCAGAGTTGTTTCAGATTAATGTTCATGATGAGTGCTTTATTTCCTTCATACCCCACATATCCAGATGTGAAACTTCCAAGGGAAATTTGGGGAAGTGTCTTCCTGTGTGGTGAGGAGACGCAGCCAAGGCTTTTGGGCTCCATGAGCTCAGGTGAGCTGGGGAGGTCACAAGTTCTAAACCACTGAAAATTAAATTCTAAAACCTGTCAGGCTAAAATACAAATCCTTGCAGAGGTGCTGGAGAGCTTGTTACAAGCCAAGATCACAGCAGTGGAGTTTAGCATTTCCCCTACAACTGCATTAACCATAGGTCAGAAAAGGACAAAATCACTTCCACCTCCTGTTTTGTAATATTTTCATTTGTCACTCTGAATCTTCTCTGGGCTTTCAGCCCTGGGCATGGTTTGTGAGCTGCTCTGGGCTGCTCAGGCTTGTCACCTGCACCAGGGCCAGGGCAGGGAGCTCAGCCCTGCCTTTAGACTTCCCTACAACATCCCAGAGATGCTGAGAAGGACAACAAAGGACTGAGTGGGACAGACCTGTACATGGACCCAAAACCAGACTGGAACAATTAAAGCTCTTAGGTCTAATGCCCACTGAGCAAATTATATTTTTTTACATATTAGGAAATTCACAGATTACTCTGAGGTTTCTCAAAAGTCATGGAATTGCAGAATATTCTGAGCTGGGTGGGACCCACAAGGATCATCCAGTCCAACTCCTGGCCCTGCACAGGCATCCTCAACAATCCCACCCTGTGCATCCCCAAGAGCCCAAAATACAGAGAGAAACTGGGTTTGTGGAGCTGGGATTCTGCTGCAGGCAGTGATGTAAGAACATAAGAAAAGTGTCAGAGATACTTTCCGTAATATTTAGTCAAAAAAAATCCCTGTGCTCCTCAGTCCATCCCTTACTGCTCTGCAGGGATGTCAGCACATGGAGGGCTCAGAGGGATGAGGAGATGCCTGTGGAGTGAAACTGTGCTGGGAAACCACTCCTCCCTCTGGGAGAGGGTTTGTACCAGACACCTCACAGAGACTGAGGACAGGGTGACAGAGCAGGGCCATGCTCTGCTCCAGAGGGGCGTGTGCAGGGCAGTGACAAATTCCTGCAGAGCACATTCCACTGCTCCTAAAAAATGGAGCCAGCTGCAGGCAGGTGGAAGGAGAGAGATTGATGGTCCAAGTTCAGAAGGGACTGTCACAGGGGCTTGATAAATACAACCCATCAGAGCATTAGTGGCATGTGAATGCAGGATGTGAAATAATGCTGAGTGAAACTCAGCCACCCTGAATGCAGCTGCAGAGCTTTATGCAGCTCCTGCACTCAGTTTTCCACCAGCTGGGTTTCCCTCCAGTGTGTCCAGCACAGGAAGGAGAGCAGCTTTCTCATCAGATATTTCACTTATTCCCTTATGAGTGTTTTTTCAAGCATCATCTGCCCTCCTGCTCTGCCTAAGGAGCAAGATGGACAAATTATTTTGCTCTTTGTTTCTGTTCCCTCCCAAAGCTTCACTGGGAAAGGTCCCCTGTGCCCAGAATGGTCCTCAGTGCTCCGAGACAGTGCCCAGTCATTGAATCCCAGCTGAGCCCAGGAATCAGCAATGTCCCACACGGGAATGCTGTCCATCTGTCACCTCTGCACACCCTGAGAGATCCCAGCAAGGGTGGCAGAAATCATGGAATGGTTTGAATTGGAGCGACCTTGAAGCCCATTCAGTGCCCCCCCTGCCATGGCAGGCACACCTCCCACTGTCCCAGGTGCTCCAAGCCCTGTCCAGCCTGGCCTTGGACAATTCCATGGATCCAGGGGCAGCCACAGCTGCTCTGGGCACCTGTGCCAGGGCCTGCCCACCCTCACTGCTGGAAGGATTCCTTCCTGGCAGCTAATCTAAAACCCTCCTCTTGTAGTTTAAACTTTTCCTCCTTGTCCTGTCACTCTCTGCCCATGTAAGTGTGTTCAGGCAGTTTTCTTCTGAGGGAAGGCTCAGGACCACCCAGTAGATGTTCTCCTCACTGAGGACAAAGGTGGCTCCTTGTCCCAGGGGTCTGTCACCCACAACACTCCTAACTTTGCTGTCCCTGGAGTTTACAGCCTCACATGAGCATGCCCTGCCTGCACCTTTGCTGCAGAAAAAGGTGTTGGCACTGCTCAGGTGAGGCCCTGTGGAGTCCCTGGCCCTGGGGGTAAAGAAAGCTCCCCCTACCCAAATGCAGGCACGTGGGGATCCCATAGCATGAGCAGCAGCCAGGCTGGCCCAGAGGAGCCCTGGCTGTGCCAGTGCTGCACAGGGAGGCAGGAAAACCCCAGGGACCCTTCCCAGTCCACCCAGTGGGAAAAGAAGCCTTCCTCCTCCAGTGCAGGGCACAAGGACACCTCTGTGGTGTGTGAGCAGGCAGCAACCCGGCCAGAAGAGAACAGAGAGCTGCAAGTGGGGATGCTCCACCCTGCAGAGGAAGTCAAAAGCCCTTGAGAACCACTGTGCCTTGGGCTGCACTGCAGGCTGTACCCAGCAGTTATTCTGTATTCTATCCCAGCTGTTAAACCAGCTGGGGCAGGGCTCTTTATCCCTTCCAGGACCCATCCTCCCTCCAGGGGATCTCTGCTGTCCATGGGCCATCCAGGCTCCCTGCAGGGCTGATCCAATTCCAGCGTCCATGGGAGATGCTGCACCCAGGGGAGGAGCCCAAATTCCCACCTGGATAAAGCCTGGGATTGAGAGCCCAGCACAGCCTGTGTGCTCTGCATTCCCACCTGGATAAAGCCTGGGATTGAGAGCCCAGCACAGCCTGTGTGCTCTGCATTCCCAGAGGAAGAGCAGACCCAGCTCACCCCCACTGCACCTTCAGAGGAAACTGCCCCCTCCTCCAGGATCATCTCTGCTCCCACAGAGCCACATCTGGCACTGCAGGAGGGCTGGGCTGGGCTGCTGCCAACACCCTGAGCAACAGGGCTCAGCCTGTGCTCTGACTGTCAGTGGTTTCTTTTTATTTGGTTGGGGTTTTGTACTATTGCATTTTTATTTTAATTTTCCTAGCAAAGAACTCTTCTTCCCATTCCCATATCTTTGCCCGAAAGCCCTTTAATTTCAAAATTATAATAATTCTGAGGGAGGGGATTTACATTCTCTGTTCCAAGGGAGGCTCCTGCCTTCCTTAGCAGACACCTGCCTTTCCAAACCAAGACACGGTGCCATTCTGTCCCAGGGAAAAATCCCTTCCTGACCCCACAGCTGGGACCAGCTGTTCCCCAAGCACTGAGCAGGACCTGCCTCCCCATCACACCTCCCAGGAGATGCCCAGCCCTGTTCCCCCTCAGCCTGGAGCCATCTCAGGACCTTCCAAGTGACAAAATTCCCCCCAGTCTGATGGACCTTGGGAGCAAGAACTCCCACTGTGCCTGGCAGGACCCCAGTGGGTGCTCTGGGGCTCCCCTTGCCCATCCCATTCCTGCTGTGGCTCCATGGGGGAGGATGGGGAGTGCCAGGGTGCTCCTCAGGCAGCACTCCCTTGGCTCACCACTGTGATCCAGCTGGAAAGGTCTGACAGCCTCGGGCAGCTCCAGGGGTTGGAAGTGTCCTCCTCACCCCGTCAGTTCTGCTCATCTCCCGTGGAGCTCACAGTGTCCCCTGGAGAGTGACAGGGTCACAGCCCACGGAGGGGCTTAAAGTTGGCCCTGCCAGGAGTGGCCTCCCAGCAGAGCACCTCATGCAGCCTCCAGCCCCCTCCAAGCCATTCCCCAGGCTCCTCACAGAATTCCTCTGGCAGCCCTGGGGCTGCCCTGGCTGGCTCTGCCTGAGGGAGAAGTTTCCAGGCTGGCAGTGGAACACGGGAGCAGATTCCTTTGCCCATGTGTGACCTCCTGCCTGACAGGACCTGGACAGGATTCCTGGCTGCTCCTGCAGGAATCAGCTCCTCGAGGAAGGAAATGACAGCCCCCCTTTTGTCCTGGAGCTGGGGGTGACACTCGTGTGAGCAGCACAACTGTCGGAGTCCAGGACATCCCTGTGGCCACCCTGGAGGGTTTGGAGACCGGACAGGGGGTCT
>VXBR01010425.1:30841-45744 GCA_013400215.1 Cisticola juncidis
GTGTGAAACACTCAGGGCAAAGAGAAGACGAAAAACCTGATTACCTCGGGGAACAGCAACCCCGAGGAGAATCTCAGGGAAAAGAAACTCTGAGACACAACAGGAGCTGCTGCTGCTGCAGTGACATTTCCAGCCCCCCTCAGCTGCAGGGACAGGGGAGCAGAGTCTGCTCCAAGCCCTGGACAGCTGGACCTGCTCAAAGCCATTGATTCCATGGGAGATCAATGTGCTGAAGATGGAACAATCAATTCCTGCAAAGGGTGACACACAGTGGCATTTAAGGCAGAGCTAAGTGGAATTGCTCCTGTTGCATGGCACAGAATACTAACAGGAATTGATTTCACTCTCTGGAGGCCTGGCTTTGTTTATTCAGTGGCCAAGGGGGGTTTTGGTGGTTGTCCTCGATTTTGAATGCTTTGCCTAAATCCCATGTTTGAAGCAGATGAGAGGGAGAATCAGGATGCCCTGTGGAAATCAAGCCAAGTGTGCAGATGAGAATTCAGCTCCAAAGACAGAGTTAGAAGCTGAAGTCCAAAGCAACTTCTACCTTTTCTCTCTCCCCCTGGCAGCTCAGTGCTGTCTCTGAAGTCACAGCTGCTCCAGTGGGATGCACACAGCAGAGCACAGCCCTGGTTTGCTCAGTCCCAGGGGAACACAAAGGCTGCTCACACAGCCACATGCCTGACCCTGTGTCCTGGGGACTGCTGGCCTCTCCAGGCTCCTTGCTTGAGGTGCCACTTTCACCCTTGCTGAGAATTTCCCTTCCAGGATGCTGCAGGCAGGGTCTGACAGGCAAAGCCCATAAAAAACCTGTCAGAGAGGGATCCTTTGACTCCCCACCAGGGAGTGGGATAAACCTGTTCACCAAATGAGCAAACCATGGGCAGTGCTGGCTCAGAGTCCACTCACAAGGACTGAGCCAGGAACTCCTCAGCTTTTCATCTCAGCCCACAGAGCTCCTCCTGAGCACTGCCCACAGCCCACAGGGCATCCCAGGATTCACCTGAGCTAAAACTCTACAAATCCAATCCAGTGCCCACTGGGGCTGGTGGAGAAGCTCCCAGTGAGTCTCCAGAGTGGTTCATTTGCAGGGTGCTCAGCCACCATTCACAGAGTCATGGGATTGTTTGGGTTGGAAGGACCTCACAGCCCATCCAGTGCCACCCCTGCCATGGCAGGGACACCTTCCACTGTCCCAGGCTGCTCCAAGCCCTGTCCAACCTGGCCTTGGACACTGCTAGGGATCCTCACAGTAAAAAATTATCTCCCAATATCCAACCCAAATCTCCCCATTCTCAGGTGCCAGACTCCCATTTTGTTGTGGGCTGGTACATTTAGGTCACAGCTGAGGCACACAGAGTCCAGGTGGGAATTTGTACTGCCACTGTTATCCTGGTACCCAAAAAGTGCCTCACAGGCAGGGGGTAGATGTGTCTTGAGATATTTTTCTTTTTGCCTCATCTGCTAATGATTTGCTCACCCTTTTGTTCAGAGAGCATTAAACAGAGAATGGGGCAGGCAGCAGCACTCCAGGCCATGATCCACCAGGGACTCAGGGGAGTTTGTCTGTCCCACACCATGTCCTGCACTCTCTGTGTCTCATCTGCAGGAGCTCTTGGGCCCAGCACTACCTGGGTTCAGGTAAAAGGAGGTTCAGTCACAGCTTTATCTTGGAGCTGGGCAGTGCTGGATCTCACTGGATGGATGTCCTTATCTGTGATTTTGCACTCCTCTTTCTGCTGGGCTGCAAGAGGAGAGGAAAACACAAACCCAGGCTCGCTGTGTGCATCCCCCAGGCTGGAGGCTCAGAAAAGCCTGAGCCACACGAGTTCCACTCATTCCAGCCTGCCCAGGATCCAAAGCCAGGCTGCAGGAGTGGTGGCAGCACCCCTCTGCTGTCACCCGTGCTCAGAACCACCCACTCCACTGACCACATCCCCAGGGATGGGAGGCAAAATTCCCCAATGATCTTGCTGAGCGTTTTCCACAGACTCTGCCGTGCTGGCTCCGCTGCTGTCGAGTGTTTCCACAGCTCAGCTCTGCAAAAGAAGAGAGACACCAGTGTCAGTGCTGAAAAATTCATCCTCACACTCTCTGCTTCGGCTTGGCAGGGATTTTAAGGGCAGAGAGGCCCATTCTGATTATCGAGCCTGATCTCCCCGATAAACCAAAGTTCACCCCAGGATTTCCACATCAAAGCCAGGGGCTGGCAGCAGAACTGAGTGTTTGAAAAGGGCACTGGACCTCAGTTCAAAAGGCTCCATATCCATCTCTCACTAACGTGGCTCAGTGATTTAAGCAGTACCACTGCCCAAAAGTTCACTTTGTTTCTATTTGAATACATCTTTCACTTTACAGCCAAATCCCTCTTATTTACCGATTTTGCGGTGTAACTTCTATTGAGTTGCATCATTTCCTGCAATAACAAATGAACCTATTGTTTTAGCAGTGATGGATCATCCCTGCTGTCAAAAATAGGAAATTAGAAGGCATTTTGGCTGACAAAAGATGAGCTGGGGATTGCAGGAGCCCGTGCCAAGTGCAAGGACATTGGTACTGGAAGCAGTGGGAAGTGTAGGCTGCAAAGATGGTGATTGATACAGGTGTGATCCACTGAAGGGACAATGATTGATATGTTTATTATTTGAAGTTCAATTTCAATCACTTTGACTCATCCTTAAATGCATCAGGGCTTATTTGCACTTAAGGGAGATGAGCTCAGTTAATTGCTGGAGGCTCTGACTGAGTTTTCAGAAAGTCCAGCTCTGAGAAGCACGGAGTAATTCCCAGTCAGGAATTAGTCAGGCTCTACAGCATCAGTCTGTTTCTGGAATGAATAATGCTCAAGAATATGCAGCAGCAGTTTCCTGCTAAATGGGATATTGTTTTACAGCACACAAAAAAAAATTGAAAGGAAAATGAAATTTCTTTTTCTACATTTGTAAAGCTTTTGAGCCAAACAATCCACCACAACCAGTATGAAAGGTTTTCTCAGACTAAATCGGATTTTCACAGCAGAAGAATAAACAGACTTGGCTTAAAAGAGAAAAAATCCCATGCAAGGGTTAAACACCTTTTAATCTCTCATTTTAGTGCTCCCAGGGCCACTAAAACACAGAGTTAAAGCTGACCTTCCCGATTTTCAGGACAATTCCTTAGGGATCCATGATTGATGCCTTATCTTCCTTGGGAAGCAGATCCTGCAGCCTCACCATCCTCACCAGGGCTGGTCAGCTGCTGAGACCTCAGCCCCAGCAAGGGGACAGCAGGAGCAGGGAGCTCCTTCAGCCTGGAAATGGCTGCAAACAAAGGAGCAGGGGCTGCAATTCCTCAATTTATCTCGTTCTCCAGGAAAAACTGCTCGGTCTCCTTTAAGGATGACATCTCCATGACAGGATTCCCTTTTAAATGCTATTTTGTTTAATAAATCATGTAAATTCTAGCATGTAAACTAGAGCATTACAGACAGGCTGGTAAATAATTAACTGCTCGTTTGCATGAAGGGGGAGAAATTACCCAATTCAGCAAATCAGGCAGGAAGCTGAGTGTTTACCCTCCTGGCTCCTAAAATTCTTGTGAGTGTGCTGGGGTGAGGGGAGAGATGGCTTTTGCTTGGGATATTGGTTGGGGATTGGGAACAGTGTGACTTAACCTGGATAAATGAGTGTCTCTATATGTGTAAGCTGTGTAAGAAAGCTTTCCCTGCACTTAGGGGTTTTAGGGGGTTGGTTTAGAGGGGGGTTTTTTGTTTATTTTTTTCCTGCCACCCTGAAGCTTTAGGAGTGATGGGGTAGGAGACACAAATAGTGAGGTGGTGGTTCTAGCAAGTGGATGGTTCTGTAACAAGAACAAAACTGAATATATGTAGGAATTATTGATAAATATCTGAACCCACTCAGACATCCTAAAACCTTCTTGGGGCATCTTTTACTGATATTACTAAAGGAAATAGCTCCAATCCTTACAGTGATGTTGCCTTCAACAATTAAAGCCCCCAGGGCTTCAGGGAATCTGTGCAGGAAAAGCTCCTCAACATATTTGTCACTCTCTCAAGAAGCACTAAGACCTTTATGAGGCTTGAATTTCAGGGATGGTGGTGTTTGGTGCTCCTGGGTGAAGTGTTTAATCAATTAATACTAAAGCTACTCAAGATTTCTGTGGTGCTGGATGTTCTTTGCCCTTGGGGCTTCCAGGCTTTGAAGCTGTTCTTACAGTAGCCTCTTATTTGGACAATAAAAACAACTAAATAGGGAGTTGGGTACGCAGGGGGGAAAAATCTGCCTTGGCTCTCTGCATCAAGACCTCTGGACACCCAAAAGTGAGATGTGCCAGCCCCAGGTGCCACCTCCGTGGTTAAATTGCTTTAATGTGATTTCTTGGATGGAATCACAAGGGGCTACCAGGCCACTTACTGTAATGTCTCAGGGAAAATAACAAAATTTTCAAGAAGCAGAACACATTAGCCAGAAAAAAAAAAATAAAAATCCTTGGCTGCCCCAGCCCTCTCTGAGCAGGCTGAGTTCCTGCCCCTGGGGCAGCACTTGATGGCTCTGTGATGCTTGTGTGCATTATTTGTACTGATTGGAAACTGGATGTGAGAATGAAGTGTAGCATCATGCCAGGCTGCCTGGGAAATGGGCTGTTCCGAGGAAAAACAGCCTCTGCAGACGATCTGTGGTGTAACAGAGCCGTGGCTGTCCTCAGACACAGCTCTGCTTCTCTGCAGGTGACCGAGGGCTGAGGGCAGGGTCTGAACTGGGGCTGGGGCTGATCCTGGCTCAGGCTGCTGCTGCTGCCTGCAGGGGACACAGGCCAGGGAGGTGACAGGGCCAGAGCCACCAGCGGCAGGGCTGTGGGGATGGCTCCCAGCCCCTGCCCTGGACAGGATCCATCCCTGTCCTGCCCACAGGGAAAAGTGCTGCTCTGCCCCAGTACAGGGTGCCCTGGGACAGGGAGGTGTCCCAGCAGGGACAGCGGCCCTGGGCTGTGATGGCATCTCAGCGTGGGGAGAAGGGCTTTGGGCAGAGCCTGTGTGTCCTTATCCTCATCCTCATCTCAGGGTGGGGAGATGGGCTTTGGGCAGAGCCTGTGTGTCCTTATCCTCATCCTCATCTCAGGGTGGGGAGATGGGCTTTGGGCAGAGCCTGTGTGTCCTCATCCTCATCTCAGGGTGGGGAGATGGGCTTTGGGCAGAGCCTGTGTGTCCTTATCCTCATCTCAATGTGGGGAGATGGGCTGTGGGCAGAGGCTGTGTGTCCTTGTCCCCAGCCTGTCTCCATCACTGCATCCTCTGTGCTGGATTCCAGGAGAATTCCCTTTCCTGGGGAGCTCTGCCCTGCTGGAGCCTCTGCTGACACAGGCACTGTGGCTGCTTCTCCAGAGCATTTTGTGTTTTTTGTTCCCTCCTTCCACCTGCTCCTCCAAGGGGACCCCGGTCCTGCCAGCCAGCTCAGTCTGTTGCTATGGAAATTGTTGTCACAAATGAAGACTTCCCAGCACGGCAGTGGTATTAAACCCAGACATTTACATACGCCTCTGGCTCCGGGGGGATTTGGGTCTCCTGGCTGAGCACAGGCAGGGATGAGGCTGCTCCCCTGTTTCCTGCTGGCCAGGGACACTCAAGGTGGTGGAGGGATCCTGGATGGGCAGCCAGGGAGCCCTTCCCAGAGCCTGTCTGCTGGAATGTGGGAGCCGGTCCTGCAGCATCAGTGCCTCCTCCTCCTCCTGCAAACACTCCAGCTTTCCCTCTGAAGTGCCAAACACAGAGCAGCAGTGTCAGCAGCCAGGAGAGAGGAGTCAGGGAAGAGCACTGGAAATAAATGTGCAGGGAGGGCAGATGTGGGAGCCCAACCTGCTGCAGGGGCTTGAAGCCTCCTGGGCTCCCTGAGGGGATTAAAGTTTCCCCCTGGGAAGGGGTTTAGGGGTAGCAGGAGTTTAGGGGTAGAAGGCATTTTCGCCTTCCTTCTCCCTAAGCATTGCTAAGTTTAGCTGTGATGCTTCCAAGAAGAACTGCTCAGCTAAATCCCAGGGCCTGGCTTTGAAAATTTCAGCACGTCCCCTGTACTGCAAAATCAAAGCCTCTTCCCTGCTGAATACACCTTTGATCAGAACTGTGAGAAATATTTGCAACCATGTGAAACTTGAATGATTTGGGGTTTCATTACACACTTGAAACTCAGACCATTTTCATCAAAGGCATTGCTAAAGTTCACCAACCCTCCAACAGAACCTTTGATGCTTTATGGCTCTCATTTTGTGTAAAACTCGCAGGTTTGCTGGACTTTTTATAAGTGAAACTAGCTAAAAGTGGCTTTGACTGCATTTTGAGAACAGACACTCGTAGAAAAAGCAGCCAGATGAATTTTGTTGCCTTTAGAGCTGCTGCATGCTGTCATCTGGCAATAAAGGGTGATTCTGCTGAAGCCAGCAGTCAGGGCTGTGGCTGGAGCTGGGTGAGCAGGCAGAGAAGGGACACTGGTGTGGCTGTCCCTGCTCTCCCCTCTGGGCTGGACATCCCATGGCAGCAGCAGAGCTTGGGGTCAGCAAGTTGGGCATTTCTCAGTGCCTTGCCTAGGCCAACCTTCCACTGGAGCACTTAGGGAGGTCCCAGCTTCCAGAATGTGGGAGTCCAGGGAGAACAACCTCTCCTTGTCCAGGTTCTGTCCTCAGTAGGGTATTTTATCATCTCTAAGGGCTCTGTTTCCCAGAACATCACCCACTCCTAACTCTCTTGCCTCATCAGTCATTTTTGTACCTCCTTTCCTGGTCTGCCACAGTCAGAATCACACAGAATTAGGTTGGAAAATCCTTTGAGATCATCGAGACAAACCTCTGACCTAACACCACCTATCAGCTGGACCATGGCACTGAGTGCCACATCCAGGCTTTCCTCAAACACATCCAGGGATGCCATGGCCTGTGAGCTATGGCCTGTCCCTGTCTCTCACAGGACTCCCTCTCCCTCTCTCTGGAAATGAGGTTCCTTCTCAGATTGGCAGCCAGGGCTCTTCTGGACTCTGCTCATCCCAGGAACAGCCTGGCCCAGGCAGAGTGGGTTTTCCTTGTTCCTCTGTCCCTGGAGGGGAAGGGTGACCTCTCACCAAGCAGAAAATTCTCCAGCTACAGCATTGTCTGGTTCCAGCTCAGCTCCTGCTGGGCAGCAGTGGGAGGTGTGAGGGGAAAAGAGGTGATTTACACTAAAGGGACACAGTCAAAGACACACTGAGTTCTGAAAAGACCTCTAAGATTGTCCAGCCACAAAGCAGAAGGATAAATGTTACATTTGCCATTTTCCCAGGCACTGGCTGTGTGTGTGCTGTATTTGCAAGTCTGTTCTCTCCTGCAGATCACTGGGGTGTTCTGAGCAGTGTTCCCCACCTGGAGGCATTTGCAAACCTTCAGAAGTCAGCAGCCTGACTCTGCTACGTGCTTCTATCTCCTCTTTTATTTTATGGATCTGACTTCCCTGTGCAAGAGCTAGAGCTTGGTTAGGGTTAACCCTTGGTGCAAAGGCACAGCCCTGATGAAACTGAAACGATCTCTTCAGGGTTGGAAGGAGCAGGGAGAGTTATACCTGCATTACATGTGTCTACCTGAGAAGACTTTGCATGTTTCAATACAGACTTTTGATCCTTGGAAAATCACCTGTGCAGCTGTGATACAACAAATGCTGCCTGGGGCAGGTGCTGCTGGGGTGACACAAGGGATGCCAGAAGCCTCCAGTGCATTGTGCTTCCTGTTCTAGGTGACTGCTAGGCCATGAAACGTGACTTTTGGCAAGATTTCATTATATTTATATTTATTATTATTTATATTATAAGCCAAGTGGCATGACTTGGATTTAATGATGGGTGTGCTAAGCTTGAGTCCCAGTATCAGGCTTTGAAATGCAGCACTGGGTTTCAAATGTGACCTGCAATGGCACCTCTGGCACTGGTGGTGTTGGGAGGGCCTTGTTTGCTTCTTTCCCCACCTTTTCCTCCACTTATTTGACCTCCTCACACGGCTCTCTGTGAGAGCAGCAGTGCATTGCAGCAGTGCATTGCAGCAGTGCATTGCAGCAGTGCAGTACAGCAGATCCCAGCACTCCTCTGGTGGGAGCAGAGCTCTAAAGCCCAGGGGAGCACAGCAGCAGACTGGATGTCCTGGTTTGGACTCTGCATCACAAAACAGAGAATCTCTGACTTGGAGAGGTTCCCCACCGTGCCCTTGTCCTGTGAGAAAAGGCAGCTGAGGCATGGCCACCATGGCCAGCTCCTCTGAGGAGTCACCCAGCTCCTCTGAGCAGTCACCCAGCTCCTCTGAGCAGTCACCCAGCTCCTCTGAGGAGTCACCCAGCTCCTCTGAGCAGTCACCCAGCTCCTCTGAGCAGTCACCCAGCTCCTCTGAGGAGTCACCCAGCTCCTCTGAGCAGTCACCCAGCTCCTCTGAGGAGTCACCCAGCTCCTCTGAGCAGTCACCCAGCACAGGCTGGGGGGGGAAAGGGGGTGCAGGAGGTTCCTGGGGGAACTGAAGCACCTTCACCTGCTCGTGGTGCTGCTATCCCTGCCACGTGTGCTGGGCTCCTGTCACTAAAGCCATCGCCCCAGATGTGTGTGTGCAGCCAGCCTGCAGCACCCAGGGATGAGAAAGCTGCCTCCAACAAGGACATCAGGGCCAGGACCTCCCTGCTGCTGTGTGAAAACACAAATCAGCCTTGTCCTTGTTTAATGGAAGCAAAGCTACACTGACACTGCCCCAATCCCCCCCAGTCTGAGCCCTCAGGCCTGTGCTGTGGGTGTCCATGGCTTTGTATGAAGCCAAATGTAGTAAATAAATAGCAATTGTGTGGTAAGAGATACACCAGGTCTTACAGAAAGCAAATTCAAGGCTGAACTTGTTGAGTAACTGCTGGAGCAGGAAGGGAATCTGATTCCTACCTTTGTCCCCTCAGGGCATTGCACTCCTGGTGGATGCTGAGCTCACCTCCCCAGGGCTCAGAGGAGACAGAAGCCAGGCCAGTGCTATGTTATCTGGACATGGACAAAACTTTTCCTCTTGAGTCCTATTTAGGACTCTTGAGCCCTAATGACTTAAAAAATGTGGGGAAAAATATTGAAAATTACTCTTTGGCCACATCTGAGCAAGTGCATTCCTGGCCATGCATTTATCTCTTGGAGATGCCCCTTCAAGGATGAGGATTTGTGGCAGATGTCTGCACACACACACACACAAACAGGGCACAAACATTAGCATGGAGGTGTATTTTAATGTGTGGAAGCAGAACCAGACTGGGACAAACTGGTGTACAAGTCTGAGAGCCTGGGGGAATGCAGGCAGCAGGTGTGAAAGGAGAGGGAGGGTCAGGGATGGCTGGTGGGGCTGATCTGGGGTGGGGAGCTGAGGAGGGACAGGCTTGTGACACTGGACACAGAAAGAACCACACCAGGACACGCTGGTGAGCGAAGCAGGAAGAAAAGGGGCGAGTTTATTTACAAAACTCAGTTTTATACATTTCCTATGTGGCCTGTGGATTGGAGGATGGAATTCCTGCTCTCAACCCACACTGGTCAAGCCAACTGTCAATCACCTTTCTCCTCTCACCTAGAAATCTGTAAACAATGAAAGAGTTAGCAAAACATGGCCAGTGTTTATAGTGAAAAGTGTGATAAGGTAACATTTCTGACTCCAATATGAAGAACATTACAGAAGGCTTAGAAAAGTCTTCAAAACCAGGGTGACACAGGCTCACCTCGGTGTGCTCTGACCTGGCAGGGGAGATGTGAGGGCATGAGGGGCTTTAGCCCAGCAGAGGGCAGGGAGCAGGGTCTGACAGCCCCAGGGGCACCCAGGGTGGCTCCTGGGCTGGAATCCACACCAGCCCCTGTGTCAGGGGTTCCTGTGGGTGGGAGCTGAGCTGGGCTGCCGAGATCAAAGGCAGCAAGGCCTGGGCTGCATTCCTGCCATGTCCCCACCAAAATGTGGGATTTGGCCAGGCAGGGGAAGAGCAAGGACAGGAGGCTGCAGCCGGGGAGAGGGAGAGGCAGGAGAAGGGCAGGCAGGCTGGAGGGGCTGCTGAGGCCAGAGATGATCCAGGACAGTGGGCTCCAAGATGGGCGCGAAAAGCGATTGGAATCCAGCTCTGAAAACGGGCCCGGGAGAGAATTTGTGAGGGAAGTTCTGAAAACCAGACCCAGGAGAGAATTTGTGAGGAAAATTTTGAGTGCCACGTCCAGACATGGGAGAGAATTTGTAAGGGAAGTTCTGGAAACCAGGCCTGGGAGAGAATTTTTGAGGGAAATTCTGAAAACCAAGCCCAGGAAAGAATTTGTGAGGGAAGTTCTGAGTGCCACGTCCAGACACGGGAGACAATTTTTGAGGGAAGTTCTGAAAACTGGGCCCAGGAAAAAAATTGTGAGAGTTCTGAAAACCAGGCCAAGGAGAGAATTTGTGAGGGAAGTTCTTGTTGGAGTCCAGGACATCCCTGTGGCCACCCTGGAGGGTTTGGAGACCGGACAGGGGGTCTGGGGTCTGTACAGGGGGGTCAGAGCCTCACACAGAGCCCAGGAGGACACTGCCTCTGATCCCTGCCATGGCAGTGAATGCCCACAGTGTATGAAGAATCACAAGCTGAGAGAATTCAAAATAAGTAGTATTTAGTTTATCATAGAATGTAAATGTAGAATCTGGGATTTTAGTATCTGGGGCTGAAGGGACAAGCTGGAGGAATTGGGGAGGGGCCCCTGTGCTCCTTGTTCTTGCTCTCGTCCCCCATCTTTTGCTGAGTTGGATTTTAGAGATTGGTTTAGAGTAGAAATGCCATGTTAGCATAGGTAGTGGGCATTGGTAAAATTCTGTCAATAAAAAGTGCATTTTGGACAGGGTTGGGTCAGGGGTGCTGTACATGAGGTGTGGGGCTCTCTGAGCCGCCCAGTCCTGCTCTGCTGGGGATGCAGGCTGGAAAATGGGCGAGGGCAGGGAAGCATCTTTTCCCCGCTGCTCACACAGTGCTGTGTGAGCCCATCTGTGGCAGCTCAGGGTGAGGCCAGCCCGAGGCAGGCAGAGCTGGGCTGGGCAGGTTTTGTGTGGGTGTGCGGGGTGTGCGGTGGTAACGGGTGTGTGCAGCCATCCGGCGTGCAGGGAAAGCCACACAGCACTGTCAGCAGGGCACCAGAGACACGTCCCCTCCTCCTGCCAAGACTTCCTGCCCTACCTTATGCCAGAGAAAAGAAATTCAGCGGGAGCTCCAGGAAAAGCAGCGGGTCCATTGGGAGCAGAGCGCCTGTCAGACTTGGAAATTAAATGGAAGCACGACAAATCTGGATCGTTCCTGCCAAAACCAACTTTCATTACTTTATAATTCAACATGTGTTACCAGCTCCTATTATTAGAAAGGCAAACTTCCTCCACTGTGGGAAGAGGCTGAGATGGAGCTTTCTAGCCCTCTGTAAGTTAATTACAGTACACATGTTAAAAGCAGCATCTGTCTTAGTCAATCTAGTCGATTATTGCAGCACTTTATTTTTAGTTGTTATCAAGGTGGAGGATGACACTGATATAAGTGGGGAGCTCTGTACAGATCTTGCTCAGCCGTGTGTTCTCCAAAACCAGATCTGGTGGCTCTCCTCTCCTGGAGCTGGGCCAGGATGGACTCATAGGAAAAGAGTCTGTGCAAAGAGCTTTGACTGTGGGGTCACAACAAAGATACCAAGGCCTGGCTGTGAAAATCAGCTGTGGAAATACCAGTGTTGGTGGCCCTTTCTGGTATTCCAATGGACAAAATCTTCCTTCCCTCACTGCTATTCTGAGCTCCCTCTGATGTAAATGTTTCTGGCCTCATGACTGAATGCTTTGATTTATCACGTAACAGCTCCCTGTTCATGCCCTATGTCTGATTCTGCTGCTTGTGCTATTTCACCTTCTGGGCAATGTGTGAGTGTCAGGGTGATATTGATAGGACCAACAAAGTGTGCCAGGTGAGTTTTCCTTGGGAGTGTGGGAAGCTTCTCCCGAACAAATGAGAGGTCTTGAGGTTTTGGCTAAAAGTTCAAAGTTTGGCAACAACTCCTCCCTCCTGCTTCAGGGCCAGTGAGCTCTTGTGATGTTGGTGTCACGTAGGAGGTGTGGAATCAGCATTTGGGGTGTGTTTGAGTGCTCTTGGCTGGGAGGCTGGCACTGACACCATTCCCTGTGGAATGGAGACCTGGGAAACCTTGGTTTGTTTTTATTCACAGCACAAATGAGGAGAATCTTCCTCCTTCCCAAGCTAAAATGAACAGGCAAACAAGAAAGGAGAAATCCTGAAGAAACCCCCCCTTCCTTTGGGTTTAGGTCTAAAACCTTTGGGTTTTAGAGCAGCAGCACTTGGAGAGCCCAGAGAATGAGCAGAGTGGGGTCTGAAGGCAGTGACTGTCCCCAGGGATGCTCCTCCTGCACCTGACCTCTGATCTTATGTCAGCAAACCTGTCCAGTGTGATGGAGAATGGAGAGAGTATTAACAGACCCCCATCAAATCCAAACCAGTGCTGCTCCTGTGCTTATTCCCAAAGGGAAATTTCCCACAGCTTCCTGAGCTTGTGGCTGTAAGAGCCTGGAGCTGCTCACATCTCTCACATCTCTCTGTGTGCGGTTTCACAGAGGTGCTGCAGGTGCCAGCTGAGGATTTGTGTGACAGACACCTCGTGCAGCAGATCTGGTGCCTGTTTACCAGATCAAAAGGAAATCTAAATGGGCTGACATCTCCTGTCCTGTAGCAGCACAGCAGGCTGATGCTGTCTGATAAGAGAGCAAACTTCCCTGGCTTTTGTGCAAGGGCCATTACCAGTGTGGGTTCATCACTCTTCTGAATCTTTTTTTTTTTTTTCTTTTGCCTTTGCTCTTTATCTTCCCAGAATGACAGAACAGAATGTACCTGGGAAAGTGATGCCTGACTTGTTACTGTAGGGTTGGATGCTAAATGTACAAGGGTTATCACAGAGAGGCCGTGATTCCTGGTGCTTCCTTCCCCTCTCAGCAGGAGGAAATCCTCATCATCCCCACTTTTCCAGAGTGTCCTGGGCAGAGTGGGAGCTTCAGACAGAGTTTTTCAGGGAGACCTTCCCACTGAGTCAGGAGGTACAGCAAGGACCCTCCTTGCTTTCCAGACTCCCTCTCAGGGGAGTTTAAAGGATTATACATGTGTAATTGCACCTTTATCCTGCAGGAATAAGGATGGCAAACTAGACATGTTTATATAAAGATAAATTATTGATGATGATAACGATTAGACTAAAAGATCTCAATCAGAATTATTTACTACACAGGACAGGAGTTAGAACTATCAGTATAACATGGTTTTGAAACTGGTTTTGAAGGCATATTGAAGCAATTATGTTAAAGATAGCAAAACCAATTATGAAGTAGATTAATGTCCCTCATCCAGACCAACACCCACGGGCAAATCTCACTCTGTTCTCCTCTCTCACCTGGGAGCCCAGCGAGGATTTATGGTCTGTGTGTGAGGGAGGGTTTGATGTAGGAACAAGGGACCTTCTGGTGGTACCACAACTGAAATCATCCCCAGGTTACTCTGCACACTTGAGGGGGAGAACAAACAGGTCAGGTGTGAAGAGAGGCTCTCTGGGTGCCTCTGCTCAGCTGGAGCTGTGGCTCCTGAAGTACAGTGAGGAGTGAACATGAAACACTTTGATGAGCCGTGGGCTGGTTTCCAGACAAAATGAAAGGGAATTAAGCTGGTTGGGAGCAGAATTAATGTCCCCTGGGACACTAGAAATGTAAGACCAAGCAGCCCTGTCTCCTCTAGTCCTGTTTAAATTGGGCCTGGCCTGCACACAAAGGGTATCTCTGGCATCAGGACCACAGGAACAGCTGGAGCAAAGCTGGAGCCGCCGTGTCCAGCTCCCCCTGACCACCGAGGCAGCGAGTTTATTCTGAACCAATGGTTGTGTGATTGGAGAGAACTATTTCTCAGAGGAAGATCACTTCCAAAGGTCACAGTTGCTGTGTGTTTACTCCCAGGAGGTCTGTGAAGCCACTCTGGCAGGAGGGATGGAGAACAACATGTCCTGGCCCTCTGGGGGATGCTCCCACAGCCCTGCCCAATGCTCCCTCACCCTGCTCTCCCTGTGCCTTGTGCTGGGTACCCGAGCACCAGGGGAAGCTGCTTTGCCCTTGTCTCAGGTGGTCTGAGCTGGGCTCCTGGGGGTGCCAGGCAGCAGCTGCTGTGTCTGTTTGGGGGCTGTGTTAGTTCAAGGGCTGTGTTTGTTTGAGGACTGTGTTTATTTGGGGTCAGTGTTTGGGGGCTGTGTTGGTTTGAGAGCTGTGTCTGTTTAGGGTCTGTGTTTGTTTGGGGTCAGTCTTTGTCTGGGGTCAGTGTTGGTTTGGGGGCTGTGTCTGTTTAGGGTCAGTGTCTGTTTGGGGTCAGTGTTGGTTTGGGGGCTGTGTTTGTTTGAGGTCTGTGCTGATTTGGGGTCTGTGTTTGTTTGAGGACTGTGCTGATTTGGGGTCAGTGTTTGGGGGCTGTGTTGGTTTGAGAGCTGTGTCTGTTTAGGGTCTGTGTTTGTTTGGGGTCAGTCTTTGTCTGGGGTCAGTGTTGGTTTGGGGGCTGTGTTTGAGCAGGCTGTATTTAGGGCATCTGTACTTTTCGGACCCATGTTTGAGGGAGGCTGTGTTTGAGTGGGCTGTATTTGAGGAGCTGGGTTTGTTTGGGGGTCTGTGCTCGTTTGAGGGACTGTGTTTGTTTGGGGAGCTGTGTTTGGGGAGCTGTATTTGAGAATCTCTGAGGGTCTGTGGTTGAGGATCTCTGTTTGGGGAGCTGTGTTTGAGGAGCTGTGTTTGGGGATCTATGTTTGGGGATCTCTGAGGATCTGTGGGGAACTATGCTTGTTTGGGGGAGCTGTGTTTGTCTGGGGGATCTGTGCTTCTTT
>VXBR01010425.1:45838-67069 GCA_013400215.1 Cisticola juncidis
TGTTTGGGGGATCTGTGCTTGTTGGGGGATCTGTGTTTATTTGGGGGAGCTGTGTTTATTTGTGGGATCTGTGCTTGGGGGATCTGTGTCTGGGGGAGCTGTGCTCGTTGGGGGAGCTGTGTTTGGGGGGTCTGTGCTTGCCCTGAGCCCAGCACGGGCATTACCCCGAGTCCCCTGCAGGCCGTGGGCAGTGGGCAGTGAGGATGCCCGTGCTCAGCACAGCCTCTGCAGAGCTGCCCCCCGGGCTGGAGGCTCCGGCTCTCCCCGAGGGAGCCTTTCCCCGCCCCAGCCGCGGTGTTTGCAGACTCTCCTCACATCCCTGCCCTGCTCCTCCCGGCGCTGCCAGGTGAAGGCAGATGAAAGGGGGCTCCTCCTTCGCTAACAAATAACTCCCGAGCTCATCCAGAGACTTTCAGCCTAACTGCTCTCTTTGCTCCTTTCATGTCTCCTCTTTGTTTGGTGAGTGCACTAATGCAAGCCCCAAATAAGCATCTGCACTCATAAGACATGAACAAATAGGGAAAGGATAATAATATCCAAGGGTTTTACAGGAGAGGTTAAAAAGGGAGCCAGACTACAGAGATTGCTCAGGAGTGGTTTGCTTGACTGATGTTACAAAGGCAGAAGTCAGAAAAATCCTTGGAAAATACCTCTGAGCAGTGATTGCTGTCTCAGAAAACCTCACAATTAGGCATGAAAGGAGTCCTTCCAAGCTTCTCAGATGCATTAAAGATGTTATTATGAAATAATTAGGCTACGTGGAATAATTTGATTTCCACTCTGTCCCTTACCTCCCCATCTGCTGAGGTCTCTGCAGAGCTGGTGTGAAAGGCCTTGGCAGCCCTCAGGCCATGCAGATGATCCTGGCTCCTGGCTAGAGTGGGCAGGGAAGGTGAAATGAGCCTTGTGTGTTAAAAGCACAGTGTAAGGTACAGCCCTGCACAGGCAGAGCCCTGCCAGCACTGCCTGCTGACCTCGGGGTGTGTCTGACACCCCCCCTGCCCCGGGGAGCCACGCTGCACATGCCAGGTGAGTGTGCTGCCAACGCCCCTGAGCAGGGCAGGGCTGGGTGAATTCATTCTCAAACCCATTCAGCTGCTGATTGGTGTTTTCTCCACTTCATCTTGGCCATATTTACTCTGCTGCTGAGAATGGGAAGCCAGTGTTTCCTCAAGCAAATGTTGTACACGATTGTGTGTTCCTGGAAAGCTAAAAAAGAAAGATTTAGCAGCTCAAACCCCCACAATGGTATCAGTGCTGAATTTGAGTTTATTACAGTAAGGCTTTGCTTTTCCTTCCTTACTGGAAGCTCCATGGGGCCTTCCTGCCCATGTCTTCATGAAGGGGCACAGTCTGTGTAATCCTTCCTACTGTCCCCATGTCTGCTCAGCTTTCAAATCCCACACACTCCAGCCACAACTCTGAAAATGGCCTTGTTCACTGACCAAGGCTGTACTTCACAGCTATAAAAATACTGAACCTGCAGAAGCCCCATAAAACCAGGGAAGTAACAATGAAAGTAATTTGACTGCCAATTCCCCTCTGGGAAAGATCCAGGTAGGGCACGGTCCTGCTTGGTACAGAAGGTGAGGGGCAGCCCTGGTGATGCTGTGAAGTCTGAGCTCTGGGATTCCACTGGTGGCTGCTGCCTTTTCTTAAACCACCACCCTGTTACAGCTTCTCTTTCTTCCTTCTCCTCCAAGCTCGGTGTCAATTTGCTCCCAGCATGTTTTTATCCTTATCCATACGTTGCTATCCCCAATATTTAAAAAATTTCTCCCCTTTCAGTTCAAATCCAGGGATCACCTCCTCCAAGGAACCACAGAGGGATCTGGCAGATGGAGCTCCAATGCATCACGTTTGAAAAATTGTGGCAGCCAGGTGAAGTCTCTGATAACTGGGAAAAAAGAAAATATAATCCCCATTTTCAAAAATGGGAAAGTGAAAGATCTGGAGAGCTGCAAACAAGCCAGGCTCCTAAGGTACCAGTGAGGGATCCAAGCACAACTTCTGTGTGTTTGAGGCAGAAGTTCTGTGTTGCTTCCTGTGCACTCCAATGTTCTGCACCTCCAATTGCACTGGCTGAGCTTTCCCCAGTGCACTCCCATGAAAAGCAGAGGTGCAGAACCCGGGGTCCTTGCATGGGGTTTTCACCCTCAAGAGCTCAGTGGGCAGAATTAAAAACAGAGTTTGACACAGAGGATTTGACTTGAGGGGAAAAACAGAGGTTTCTTGCTGGGATTTGCTGCTAAGGAGATCTGTCACGGACCAAAGGAGATGTGCAGGTTCCCTGATCTGATATTTTCTTTCATTCCTTGAACTTGGCTGAACTCTGTGTATTGTCAAGCATTTCCTTTGTAAATACATGGATTAATTAGCTGCAGAACTTAATAAATGTCCTGAGAAAAACACTCTCTGCCTTGTGATGCTGCCTTTAATGTAAAGTCTGTTTGACAGGAGGTTTCAGGAACGTTTGCCTGGTGACTCATCTGATGCACAGGGGGGAACCTGCATCCCCATTTACCTCACTGGAAGATGATCCCTTCCTGTTGAGGTGTGAGCTGTGTTTGATGGCTCCTTTGAAAGGAAACTTCATCCCTCCAAAAGATCTTTAGGGCAGGACTGAGTGATCTAAACGAGGTCCAGCCTTCTCCAAGGCAGTGGTGATGCTCCCAAGCCTTGGGATGGGAGCTCCATGGATCTGCTCAGAGCTGCAGGACCACTGGCAGGACTCTGGGTGGTGTTCACCCTCCTCTGGGACTGCTCTGCACAGCTTCAGGGACCTTCTGCATCATCCAGAAGTCTATCTCCAGTTGAGAATCCAGGTCCTGGAGGGAGATGACCATTTGTCTTCTCTTTAACCCTGCAGAGGTCCAAGCAAAAGGCAGAGAAGCAGCTCAGAGCCCTTCCCACATTGGAATGGATGGAACTGAGGACCAGGCACCCCTTGGGAGAACCTGCTGGGCCCCTTGGGACAGTGGTGGAGGGGCTTTCCCTGTCTGTGCTGTTCCCTCAGGATCTTACAGAGCTGCAGGACAGTAGCACGGAGCTTCTTGGGTCTCCTGCTCCGTGTGGGAAATGTCACAAGGATGGGAGGCTGGCAGGGGCTGCCAGGGACTGGCAGGGGCTGGCAGGGGCTGGCAGGGGCTGGCAGGGGCTGCCAGGGACTGGCAGGGGCTGGCAGGGGCTGGCAGGGACTGGCAGGGACTAGCAGGGACTGGCAGGGGCTGGCAGGGGTTGGCAGGGGTTGGCAGGGGCTGGCAGGGGCTGCCAGGGGCTGCCAGGGGCTGCCAGGGGCTGCCAGGCTGTCACCAGAGCCCCCAGCAGCAGGGACTGGGGTCCAGCCTTGGCAACTCGTTATTCTAAGGTCCCATTTCAGCCTGAGTCATTCAAGAAAGCCTGGTGTTAGTTTAGATGAGGAGAATCAGTTTCATCATCGAAAGGGCAAGAAACCTTTCTCTTTTTCCTCTCTCTGGTTTTTGGCACGTTTGGGGTTTTTTTTTTTCCTTTTTTGGTTCTTCATGGTTTTCTTTTTTTTAATGTAAGCTGCAAGTCTGAAACAAAGAATAAAATCCACGGGGGTACCCTAAACCCTCAGAACTGGTGGATTTCATCCATGCTTGAACATTTTGTGTTCCTCTGCCGGTGCAAAACGAACGAGAGGTTTCAATGGGGCTCCTGGTGGAAAAAGCGCTCCCACCAAGGCAGCACTAATTGGCTCCCTCGTTAGCGCTCGCTGGGGTGAGCAGGAGCTCCGCTCACGCTGCAGCCCCGGCAGCTCCCGGGAAGGAGCAGGTCCTGGGGCTTTGCCTCTTCCAGGGAACAGCAGACTTTCCCTTCCTAGCCTGCCAGCTTGGCGGTAAATTCCCCTAAATCTTGTTTGCGGCGGCAGCGTCCCCCTGACGGATTAATTGAGCTGTGAGAGAGGCAAAGGAACGTGAAGGAAAGGCTGCAGTGGCATTAGCCGGGGTTAATGCAGCAAAGAGGGACCAAAACTGCAGCGCTGGGTGCCCGGGGTGCCAAGGCCTGCAGCGAATGAAGAATGGGCATGGGGAGAAAACCATCGGGGCAGGCTGGAGGAAGGGGAATCGCACCTGGGAGTGGCTCTGTGGTGACTCCGGTGCTTCATCCATCAATATTAATAATAACACCTAAAGCTGGGGCTTGCATATTATCTCCCAATGAGCAGCAGCCAGGCACTGGGTTCCATGTAATTTAATTTCAATTAGTGCACTGGAGCTTTTTAAGGAATGGACTATATATTCTTCTGCAGTTACTCGCAGGCTATTAAACACAACGCAGAAAAATTTTTATGTAAATGAGAATTATCTTATTGGCTTTAGGATCTCTCTCCCTTTCCCTTCCCCAGGTAATTGGGTAGGAAGGTGCTGGGGGGAAGAAAGCAGGTGATGGGAAATGAGAATAATGAAACCTCCACAGCATTGCCTCCTGTTAGATGCAGGAGCCCAAAATATATGTGTCTGTCAGTTTAATTTAATTTGCTGTTAATTAGCTTAAATGGCAGTCTTACCTTCGTGTGCTTTCACTGCATTTCTGTCCAGGCTCTCATTAGGCAGAGGGATAAAGCAGGTGCTTGTTAAAAATACCAGAAGTGCCTATTTACATTACAAAGCTACTCCCAGCACTTATGGGGAAGGAGCTGAAGTTTTGTCCCTGGATACAGCTGGTGGGAGAGGGGAAGCAGCTCCAGGTTTCACAGGTTGCCACACCAGAGCAGTAATTCCTGGTATTAATGAGATGAGAATTTAGAACACAAGGTGCAGCAGCAGAGTCATGGAATGGTTTGGGCTGGAAGGATCCTCAAAGTCCAGCTCATTTCTCTCCCTGCCATGGCAGGGACACCTCCCACTGCCCCAGGCTGCTCCAAGCCCTGTCCAGTCTGGCCTTGGGCACTGCCAGGGATCCAGGGGCAGCCACAGCTGCTCTGGGCACCCTGTGCCAGGGCCTGCCCACCCTCCCAGGGAACAATTCCTGCCCAATCTCCCAGCCAGCCCTGCCCTCTGGCACTGGGAGCCATTCCCTGTGTCCTGTCCCTCCAGCCCTTGTCCCCAGTCCCTCTCCAGCTCTGCTGGAGCCCCTTGGGCACTGAAAGAGCCACAATCAGATCATTCCAAAGCCTTCTCTCCTCCAGGCCCAACCAGGCCAATTCTCTCAGCCTTTCCTCCTAGGAGCAGTGTCCCGTCCCTATAAATCCAGTTAAAAAATAGGTATGTGGCTCTCTCCAAAGCCAGGTGGGCAGTAGGCACACAGAAGAATGCCTGGAGATGTTCACTTCCCACCTATTTCTGGTTCATGTAGAGGGTGACACCTCTGCAGGGATATGGAGATGTCTGTGAATGCAAATCATTCAGAAACAAAGTTCCCAATTATTTAATTCAGGCTAACAAAGGAAATGAAAAATCTAGCTTTGATTTAAATGAGCCTGGGAGAGAAAGCAGAGGTGGGAAAGAGGCAGCAGGGATGGAAAAGGGAACGGAGAAGGAATGCAGCGTAGGGGAGTGTGCTTTCAAATATTGATATGGAAAAGGTATAAATAGAAACAAGCACATGCTTGTGCAGCTAATAAAGGCCTTGTTGACAAGTGAGCAGAGAGGTTCATTAAGAACAGGAGCAAGCACCTGCTCTGAAAGAAGGGAAGCACTTAATGAAAGCACAGAGAGGGTGGGGAAAGGGAACTGAGGCCAAATGTGCTCAAGAAAGAGAAAGGTTCAGCACCTCTCATTGTTCACCTTCAGCATCTGTGTGCAGGTGCCAGGCCATGGGCAGGGGCTCACAGGAGAGCACAGTGCAGGGCAGAGCAGTGGGGCTGGCACCAGGAGCTCAGGAACAGAGTATCTGCTTCTCACTACTTTATTCCAAGGAGCAGTAAATCCAAGCAAAGAGAACAAATACCTCAGCTCATTTCTTATTTTCAATTCAGCTGCTCCTCCAGGTTTTTTTTGGTTTTTTTTTTTTTGTTGTTGTTGTTGGTTTTTTTTTTTTGTTTGTTTTTTGGTTTTTGTTTTTTGGTTGGGTTTTTTTTGTGTATGTGTGGTTTTTTTGTTTTTTGGTTGTTTTTTTTGGTATGGTTTTTTCACTTTATCTATCTCCAACTGGAAAAATAGAGGCAGGGAGCAGAGTCTAAACTCCCTGGCAGATGTCCTGCTCCCGCTGTGCCCAGCTGAAATCTTCAGCTCTGCAGGGGTGGGGGATTAGGCTGTGGTGCCATCGGGTTAAATCCTTCCTTGCACTCACCTTCACAAGGATATGTCCTGACCAGTCCTGAAGGAGCAGATGTGATGAGGCTGAGGAGGGAGGATGATGGCCAAACAACCTCAGAGAATCACACAATATCCCAAACTGGGAGGAACCCAAAAGGATCATCCAGACCAACTCCTGGCCCTGCACAGGACACCCCAGGAATTCCACCCTGAGTTCTGATACGTGTGGAGGGGAACATGGAGAGTGGTGAGAAAGAACATCCATCTCTCTCCTCTGAGCTCCCTCAGGAAGAGCTCTCTGGAGCCTCCCTCCCTCCTGTCATGGGGGGTGTTTCTCTGACCTGACATGCATTTTTCTCCATTTTTCTTTGTAGGAGTTGGAAAAGACATGTAGGACATGTCCTGGTATCCCCACAGCATCCTTGCAGTGGGAATTGTCTGCTCAGGGACTTCCTGCTCCTTCCCAGACCTGTGAGAGCTCTGCAGCACCATTGCAGCAACCCTACACCTCTCACCTGGAAAACAGGGATTTTTCTCTCAGGTTTGGTACCAGTGAAAGACAAGAATGTTTCCCTGTTGCCTGGAGGAATTTCCTTTTTCCTCTGTGCCAAACAGGTCTGCTTGGGACAGACTGAGACAGTAATTCAGAGATGATGGTGGGAGAGCTGTGGCTGCTCCTGGGATTTGAAACTGCTGCTCAGCACACCTGGAACCCCAGCTCACCTTAACCTGACATTGGGGTGGGGATAAGCAGGGCCCACGGCTGGAGAGCAGCCTAGAAGGAAGCATTTGCTTTCCACAGGGGATTGTTCAGTGTCCCTTGGTGGCAGGCACTGCCCTGGGGAGCTGAGTGAGAGAGCTGCTCTCTGAGCCCTCCTTTCTTCCTGCACCGAGGGACAAGGATGTCCCTGGCCCTGGGGTGACCCCCGAGGTGCCCCCAGCCAGGTACAGCTGTGCCAGCCCATGCTGCTCCCCCAAAGCCTTCAGGACCTCACCAGCAGGTGTACCTGGACAGTGAACTTCACACATTTGATCCTGCCCCTGGGACCAGAGCCCTGGAGCTCCTGCAAAGCTCCTGCCTCAGCTGGAGCTGTGCAGAGAGAGGAGAGCCCAGGCTCTGACCCTGGGGGCTGCACTGGCACCTTGGCAAAGCTTCAAGCACTGCAGCCCAGCTCTCCTGGGCTTGTGCTTCCCCTGCCCATGGAAATGTTCCCAGCCAGGCCAGCACACACGGTCTGTGTCCCCACTCCTCTTCTGCTGGCACTGCTGGGACCCTCTCAGAGGTGCCTGCCCCAGCACCAGGGCTGGGTGTTCACACCAGGGAAGAGTCTCACTGTGAGCCTAGCTAGATAAGGACACTCAGGAGACAGCAGATCTGGGCTCAGAGCAGCAGGGCAGGAGATCACAAGACTCTGCCCCTTGTTTATTATCTCTATAATATACCTGTAGCAAGGTGACCATGGATTGGAGGGTGGGTATCCCACCTCTCACCCACATTGGTCCAGGAGGTGTCATTCAACCTCCCCTTCTCATGGAGAAGGAATTTCATGACAAGGGCAGCATTTACAAAACATATTCCACTGGTTACATTTACAAGTGTGAGAAGCTACTACACTTCTGCTTTAATATGAATGCTCAGCAAACAAGGAAGGATCATGGCAACAGAAGAGGGTCCCTTGCAATGGCTGTGCCCAGTGGTTACACAAAGTGCTCCTGGTGTCATCAGTCACCTCTGCCTGCTCAGCAAAGGCTCAGTTGTTGCCACATTGAGAACTTGGACAGCCTCAAACCTGGTTTAACTTCAAGGGCAGCAGTGGAGGGGAAGGTGCTGATCTCCACTTCCAGGTGATGCCAAACGAGGAGATGGAATGGAGCTGTGTCAGGGCAGGGTCGCAATCTGTCACAATCTGTCACAAGCCATGAGGAGGTGAGGGTGGCCTTGGCTTTCCTGCACATTCCCACTGGGATGGGTTTGTAGGGCAGATGGAAATGAGCTCCCCAAGAGCCCCGCTGTGAGGATGAGGAGTAAAGAGCCCATTTGTTCAGTCTGCCAGCATGATCTGATTTCATACTCCATGTTTAGCAGAGAAGCTGTTTCCCCTTGAGCAGAGTTATGCACTTTACAGTTCCTTCTTTAAAATGACTTAGTTATACATTTGCTCCATGTTATTTTGAATTCTCTTGAAGATCAAGGACACTACAAAGCCAGCAAGATAAAATTAGCATCTGAGCTGTAGCCTTTGCTTGGTATAAGAAATGCAGATCAGCTTCACTTGCAGTGAATGCTGGAAGGTGAATTTCATTTATGTCTCCCTTCAGCAGACCCAGTTCTGCCATCCCTGTTTGTTCTGAGTGCCACCACAGCCCCTAAGCTGTCCCGGTATTTCCGTACAGCTGCTGCCAGAGAAAGTATCAGACCACAAAATCGGACCTCCAGCTGATAAGAAATCAGTTTGTTCAAAATCAGTTCTTATCTGCTCACAGCGTGATCCCTGGGAGTTTCAGCAGGGGAGCAGTCAGCCTGGGTTTGTTTGTGCACAGCTCTCCAAGCAGCACCAGGCCCAGCACCAATGCTGGGGGATTAAAAGGCTTTTAGAGGGGAGGTTGTGCCTGGAGAAGAGCCCAGGAATGACCTAGAGATGGGAGCAGTGTTCTGAAGTGGGGGCTGTAATGGCCTGTGGGTTTGGGTGGTGCCCATGGGGCATCTGCCTGGGGGGAAATGCTCTCAGAGGGACAAGGTGGGTGTTGGAGGCCACTCCAGCATAGCAGAGAGATGAGCAATCCCCAGAGGAACCAAGGCACATGTTTGAAAGGGAGATTAACCAGCAGGAGGGTGAGCCAAAGGGACCTAAACACCTCTCAATCCCTTCTCCTCAAGGCAGATTTCCTGGCAGGTGCTTTTCAGGAGTTTCATACAATTTCAGATTGTCTCAAACTGGAAGGGACCCACAAGGATCAGCAACTCCCTTCTCCTCACAGGAACACCCAGAACTAAATGGATGAGGAGGATGGAGATGCATGGAGAGGATGAGGAGCATTGTCCAGGTGCTCCTTGAGCTCTGGCAGGCTCTGCCATGACCATTTATTTCCCTTGGGAACCTGTTCCAGGCCTCAACCACCCTATGGGGGAAGAACCCTTTCCCAATGTCCCACCTGAACCTTCCCTGACACAGCTTCATTCCATCTCCTCATTCAGTATCACCTGAAAGAGGAGATCAGCACCTTCCCCTCACTGCTGCCCTGGAAGCTGAACTGAGTTGAAGCCTGCCCAGGTTCTCAATGTGGCAACAACTGAGCAAAACCCCACTGAAAGTACCAGAAATCCAAGGAGAGGATCCACCCAGCACCACTTTGGCACAGGGTGACCCCTTCCTTGCATTCAGCTGCAGGGTTGGAGCAGAATGGGCCATGAAATCCTGAGAAGAAATTCAAAGTATAGATCCTATTTTTTTTCCTTTGGCCATCATTAGAGCCTTTACCCATCCTCTGTAGCCTTCATCCCTCTTGCTGTGCCCTTGCTGGTGACAGGCCCTGTTATCTCCTTGCAAACAGACCCAGACCTGACAGCCTCACAGTGTGGGCCCTGGTAGGTCTCACAGATGAAGCTTTATCTTCTCAACTGGGCCAGGAGGTGACTGGAAGTGCATCCACACGATCCAGATCAGAGCTGAGCCCTCTGGGCTCCTCAGCCTCCCTGCCCTGCAGTTCAGGAGCTGGAGCACTGACCCCAGAAGCAAAGGTTTCGTTTGAATCTGGCACATCCTAATCTTTTATTCATGGTGGGTCATCTGTGGTGACAAATCAAAGCAGGAGGAGGAGGACAGATCAGAACAGCTACAAAGCCACCTGAAGATGCAGGTGGGATCTCAGAGGAGACAGTCGGGATTAAGAGACCCAATTCCAAAACTGGCAAATTGCTTTAAATGCTTTATGTTTACAAATTCTGCACCCAGAGTAACTCCGTATTTCCAGCAAATGAATTCCCCCGAAATAAGGGATGTTTTTTCTGTCTCTGTGTTTGCAGGGTTTCAGAACAGCTCTGAGTTTTTGCACAGTATTTGAGATGATTTACTAAGATCTAAGTTGGGTTGTCAGTGAGCATAACCAGGTGTCAGTCTCTTGATCTTCATTGATTTGTATCCATTGATGCCAGCTCAGGATTATTCTTTCAAGAAGATGGCTCTGCATACCCAGGCTTTAAAGCCCAAGTTGGTTTAATTGGACTCTTAGGTAAAGTGTTTCATGTTTCAAAAGCAGGATGAACACAAAGACACTTTCACAGGGTTACTGATACAAGCTTAAAAGTAGGTGTTTTTCTGGGAATTGTGCTGTCATTTGTGCTCATGGATTTACTGTGAGCCAGGAGGAAACAAGGCAAACCTGATCCCTCTGGAAGCCCTGGCACCACCATCCCCTCCAGTGCAGCAACCAGGCTGATCTGGATTTTAAATAGGACCATGTCATCTGCAACCACGTTCTCTGTTAGGGATGTTAATGTTGTGCATGCAGCTAAAGGTGGATACAAACATGCCACAAACATCCCCATCCAGACTCTGGGTCTTTGTATCCAGATCCTTCTGTTTGTCCCACTGGAGGAGTAAGGCTGACAGTGAATTTCAGCTCTGGAGCCGATTGCTGCAAGATCTGCAGGAGGTGGGAGGCTGCATCCAGGCTGATGCCTGCCCAGTTTGCTGGAGGCACCAGAGCTCTGTGTCCTCATTCCCAAATCCAGGTGCTGGCTCAGAGAGGATTCTCTGTTTGTGGAGCAGCCCTGCCCTGCCTGGAAGGGCCCCGAGCAGAGAGGATCTTGCTCAGCCCTGGGACAGGATGAGCTGTGACCACCAGGTCACTGTCCCAGCACACAGGGACAGGGAGAGCTGATGGACTGTTCCCCAAGGTAATCAGGTTTTCAGTCTTCTCTTTGCCCTGAGTGTTTCACACCGAAGCCAGAGCAGACAAGTTGAGTCCAGCAGTGTTATCAGGGCTGTTTATTCTAAATTATCTCTCAGTTCTTGTCCAGCTNTGAGTATTCACTGCCATGGCAGGGATCAGAGGCAGTGTCCTCCTGGGCTCTGTGTGAGGCTCTGAGCCCCCTGTACAGATCCCAGACCCCCTGTCCTGTCTCCAAACCCTCCAGGGTGGCCACAGGGATGTCCTGGACTCCGACAATGGACTGCAGGTATTGTAGGGATTTCTGTTAGTACAATCAAGTCTCTTTTTTCCTAGGGAAAAGGATAAAGTCCTGGCAAACTGTGGTTGTCTGGGATTCACAGAAAGTTGCAGCAATACCCAGCACGTTTCCTGCCTTGCTGTTTTATGCTGAGGGCAATTTTCCCAAATACAGACAGTCGAGGGAGGAGCAGGACATGTCACCTTGCGTGTGGGACTTGCATTTGTGAAACACACAAAAAATTAAGGACCCTTCAGTTCTCCTGCTAACACTTCCATGATTAAAACAAAAGAGAAGGGATTGTATTTCACCTCTCTAACACCTGTCTAACCCCCCTGAAAGGGTTTGCTTCATCCCCAAGTTACTCTCATTTGAGGCTTCACACTTTTCTGTCTGCTGTTATTTCACATTTCATTATCTCAGTGTTTCCAGACAAAAATAGTCCCACCCTGGCAAATCACTGGATGTTTTCCCTCTGTTGCAAACAGATTGCTTTCCTGTCTCTCCTCAGCATCCAGCCCCTGGCTGCAGCAATATCCCTTTCATTAGATGGATCAGGAGCATCCTCTGTATTGGTTTCCCCCCCAGACACTGGGATTGATGTGGTGGAAATTTCCATGAGTTCTGTTACCTGTCCTGACACAGAATGCAGACACCTGTGAGTGCATTCATAGGCTGCTTTTCACCTCCTGCTTCCAAACTGATGTGGAAGCTGTAGGGAAAAGACAAATGGTATTTGCCAGTTAGGTCTACTAATTACAGGATGTGTTTTTGGGAGGTAAAAAAAAATGTTTTCACTTGCAGTCCTTCCAATCTGCTTTGAATTAGGAGACACTTAGGATTAGAAAGTGTTTTCTCATTAGAACAAATGTCACAGATTTAAAAATCTCTTCATTTAAATTCCTCCTAATGTTCTTTGGCTTGAATGAGTGAGCTCTTTATGTCCATTTTAATTAAAGCATTTCTGTGGGATTTCTGCCTGGGCACCTAATGACAGCAGGTCTTGGGGAAGTGGATGTGCTCCAGCTAAGAATGGGAACTCCTGGATAGCAACTGCAGCAGAAACTCTCCTTTTGGGGCTTTTTTTGGAAAAGTGCTTAAGGACACACAAATTAAGATCTGCCTAAGAAATCATCCCACACTTCCAGTGGCCAGAAATACCACATGGTTTGGGAGGCATTGGCTGGGATTGATCTGTGTTTCCCAAGCCACTTTGAATTTTTCTCTTTTTGCAGCTGTTTCCCTGCCATCAGCACAGGCCCTGGCAGCCAGGCAGGGGCACTGGGATCAGGTGTAGCACCCTGTCCCTGCTGCCGGACCCCTCCTCTCCCCCACCCACTGCCCCACATTTCTCCTCCCTATTCAAGTGAAGATTTGGTCCTTCCCCCACTCCCCAGCAGGTCCCGTGGTGCTGGATCCGTTTATCAATTGTTTTAGGTTATGTAACCCAAAAAAAGTGTGCTCTATTTCATCTGGAGAAAGCAGCTCGGGGATGGTTCCTTTTTTCTTTGTCTCCTGTAACTCCAGGGGAGGAGGGCGGAGCCTTCTGATCCCAGCCCGGCTGTTAAACCAGGCGGGGCAGGGTTTGTGATCTCTGTCACCACTGCCCACCCTCGGGGAGATCTTCTGTTCATGGGCCACTGAGGGTCACAGTGACATCACACATTGCATCATCCATTGGGAGATGGAACACCCAGGGGGAGGAGCCAACCATTCCTACCCAGATAAAAACTGAGATGTGGGAACACCAAGCAGCCTGTTTGACACTGGACTCCCAGAAGAAGACCGGACCCATCTCACCAGCACTGGAAGTTTTCTACAGGATCATCTCCACTCCACAGAACCACATCTGTTTCACCAGGAGGATTTATTTGCACTGCTTCCAACACCCTGACAACAACAGGGTGTCAGGTGTTGTATGTCTGACTGTGTCAGGGTTTCTAGGTCGTTCATTTGTTTTTGTACTACTACATTTGTATTTTTAATATTCTTAGTAAAGAACTGTTATTCCATTTCCCAAAACTTTGCCTGAAAGCCTTTAACTGCAAAATTATAATAATTTGGAGGAGGAGGGTTTACATTCCCCATTCCAAGGGAAAACTCCAGTTTTCTCTGGCAGACACCTGTCCTCTCAAACCGAGACACAATGCACACCCACGGGGGCTGCCAGTGAGCAGGGGCTTTGTCAGCTTTCCCAGGTAAGAAATCCTCTGAAACAGCAGGTTTCACCAGGCAGGTGTCTGTCTGGTGGCTCAGGAAGGCAGGAAAGTGCTGTGAAATAAAAGCATCGTTGGAGTACATCCACATCCCTCTCCTGAAGCATCCTGCTGGGGAACTGGATGGTGCTGCTCCTCAGTGTTCTTCTTTTCCAGGTGGGACAGCCCCCACTTCTCCCTGTTCCCTGGAGCAGCCTGGGACAGGGAGCTGGTCCCTGCCTCACCACAGGACTGCCATCCCAGGGGGATCCAAGAGGAGAAGAACTTGGAGGCCAAGAGCCATCAGACGGTGGGAGCAGCACATGGACAGGTTCCCTACAGGCAGTGCTGGTGCTGAAACAAACAAACCCCAGAGCCATCCCTCAGTGGTGGAAATCACAGAGCTGGGGAAAGGCAGGAACCAGCCTGGGCTTGGCCCAGGGGTGCCTGGCTGACTCCCTCCCTCCTTCAGTGACAATAAATCTGGAGACAGTTAATAATGAAAGGCTATTAAGATAAGATTCAGTCTTTATCGTTCTCGTGCTTCCTTCATTTGTCAGGCACTTGAACCAAACAGAACAAACGTCAGTCTGGGAAGCGCTGCTGATACCCAGACAGTGGCAGATTTATTGGTGCTTGTGCCCAGGCACCATCCGAGGGATGAGGGCACACCTGGGCAGGTGTGGCCCTGTGTGATCGGTGTCCCTGCTGCTTCCCCTCAGGATGCTCATTCAAAGCAGTCACCTTCACTTGGTAGCTCATAAACAACGTCACTGCTGGAGTTGGGCAGCTTTTCTGGGCCAAAAAGCACCTTGACAGAAAAAGTGTTGTGTTAAGGAAGAAAATGATAGAATTATGGAATATGCTGTGTTTTAAAAGACAAAAATATCAGCTCATTCCAACCCCACCTTTCACTATCCCAAGTTGCTCCAAGCCCTGTTCAGCCTGGCCTGGGACACTTCCAGGAATGCAGGGGTAGCCACAGCTTCTGTGAGCACCCTGTGCCAGTGCTGTTTAACCACCGCACTCCAGTCAAATTGGTTTATTTTTAATGATCTTTGGAAGTAATAGTCTTTATTTCCCCCCTCTTCTCCAACACATTAATTATTTTTCTGTCTTTTCAGAGATAATCCTGTTTGTCCCTCTCATTCAGGCTCTGTGAGCTGCTGCATATCCTGGTGAGGTGGAGGGAGTGCTTAGCAGCAAATCTCTGATATCCTCAATGTAACAGTAAAAAAAACAAAAGAAAATAAGCATAGGATTTGTTTTCAACTGCATATAGTGTGCAGATCCTGTAAGAAAAGGCACCTGGATATACACAGAGCAGTGGGTATGGCCCCAAGGCTGCCAGAACTCCAGGAGCATTTGGACAATTTCAGACACAGGGTGGGATTGTTGGGTGTCCTGGGCAGGCCCAGGAGTTGGACTGGATGATCCTGGGGGCTCCTTCCAGCTCAGCATGTTCTGATCCATGATTCTGTGATTCTTTGGCAGGAGTTTCTGCGGGCAGGGGACTGAGGGGAAACGTGCAGTCCTTCCCAGGGTGACAGCAGAAGGATACAGCCACCTGCAAGGCACCTGCTTTTAGAGATCCATGTTCACAGAGTTTTCCCTCCTTTAACATGAAGTGCATGAGCCCCAGCTCCCCCTTTCCAACATCCTTTTATTGCTTTTAGACTGACTTTGAGATAGGGTAGAAAAAGAAATGTGAGAGAGGTGAGTTCCAAGGTCAGCGCTGCTCACCCAGCCCTGTCATCCCACTGAGCTCATAAATTGGTGTTAACACCTCCTGCAAAGAACAACAAATTTGAAAGGAGAACCTGGCTCAGGCAGGGAAGCAGAGCCATTACTGGGGCAGCCACTGCAGAGCAGAGTCTGGCACGACAGCAAATCCAGCCCAGTGTCACTGCCTGTTCAGCCAGATGTGATCCCAGCCCCTGGCAGCATCCTGGTCACCTCCCAGGAGATGGAGAAAGCTGCCTTTAGGCAATTTATTTTTTAAACATCACAAAGTACCTGTGTATTCCTTGCTCCTCTCCTGTTAGAAATGTGCTTTGGCAGAATGCTCTTTTTTATTTTATTTATTTCTTGTTCTGTAAACAGCTCCTTAGAATGGTGTGGAAAGCACAAATTAGTTCAGAGCCTTTCATTTGCAACCCCACCCCTTCCACTTATGATTCCCTTCAGTGGGATTCACAAAATCTATTATTGCTGCTGCAGATTGGCCACGGTGTGACTTTGGAGAAAATTCTTTCTGTGTTGACACTGTTGCTTCATTGTTATTCTTTCTGTATGAGTGAAACAAAATGAAAAATTCATTAAAAACAGAGGGAAAAAAAAAAGGAGGAAAGAAACCTACTGGTATTTCTCTGTCTCCCAGCACAAAAACCAAACGTGGAAGATTGAAAAGAGGGTGATGGGAAGGGAACAGCATGAGGATTAAATGTCTGAATGATCTAGCTACTCACAGTGTCTGGGACAAATGTCAATAAAAGAATAAAAGGGACCTATCATTGTCTCAGGGTCCCACCATCAAATTAGGAGCCAGGGAAGGGTCTCACAGGTGAGCTCACGTTCCTTGGGATGCTTCAGCAGGCAGCAACCCCTCAGAGGAGCTCTGGGAGCTGCACCACGGCCCCAAGGAGCTCCCCGGGCAGGGGCTCTGCCCTCAGCCCTGCTCTCCGGGAATCACAGGATGGAATCTCCTGAGCTGGGAGGGACGCCCAGGATCACCCAGCCCAGCCCCTGGCCCTGCACAGACACCCCAAAATCCCACCCTGGGCATCCCTGGCAGTGCTGTCCAAAGGCTCCTGGAGCTCTGGCAGGGCTGTGCCCATTCCCTGGGGAGCCTGGGCAGTGCCAGCACCTCTGGGGAAGAACCTTTCCCTGATATCCAGCCTGACCCTCCCTGGACCAGCTCCAGACATTCCCTGGGTCCTGTCCCTGTCCCAAGGAGCAGAGATCAGAGCTGCTGCCTCTGATGGGACATGAACTCGGTCTTTTCTCCCCCAGCTGAACAAACTACGTAACCTCAGCCATCCTCTTATGCCCCTCCAGGCTCTCCCAGCCTGGCAGGACCCCACATTCTCCTCTTCCCAGCTGAGCTGGCACCCCCAGTCCCCACATGGCCCCAAGTCCCCACAGACATCACCTCTAGTCTTGTTTGCCTCATTTTTCCAAGTAGGGAGGCAGAGGCAGGGTGGGGACAAACAGAGGGAATCTGAGGCATAGACAGACTCTGCTGGCAGTGGGACTCTGGGAACAGCTCCCCACCACATGGATGATCTGGTGGGCTCCCAGTGCCTCCTTATCTGGTGATGGGGCCCTTTGCCTGTGCTGACTTCTTCCAGGGCTTTCTGAATTTCCCAGTCTGCAGCCTCAAGGACATCTATTCAGGATTGGAGGGACAGATCCTCTGAGAGGGCACAGCCAGTGCCAGACCAGTGGGACCTCAGCAAAATTGTTCTGTGTGGTTCTTCAGCCTCAGAGCTGTGTGTGACTGCTCAGGGCTGTCTTGGGTTCTGTAACCAAAAAAAGTGTGTTCCATTTCATCTGCTGAAACCAGTTGGGGAGATTTTTTTTTTCCTTTATCTCTTGTAACTCCAGTGGGGGGGGGGGGGGAGCCTTCTGTNCCGTCAGGGTTTTCTAAGACTTTTGTTTGTTTGCTTCCTTGTTTTTTTTAACTATTCCTAGTAAAGAACTGTTATTCCTATTCCCATATTTTTTTTTGCCTGAAAGTTCCTAATTGCAAATTGTAATAATTCTGAGGGAGGGGGTTTTACATTCTCCATTCCAAGGGAAACTCCATTTTTCCCTGACAGATACCTGTCTTTCCAAACCAAGACAAGGGCAGACCAAGGGACTTGGACCAGCAGATCCTCACTCTGCAGGTTGGAGGTCCCCATCTACTGCAGCAACCCTCTTGTTAGAAAGTAGAAATGAGCAGAAACACAGATCTCTTATTTATCACAGCATGAAAAGGGTCCTGGTTTATTCCTCTTTACAACTCAGCCATCCTGACTCCAAACACTCCCTAACCCTGGCTGCAGCAAGCTCCTGCTGTAGGTTTCCCTTGCAGCCTCTGACTGATGGGTATTTCCTGCTAAACTAAGGCTGCATATATTGGTTTGTAGACTCTGACTGCAGCTTTTCCCCAGCTAGACTGTGACTGCAGGTTCCAACAACAGGCTCCAACTGCAGCCCCCAGCTGGGCTCACAGCAGTGACTCTCCCTACAGGATGCTCCTCCTTCACAGCCCTCCTCACCAGCTAACCCACTCCCTCTGATATTGAATATAACTCATCGGGGTGAGGCTGCATTAGGTAATTAACACAGCTATTACTTACCAGGGGCGAGGTCACCTGTATTCCCTTCTCCTACACCCCATCCACTTTTTCCTGGGATGAGGCAGATAAGGAGCATCTTTTCCATTTTTTTTTTCCTGGGATGAGGCAGATAAGGAGCATCTTTTCCATTTTTTTTTTCCTGGGGTGAGGCAGATAAGGAGCATCTTTTCCATTTTTTTTCCTGGGATGAGGCAGATAAGGAGCATCTTTTCCACTTTTTCCTGGGATGAGGCAGATAAGGAGCATTTTCTGTGGTTCCTCACGTGGAATCCCACACCACCCCAGGTGCCTTGGTGCTGGGAAGTGCTTTGATGTGGTCTCCTACGTTATCCTGGCATTCCAAGGCAGCACCTCACGGTGCAGATGGTGGCTTGGAGAAGGCTGGATGACACCTGGGTTCCAGGGAGATTAGGGATGGGCTGGACTCTACCTGGGTGCCAGTTACAGGGGCAAGGCCCCTCAGGGGTCTTTCCTAGGACCTGCACTAATAGCCATAGCAGTAACCTGAGATATGCACCCTCAAAATGAGACCTTCAGTGTCCCTTCAAGCCTGAGCTCTCCTGGGATCTTGTAGCTCCCCAATCCTCTTCCCAAACCTGCTGCAGGTTTGCTCTGTAGCTGTAGCTTTTTATTCTTATGACAGACTCTCATGGAGATCTTGATCTCCATAATCACCACTACCTTATCATCTGTCCCAGGAAGGGGACACCTCCAAAAATAATCACCTAAATTTTTTTAAAAAATAAAAATGACAAAACATTCCCCAGGATCTCTGCTGAGGAACGTCACAGGGGAAGAAAAACTCTTTTTGTGATCAAGAGATTGAACTTCAAAACACCCAAACTGCACATCTCTGCAGGGCACCTTTCTGCGGGGTTATTAATAAGAAATAATTGTTTTAAATGCAGAAAAGTCTGTGTGCTTTCTATTCCTTTCCAAAAGCCCTGCATCACTTGTCCTTAATGAATAATGAAAGATGCTTTTGTATTGCTTCCCACCCATAGACTTTCAAGTGATTGTTAAGCAATAATAAATAGGACTCTAAAGAAAATCAGGGCTTGATGAAAACTTAATTTTGGACTAATAAGAGAAGCACCTGCTGTTGCACAAGTTCACAGACATTCCTGGGGCTTTGGGGGGTGGAGAATTTTGGTGAAAGTTCTGAATGTTCCAACCATGAGAAAATATCACTAAATGATTCTGAAATGTTGTGTAGGTTGAAGGGAATTAGAATTTGGAAGGAAACTGGGAGATGCCATGCCTGGGACAGGCACTTTGATGGCCTGATCACAGCACTGCTGTGATGCCCTGTCTGATCTCACTCTGAGAGGGGATTTATCATGGAAAGCCAAACCCAAAGAGGACGTTGTTCTCCGAGGAGAGAGGGAGAGCAACATCCCATGTCAGACTGGGGGATTTGGATTTCATGAGAAAACAATGTATTCCACCAGGAAGCTGATGTGGCTTTCAACCCTGCCAAGGGAAAGCACATGGTGCAGGTGAAAAACTGAAGCTTGGAAGGGATATGATGGAATAATGGAATGGGTTAGTTCTTAAGGCCATCTCATCCCATCCTCTGCCATGGACAGGGACACCTTCCACTGTCCCAGGTTGCTCCAAGCCCTGCCCAACCTGGCCTTAGATATTTCCAGGGATCCAGTGATGCCTTTTCCTGCCCTTAAAAATTGAGAGGCAGCCATGGCTAAGGGATAAGGGGGTTTTGCCTCAGTATTTTAGGAAGGATCCTCCTTGGTGCAGCACTTCCCCCAGGTGGAATGCACCACAATGCACACACACAACAGATCACATATACAATTTACAGACCTCACAAATTAGCATCTCTAACAAGGATGCCCCAATGGCAGGCCTGGATGGATGGTGTGATATCCTCCCATCCATGGAATTCCCCCCTGGATGGCCCAAACCTCCAGTTCACAGGACATGTTCTAGAGAGGACCTGGGTTTCCCAAGATAGTGTGGGGTTTTCTGGCCTCCTTGAGGCCTTTAGGATGTTTGCTCTCCTGGCCAAACAGAACACTGGGCCTATGCTGAATTATCAGACTTAAGGAATTACAAGTGTCCATGCTAGGAGTACTGAGGATACAGAAAAGGTATAGAAAAGGTACATAAAGCAAAAGGCAAAAAATCATCTTGGCATCACTAGGGACAGCCACAACTTCTCTGGGCACCCTGTGCCAGGGCCTTACCACCTTCAGAGAGAAAAATTTCTCCCTGATATCAAATCTAATCCCTGCTCTCTGTCAGCCATGAGTTGCCTAAGAGAAATTAAGCTGAAAAAGCCAGTTAATTGCTCACATTTGGGTAGGTACCGAGTTCTTGCCTCCATTTTATAGCCAGAGAGGTCTTGATGTTGACAGGAGAGTTCACCTTACTGAGGGGTCTTTACCCAACCTTCAGAGGTATCTTCTGAGGACCTTAACACTCCACCAGGAATCAGCACTGTGTCAGATAGTTTTGAGTAACTGATCACTTAAATACCACCAATAATTCTGTTTGGATCAGTGGAGAAAACTTCAGGGGGATTTGCCTTGATTGTCAATTCATCATTTATGCCGTGGCACTATCCCAGGCATGTAACAGGAATAAATTTCTTCACTGAAAGGGTTGTCCAGCCCTGGCACAGCTGCCCAGGGCAGTGGGGGGAGTCACCATCCCTGGAGTGATTTAAAAGCTGTGAGTATGTGGCCCTTGGGGACAAAGGTTACTGGTGGGCTTGGCAGTGCTGAGATAATGGTTTGACTTGATGGTGATTCTATGATTTATGTCTGTGTGACGGGTCGCTCCTGCTGCTGAGCTCTCGCCCTTCCCCAGCACGCTGTTGAGAGCAGCTGCACGAATTTATTTGCCCTGAAGTGACCTGAGCACCGCCGCGGTGAGCTGGGAGCACAGCGGGAGCCGGTGGAACCCGGGTGCCACCTCCATCCGAGGCTGTCCCAGCACGGCGGGCGCGATCCCGCGCTCGGCTCCGCGTGTGCCTGTCCCTCTAGCGCCGGGGCTTCCCACGCGTTTAGACAGTGAGAAATGCTGGACGTTCATTTCGGTCAGGAAACATCATTTTCCCAACAGAACCGTTTTCTTCCCGGTGAGTGCCACGAGCAGGCGGACACAGAATGGAGCAGCCGACCTGAGCATCGCGCTGTTACCGAGAGCCCCGGGGCGGAGAGGCCGGGCTGAGCTCCGGGCTGGAGCCGCGGCTCCGCTCCGCGCTCGGCGGGGACGCCGCGGCTGCGAACTTCGGCTCCGGTGAACCGGGTGTAGGCAAAAAAGCGGTGCCGGTG
>VXBR01010425.1:72081-94452 GCA_013400215.1 Cisticola juncidis
TTTTTTAATTTGTTCCAAAAGATCTGGTTTTAAAACAGAAAACACAATGCCAGGTTGCTAGGGTTTATTTCTACTAAGAGTAATAAGGTAAATAGAGGGGCACCTCTGGGCTATGTCTGTGTGAATTCAGTGACTCCCAGGTGGTATCTGCAGCATCAACTCATGTGGGGATGGTACCAAACAAAAGGAGCTGAGAAGTGCCAGGGCTTTATCTAATGCTTTTGCAAGCAACTTACATTTCAACAAATACAGCTGGGAATGGATGTGAACTCATTTTCAGGTTGCTACTGCCGGCAGAATAAGAATGGCCAGGTTAAATGTGTGAGCAGGAGCAATGGCTGAGGCAGTGCAGCTCCTGCTGGGTCAGGGTTCCTGGGGCTGTGTCCCACCTTCCCTGGAGGGAGAACGTCCTTCCCTGGGCTCTGCCTGCTGCCACTTAAACAGGAGACAATTTCCGCAAGAGAAGGGGTGGAGGAAAAGGTGGCAATGGCCACTCCTTGTGGAACCATTGTTCATTTTAATGTGTGAATTCCTGAGTTCAGGACAGGCTGGCAAAGAACACAGGGTGGAAGAGGAGGTGGTTGCAGGTCTCCCCCACCAAAGCTCGTGATGTCTTAATTAGTCTAAATCTTGTGCTGCCCTTCTGTCTTTGGCAAACTTTCTTTTGGAAAACTGTCTTGGGAGCATTTGTGGTTGGAGTTCCTTTGGGAGGATGTGGGGAGCTCTGGCTGTGCCAGTTCTGCACAGGGCAGCAGTGGCTGTGGCTGCTGTGTCCTCAGTGCTGGTGGCTTTCACCTGGCCTTCAGTGACATCCTCCTCTCACCAGGACTTCAGGGTGACTCTGCTGGCCCGGGGTGTGGCCCCTGTGTAGAAGACTGCAGGTGGCTGGTGCTGGAACATAATTTTTTTTTTCCAAATCTAGAAAAATCTCAGTGGTTGCTGTGGGAGCAGAGCTGCTGGTGGTGCCTGGCCTGGGCCGTGTTCCTGCTGAGGGGCAGCACTGGGGGGGTTTGGTGGTTCAGCAGCTCCTGGTTCCTGTCCTGGAGCTGTGTCTGCTGTAGAAGGTATTTTTGTTGGTGCTGCAGCAGTCTGCAATGCTTGGAGCTCTTACAGCTCCCGAAGCTCCTGGAGCTGGAAAAAGCTGTAAGCACTGCAGAAATCCTCTTGAGCTCTTCTAGTAATTTCAACTTTTTTTTTTTTTTTAATTTTTAACTTCTACTCCAAAGAGTGCAGCTCTTATGTTCACACATTTCAACAGACCAGTAAAACCTCTTCTCTCTCTGTGATGGCTCTGAGAGAATCCCAGGGTGGATTGGGCTGGAAGAGACCTTAAAGCCCATCCAGTGCCACCCCTGCCATGGCAGGGACACCTCCCACTGTCCCAGGCTGCTCCCAGCCCTGTCCGGCCTGGCCTTGGGCACTGCCAGGGATCCAGGGGCAGCCACAGCTGCTCTGGGCACCTGTGCCAGGGCCTGCCCACCCTGCCAGGGAACAATTCCTGCCCAATCTCCCATCCATCTCTGCCCTCCGGCAGTGGAAGCCATTCCCTGTGTCCTGTTCCTCCATCCTTCGTCCAAAGTCAAGGAACTGGATCTGAAATTTCACTTTAAGATGAAAAATCCTTGCTGCAGCTCATGCCCTGCAGCCAATGTCCATCCTGTACCCCTGGTGGCACCTGGGCACCCTCGGGGCACAGGTGAGGAGAAACACCCTGGGGAAGTTCCCCTGGCATGAAACCTGCACAGGTGAGGCTGTGGAGCATCCCCAGCACTGGGGGAGTGGCTGCTGCCTCTGCTGCCCATCAGAGGTGGGATTTGTGTTTCCCTGCTGGTGAGGAGCCAGGGCTCCCAGCCTTTTCTCTGCAGCATGAGCAGCATTTCCAGGGAGGCCTCGGGGATAAGGCCGAGTTTGCTGAGGCCTCCTGTGAGCACAGCCACACCTCGTGGCAGGAGGGAGGCAGGGAGGGCTTACATGATTTAATTAAAGTTGTTGTGAGAACGAAATTAAATTTGGTCTCTCGGCCTGCTCGTATTAGGAGGGAGGGAGCGCAGCCCTTCTGAACTGAGCCATTGCTTGCCTTCTGTTTGACTTGGAAAAAAAGCAATTTCTCTGTCAGCTTTTAGCCTGGCTCCTGAGCCCCAATTGCTTGTTTATCTTCAGCAGCTCCCCAAATCACTTTGAAGATGGGCTTAAACATTGATCATCTCTTACAGTCCTTCATCTTTGTTCTGCCAGCAGACATTAGGAAAGATATTTTAAATTACCTTTTCCCCTCAAATAAATGGCCTGTGTGTATGGGCTGGGAGAATTAAAGCTCTTTCAGCCAAAGTATAAATCAGCTGCTCCCATGTTTTTGCCCAGTTCTCCTGGATTCATCTTCCAGCTCAGTCTGCAATAGCAGCAGGGATTCCAGGAAAGATAAAAGCCAAAGTGCAGCCTAATTTCGAGGCAGAATCTACCAGTGTTCGCTTTGGGGAGCAGGATCCTGTTTAAAAATGACTTTTTCTCCCTTTATTGCAGCAGTGGGATCTTTCCTTCCTCCAGCTGCTCCCTGGGGAAGGGCTGGGGGGCTCCATGGGGTGATGCCATTCAAACAATGGGATGCAGAGGTGAGGCAATGCCTGACTTGGCAGCTGCTGGTGGGGAAGTCTGGAAAAGAAACTTTGGATCTCTCCCTTTGCCATTTGAGCACTGAGATCTGGAGAAAAAAAGAACTGGCTAACAGCAGAACATTTATTCTGTGTAAAACAGGCAGCAGACAGCAGAGGTGCTTAATTCAGCATGGAAAAGCCCAGAGCTACAGCCGAGCAGGCAGGAAGGTTTAATCAATCATTTGGAGCAGGTTTCTGATGCTCCTTTATGCAGACACAGTTTTTTGTGGTGTTGTTGTTAATGGTTTGTTGGGAGCAGGTCACAGCAGCCTCTCTCCCAAGCAGAGCTGGAAGGGAGCAGGTTATTTGGATGCACACTCACTTTATTCCTGATGCACATCCCAAATTACTGCTGAGAGGAGGTCCTGGAGGGCTTGGCCTGAGGAGTTTGGCTCAGTGGAGGGGGATGCAGCAGCCTGAGCTGTGTGTGGGTTCGTGATCCAGGCTGCATCCATTGCCTTTATTATCATTTATCATAGAGAACAGACTGGTTTGGGTTGGAAGGGGCCTTAAGGCTCATCTCATTCCAATTTCCTTCTGCAGTTCAGTTTGCAAATTCCATATCCCCATCCCCTTCTGTGTGCTGATGCTCTCTGCCTTTTCAGCTCCTCGTTTGCAAGAGAGGGAAAAAACAGTGTGACCTCAGAGTTAATAGATTTTAGCCTTATATGCAGCATAAACATCTATATTTTATAGTTTGTTGTGAGGCATTGGTGCAGGGGATTGTGGCTTAGCGAGTCAGAGGCTTTTACCCACTCAGTGATGTGAGTAATTTATGGCTTGTCCCAGGTCTGCACAGCTGGCTTGCTGAACTGCAGCATGCTGGCAGTAAATATTGCATATTTACACAAAGCCTGTTCCCCCCCAGTCCCCCAAAAAAGGATGAACCATTTGAACAGGCTGCTCAGGCTGGGGAGGTGCCATATCCCAGGGCAAAATGAGTTGGGCAAAGCAGCCCAGCAATCTTATAAATACACTGAATTTTCAATTCTTTCCTGGGTTGTAAGAGGAGGGGAGCATTCCTGAGCATCTCCTCAAGCAGCTGTAATGTGACAGTGATGTGAGGGAAAAAGCTTTGTGCAGTGGTGGCAAACAGCCCTTAGATCCACTGAGCTTTTGTTAAAAGGAAGTGTTTTTGGAAGCTTTTGGAAGTAGATGCCCTCAGCCCTTGCTAGAATTGTTTTCCCTGTTAGTACCAAAGAGGCTGATGCTGCTGAGGTGCAGGGAGCCAGGACTTGTGCTGCCAGTGCCTGCTTTATAAATTTCCAGATTAAATCAGGCAAGAAGTTTAGATTTTTTTTTTTCTTACCCTGAAGCTTGTCAACTTCTTATTTTACTCTTGAGTCTCACTGTCCTGAGCAAGAGGAATCTCCAGCAAATAGACCAGCTGATAAAACTGATGCAAACCAATTAATTGATTTTATTAGAAATACAGAATACTCTGAGCTGGAAGAGACCCACAAGAATTGAGTCCAACTCCTGAACACTCCAGCTTATCCTTGTGCCTGAGCATTGTCCAAGTATCCCTTGAGCTGTGGCAGGCTTGGTGCTGTGATCACTTCCTTGAATTCTTGTTCATCCCTCGAATTTTGCTTGCTCAAAGGTACCTAGTGAGAATGAAGGGAACCAGGTCTGGAGAAGGCTTCCCACTCTCTAGAGAAGTGAGAAAAACGCTCTCTAGTTGCATTTTGTCCCCACCCCGAAAGAAAAAGAAAAAATTAACTGAATCTGAAGGATTTGGTGGGCAGTGCTGAATTTGCCCTTGCAGCAGGGAGGTGTCTGAGTGCTGGGCTTGGGGAGGAGCAGCCCTGGCTGTGGCGTGGATGCTCTAAATATAAAACAGGTAGGAGGGCTTGTGACTTGTGCTGACCTTGGGCAGCAGCAGGGCTGGGACAGAGCCAGCCCTCAGCTCCCAGCCCTGCTCTGGGACACTGCTGTGCTGCTCTGGGACACTGCTGTGCTGCTCTGGGACACTCCTGAGCTGCTCTGGGACACTCCTGAGCTGCTCTGGGACACTCCTGAGCTGCTCTGGGACGTTCCTGAGCTGCTCTGGGACACTCCTGAGCTGCTCTGTGACGTTCCTGAGCTACTCTGGGACGTTCCTGAGCTGCTCTGGGACGTTCCTGAGCTGCTCTGGGACGTTCCTGAGCTGCTCTGGGACACTCCTGTGCCGCTCTGGGACGTTCCTGAGCTGCTCTGGGACACTCCTGAGCTGCTCTGGCCTCCCCCAGACCCTGCAGAGCCCGAGCAGCCCCAGCCCCAGCGCTGCTGCTCCCGCTGCTGCTCCCGCTGCTGCTCCCGCTGCTGCTCCTGCCATTCCCAGCCCATTCCCGGGGCTTTGCCCTGTCACAGCTGATTTTCTCGGAGGGCCTGGACTCTGGGGAATGCCTGGCATGTGGGATTTCGCTGGGGCAGCTGCATAGCAGCCGTTTTTGCCGGGCTTAGCGTTGGGTTGAGGAGCTGGCCCTGCTCTGAGCGCCCTCCTTGGCAGATCTGCCCGCAGCTCCTGTTTCCTGTTGCTGCACCCAGTGATTTTCCGACCTGTTTTGTCTCAGGGTTAAACTCTGGGAGGTATCAGACACCTGAAATTACAGAATCACTGAGGCTGGAGAAGGCCTGGCAGACCATTGAGTGTAACTGTTAACCCAGGACTGAGTTTGCCACTGACCCACGTCCCCTGGTACCACATCCTCATGGTTTTTGAACACTTCCAGTGGCTGTCCCACTTCCCTGGGCAGCATGCCCCAATGCCTGACCTCTCTTTCAGTGAAGAGATTTGCCCTAATATCCAATCCAAACTGGCCCTGGCACAGCTTCAGGCTGTTCTATCCCGTTGTGTTCCTGAGAGAAGAGCCTGACCCCAGCCTGTGCTGATGGACTTGGACTTTGTCAGTCCTGGGTGCTGCAGGGGTGTGCAGCTCTTGCAGGTGAAGGTTTTGCAGCAGTGCTGGCAGTGCTGTGGCTGTCCCCTGACTGAGCAGCCCCAGGGCTCTGTCCCTGTGCTGGTGGCATTAATCCTGTGAGGATCCCTGGGGGATGGATGTCAGTCCTGCAGGGCTGTCCTGGGAACAAAAGCTGTGTCCCAGTCTTGAAAATCATAGAATCCTGCAATGCTTTGGGTTGGAGGAACCTTAATGATCATCCCATTCCAGCTCCTGCCATGGGCAGGGACACCTTCCACTAGCCCAGCTTGCTCCAATCCCTGCCAGCCTGGCCTTGGACACTTTCAGGGATGGGCAGTCCTGGGAAGTGTTTAACAAAAAAAAAAAAAAANGGAAGTTTTAAAAAAAAAAAAAAAAAAAAAAAAAACCAAAAAAAAAATTAAACAAAAAAAGATGGACGTGCTGCTTCCAAGTTCCCACCTGACTTTGGTGCAGCACTCCTGTGCACAGCTGCCTTTTGTTCCTGCACGTTCCCAGGCAAAGCAGGTGGTGTTTAATTTTTTTCTGCATTAAAAAAAAATAATCTGTGGCGTTCTGTGCGAGGCCACTCACATCTGTGCACTCTATGTAGGTCAGATGTGTGGTTGCTTCTTTACGAAGACTGAACTTGACAGCGTTTCCTCGCTGCAGCAGCGAGGGAGGATCACAAAATTCACATTCTGCCTCCATGGGAAGTGTCCTTAGGGGAGACCCCACAGGGGCTGTGTGTGCAGGTGACGTTTGTTGCCTTCCTGGTGTGCTCCAGGTTTGTGACAATGAGCTTTATTGATGAAAGATTTATTGGAGCTGTGTATCCAGGCTGGATTCAGTGTCATATCAGATTAGCCTTGCAGCTGGAAATGCTAAATGCTTCCCTGCCCTGCTTCCAGCAGCTGCCTCTTGCTCTGCTCCCACTAAAAAGCCTGTTTCTAATCTCTGCAGCCCGTGTTTCTCTTGCTGTGTTTCTTCACATGCAAATGCCTCTCCCTCCCCTTCTTCCCCCCCAGCCAATCCTGTTCTGGGATTCCTTGACCTCTTCTGACTCTGGCAGTGGTGGAGGAGAAAATGAGTTGGAAACAGGCAACCTGTCATGCCCAGGAGCAAGTTAGGGGCCTGATCTGACACCTTTTAGGGCAGCTGAGTCTCCCCTTCTCGTGGACAGAGCCTCAGATGCAGCTGGGTTTGGTCTTGTGGGAGATGCTCCCCTGGAGTGGAAGTACCAGGGATCAAGGGCACTGTTCTGCTGATCTGCCACTCACCAGGGTCCTGGGATTCCCTCAGTCTGATCCAGCCCATGGAACAGGAGACCTAAACCAGTCTGGGAGGTTTGTACAGGTTGGGAGTTTCTTCTCTCTTCAGTCCTGAGGTTCTGTGGGTGATGGAGGAACTTTCTCTCTTACAGAAGGGGCTTTTCTGGAGGGAGAACTTCCAAACTCAGATCCCTGAGCATCCATTAAAAACAGATAAACACAGGACCTACAGTTCATTTAAATCTGGAGAGGGAACTGACTCTGCTGCCCACATCACTTCAGCTGAGATGACCTTGGAAGTGACCACAACTGGAGCAGTGGCAGGGGACACCATCCTCAGCAGAGCTGCTGAAGATGGGTTTGTGGATGTCCTTACGCACCCAGTGGTGGAGGATATTTCCAATATTAGAATACTGAATATCTGCCTGCTCCACAAGTCTTACCAAGAAACGCTTGAACTGGAAGAAGGGCTCCTCCTCTGAAAATGAGCAGCATCTGCAACAAAGGAAGGGTTCAGGAGAGGAAGGGTTCAGGAGAGGAAGGGTTCAGGAGAGGAAGGGTTCAGGAGAGGAAGGGTTCAGCAAAGGAAGGGTTCAGCAAAGGAAGGATTGTCTGTGAGCACTGACAGCTTTCCAGGAGGCTCCAGAGGGATGGGAAGTTGTGTCCTGAAGGACAGGATGAGCATCCAGGAGCTCAGGACAGTGGCAATGAGCAGTTCTGGTGCCTGGAGCAGGACCTGGTGGTTGTGACTGATCCATGGGTTGCTCTTGGGTTGGAGCAGCTTCCAGTGTGAGGAAATGGACTCTGGAGTTCATGCAGTCACACAAAGTTCCATGGAAATGAGCAGCACTGGAACACTTGAAGGGAAATTGGAATAATTGCAAACTGCTTGTCCTACTCTGCAAGGATCCCAGCTGCAGCCCTGCTGCTCGGTGTGGAAATGAGTGTGAGGACATCCCAGTGCAGCTCTCTGAGCAGAGAGCACCTTGCTAATTGCTCTGCTGCTGTGTTCAGCCACAGAGCCAGGGATGAGACGTTTCCCATGGCTGCTCCTTCCCTCCCTCCTAAATAAGATGAAGAGCTCCTTGTTAGGGAAGCTCCAGAGTGCAACCAATCTCCTAAACTCCTGCTGATCAACTGAAACTAAGAGGGAGCTAATGAAATCCCCATTGCCACAACACATTTGTTTTGACCTTTAAAAGGAAAATGTGCTGGTGAGTCAGGAGTCCCACCAGGAGATCTGGGCTTGTTTTGGGCAGGAGATGGGCTGGGGGTTTAAAGTGGAGGCAGAGGGAAGGGCAGGGGGTGAATTTGCTGTGCTCTGGATTCTGGTGGGCTCACAGGTAGAGTCCACTCAGCCTTTGGGGGCTCTCAGCTCTTCTGGTTGTGAAGCAAACAGAGGTACTCGAGTATTTTGCAGTTTTCCAGACTTGATTTTAAAAGCAGGGTGTAAACTCTTATTTATAGAGATGAAAAAAGGGAGGGAGGAAGGATCCAGTGCCATTCTCTGCGTTCACAGCAGAAGTGAAATGACTGCTTTGGCCAAAACAACGAATCTCAAACATTTTCATGGCAGAAAGTCCTTCTGAGAAAGGTTTGGGGGGAGTTTGTGTCTCAAGGGGAGTGAGCTGAGTGTCCCAGCAGCTCATCAGGGCCCTTGTTAATTGGATGTAAATGCAGTGGGAGAGGATGGGCTGAGGCTGAGTTTGGTGCTTTGAGGAGCTTTTCCTCCTGAAAGTTCAGAGGCAAAGAGGATTTTACATTCCCCAGGGCCTCTGTCCACGGAAAAGTGGCCTTGTGAGGGACTGACTCCTCAGCTGCTGGGGCTGCCTTTCTCCTGGCAAAGACCTTGAAGGTCTCAGTTGCCAAATCCAGCAAAGCTCAGGTGTTTGGAAGGCACAGACACTTCAGGGTATCTCTCCTTGGCTCTGGTGTCTCCTGGGCCCTTCTGTGGCTCCAGTGCAGCCAGTTCCATACTGGTCCCAGTGCTGTGGTGGTGGTGGGCACCAGCTGTGCTTCCCTTGGGGTGGTGGGCACCATCCTGAGGATGGCAGGAACCAGAGATCCTCTCCCCACACAGGGCCTGGCACAGCGTCCCCGTGGTGCCAGGGAGGGATGTTTGTGTCTCAGCTGGAGGCAGCAGCTCTGCACTCTTGGCATTTTGGGGCTTTGCTTCCAGAGCCAGGCTGCCCCTCCCTGCTTGTTCCCTCCCCCCTCAGAACTGCAGTGAAAGCATCCTCTGAGCTGTTGGCAGGATTTGTGTGACAGCCAAGTGTGACAACTCAGGAGGAGCAACAAGGGCTACAGAGGTCCTGGGATAGTCAGAAGTCTGCCAAACTCTGACCCTGCTGCCACCCTGTGTGCCTCCAGTCCTTTTCCAAGAGGAATTTATGAACCTTCTGCAGTAATTTTCTGTCTGGCTGCTCCTTGCCCAAGGCAGGGGGGAATTGAGGTGTCTCAGGGTTGCTTTTCCCTGAGATTCTCCTCGGGGTTGCTGTTCCCCGAGGTAATCAGGTTTTTCCTCTTCTCTTTGCCCTGAGTGTTTCACACCGAAGGCAGAGACGACAAACTGAGTCCCCAGTGCCTGTTCCAAGGTTGTTTATTCTTCATTATCTCAGTTCTGTCTCAGCTCTGCCAGGCCTCCCTGGCAGGGGCATTATCTCAGTTCTGTCTCAGCTCTGCCAGGCCTCCCTGGCAGGGGCATTATCTCAGTTCTGTCTCAGCTCTGCCGGGCCTCCCTGGCAGGGGCATTATCTCAGTTCTGTCCCAGCTCTGCAGGGCATCCCCAGCAGAGCAGGACTGGGCGGGTCAGAGAGCCCCACACCTCATGTACAGCACCCCTGACCCAACCCCGTCCAAAATGCACTTTTTATTGACAGAATTTTACCAATGCCCACTGCCTATGCTAACATGTCATTTCTACTCTAAACCAATCTCTAAAATCCAACTCAGCCAAAGATGGGGGACGAGAGCAAGAACAAGGAGCACAGGGGCCACTCCCCAATTCCTCCAGCTTGTCTCTTCAACCCCAGATACTAAAATTCCCAGATTCTACATTTACATTCTATGATAAACTAAATACTGCTTATTTTGAATTCTCTCAGCTTGTGATTCTTCATACACTGTGGGCATTCACTGCCATGGCAGGGATCAGAGGCAGTGTCCTCCTGGGCTCTGTGTGAGGCTCTGACCCCCTTGCACAGATCCCAGACCCCCTGTCCGGTCTGCAAACCCTCCAGGGTGGCCACAGGGATGTCCTGGACTCCAGCAAGGTGGAGCTGCCCCTGGGGCTGCCTTTGGCCTGGATTCCACACCTGCCTGCCTGGAGAGCTTTCCTGTAGGGGGCCTTGACCATCCTGGCTGATTCATAACAAACCACCCTGGTCAGGGTGCAGCAGGCACTCCAGGGTCTCCAGCTCTCCACTGAGGCTGTCTCCATTAACCTGCAGTATTAAAAGGAGCAGGAGTCTCTGGTGCTCACTTGGGAAGTGCTGCCTGTCCCCCTGCTGCCACCCCAGGCTGCCACCAGGGCTGTGCTTTGATTTGCCTCCGTGCACACGTGGATTATTTTGATCTTAAATCACCTGGGAATGCCACAGGAGCTGGGAATCCTACAGCCCCTGCTCACTCCAGTTTATTAAAATCCCCCATCCATAAACAATAACTCTTCAAAGCTGTGTTCTGCAGGAGCTGCACTGCTGGGTCATGTATTAAACATGACCCTGCCAAAACCAGCCTGCTCCTCTGGGGGCAGCTCAGATCTGACCATCCTTGGAATAATGCTCAAAACAAGGTGTCCTGCTTGTTCAGCAGAGCCTGAGACTCCTTTAAATGAAAATGTGACAGTGGATTTTGTCAATAGGATCTGATTTGTCCCTTGGAATGGGAATTATTTCCTGACTGATGTCAGCAGTGCCTCTGGGATGTTGGGATTTAGCTGCAGATTAGCATGAGTTACTTGGTTTAAAGGAAGGCAGAAAACATGCCAGCCCAAGCAATTTGACCAAAGTTTCCATTTTTGGGTGTTGCAGGACAGAGGGGAGCTCCAGCAGCCCAGGTGGAGCTGTCACTCAGAGCTGGTGCCCACGTGTGGCCCCCTCTCCCCCTTGGAAAGGGGCTCAGAGATGGGAGAAGTCACTCTCTGTGCCCCTTTTGGGGAAGAAAGGTGCAGATTTTGTGGTGACTGACTGGTGGGGACTGGGGAGGGCTCAGGAGTGAGGTGTGACTGTCCCTGGACGTGTTTAAAGTCTGGACAGGGCACTCAGTGCCATCCATGGGTGACCTGAGGAGGAGGTGCTGGGTGCTGGGTTGGACCTGATGATCCCAGGGCTCTGCTCCAGCCTGGTCTTTCTGTGATCCTGTGGGGCCTGAGCAGGAGCCCTGCACATCCCATCACTGCTGCACATTCCCTTGGGTGGAATTGCAGCTATTTCAAGGTGAGAGTCTGGCACAACCAGCTGAAATGTTGGCCCAAACCCATTCCTGTTGTGGTATTCACTGAGTAAAATATCTTTCAATAAACTTCTGCTGTCCATATATACAACCTCCATTCTTGGTGGATTTTTGTTTCCCTTTTCTGTCCCAAGATAAACATCCCCAAATGAGTGGTTTCATGATTTCAAATTCTGTGGTTTTTTTTTTTTTTGAGTGTTGCACTTTTCTTTCCTCTCTACCTTTTGCTGCCTGGCCTCCTCTGGGGATGTTGTTTTCAAGATTTATTCTGCAAGATTTATTCTTACAGCTATTTCAGCAGGATGGCCAGCAGCAGGCATAGGGGGGAAAAAAACCTCAAAAACCTCAGGATTTTCATGCTGCCTGACCTCAGGAGCCCCAAGTGTCAGGAAGTCAGTAATAAACACTGCCAAACCTTGGAAGGTGGTGGGAGCTGGTGACCTTGGAGTGCATGTTTGGGGAGACTTGTGCTGCAATTTCAGGTTCCTGATGATCTCTTTAAAATGCCCCTTTAAAATGTGCTACACATCTGATGAAGGTATGGGAGTTTTCTCTTATTATTTTTTAAATTATATTCTGATTCAGACCCCAAAAACCAATGAAATCCTTGAAGTTCCTTAAGGCTGTTGTGAGTGTTTTTAATTCCTGTGTGCTCATTCACCAGTGCAGCAATGAACTTGGAAAGGCAGCACAGGGAAGTGATTATGGTAGATACTAAAAAAGAAAAATCATAATTAAAGTTTGAGGAGCCTTAGGGTGTTGCAGGGGTCACATCCTCAGCCTTCTCTGTAGGACCAGAGTGTCTGTGCTTCCATGTGAAGCCTTTTCACATCTGATGGGCACTCTCATGTCCCTGTTTCCAGTTTAATTCCAGTGTGTGCTGTCTGTGAGAGAATCCCAGCATGATTTGGGCTGGAAGGGACTCATCCCATCCCCCCCCTGCCATGGCAGGGGCACCTCCCACTGTCCCAGGCTGCTCCAACCCCCTCCAGCCTGGCCTTGGGCACTGCCAGGGATCCAGGGGCAGCCACAGCTGCTCTGGGCACCCTGTGCCAGGGCCTGCCCACCCTGTCAGGGAAGAGTTCCTGCCCAATCTCCCATCCAGCCCTGCCCTCTGGCAGTGGGAGCCATTCCCTGTGTCCAAAGTCTCCTCAGCTCCCCTGGAGCCCCTGCAGGGCCCTGGAAGGGGCTCTCAGGTACTCATTGTTGAAGATGTCCTCAGTTATCACCTCTGTCTCTCTGTCAGTCCAGTTTGTCTTCAACTTGCCAAGTTCTTGATCTTTATGGTGGCTTCTCTTGGGAGATGCCAGGGGTGTTCCACAGAACAGGGGATTTCCTTGAATCAGGATTTTATTCACTGTGCAGCTTTCCCATGCCAGAACACTTTTGCAGCAGATGAGCCAAGCTTGGCTTGCTGGTACTGTGGTCTGATTTGCAGTAATTCTGGTTTCACTACAGCTGTTTTGATACACAGGAATAGAAGAATGGAGCTCTGTGATAAATGGGGCTTTGACAAGGCACAAAATGTTGGCAGAGAGCACACCTGGACCACACAGCTCCAAAGAAACCTTCTTGTCCTTATGAAGTAACCTTAGACTTCATTATTCCTGGAAAAAAAAAATCAGGTTTCTCCTATTCTCTGTGTTCTGCAGCCTTGTCTCTCGGGGTTGTTGTTCCCTGGGGATTTCCCTGGGGTTGTTGTTCCCCGGGGTAATCAGGTTTTCAGTCTTCTCTTTGCCCTGAGTGTTTCACACCGAAGCCAGAGCAGACAGGCTGAGTCCAGCAGTGTTATCAAGGCTGTTTATTCTAAATTATCTCTCAGTTNGTGTCCTCCTGGGCTCTGTGTGAGGCTCTGACCCCCCTGTACAGACCCCAGACCCCCTGTCCGGTCTCCAAACCCTCCAGGGTGGCCACAGGGATGTCCTGGACTCTGACATTGTCCAGAGGTGTCCCTGCAGGGATTTAGGCCCTGCATTTCAGGGAATGGGACACAGACCTTGGGGTGCTCCCTGTGCCCTCAGCCTGGGGGTTTTGTCACCTCAGTGGGTTGTAGGAGGGTGACCCCAGCTCCGTGGTGGCACAGGGACCTCACAGCAGGGCTGTCCCCAGGCTGTGGCTCAGCTCTTCTGGGGGATTGGGCAGGATCTGCTGCTCCAGGAGCTCTGTTGGTCACTCAGGTGCTCCAAGATCTCCGCTCCAATGGGCTCATCCTGCTGTGCTGGACCAGCAGAGCCAAAGGCACTCCTGAGCCTTTATTTCCAGGATTATCTGATTCTGTGGTTTGTATGCACTGCAGGTGTGTGAGTCCCTGTGCTCCAGAGCTGTTGAAGCCTTTGGAATTCTCCCCTGGTTTCCTGGTTCTAGGGGGGGATCCCAGCTGTTCATGGAACCCTGGGGATCTCCTGCCCAGCCAGGGCAGGGGCCAGGGCTCTGCATTCCCTCTCAGCAGCCTCATCCCCAGCATTCCTGGGAAAGGCAGCACAAACCAAGCCAGGGTTTGACAGAATCTCTGCTTTTCAGGAGCTTCCCCTTCCCCTGGGCATCTGGAGTGTTTGCCATATTGCAGAGGCCAGCAGAGTCTCTGGAATGTGAAATCCAGGAATGAAATCCCCCCACACTCAGACAGGGCAGCTCTGCTCACTGTCCCTTCTGCTCCTGCTCACGTGCAGTGCTGAAAATCCAGAGCTCTTTTTGCATCCTCAATTAATTAAGGAAGGGTGGTTGATTATTTTCTAAATACCATCTTCAGGAAGAAGAGACTTTAGTGAAACTTCATTTCCCTGGCTGCCTTTGTCCTGTGGTTGGTAATTATTTTTAAACTGCCCGTCATGTTGTGAGCAGGGTTGTTGTTGAGTTTTTTTTGCAGTTGTCAAAATGTCAATTCTAATGAAAATCTCTACAGATACACCATACCTAAGTGATTTAAGCCTTTAGGCTAAACAGGCTGCTGGTAAAATGCTGCTCATTTTCAGATGAGTCAGAAAGGTTTGTGTATGTCTTTTTTTTTAATATATTTTTGTTTGGTTGGAATGTCTTCATCAAAATTGGTTGTTGAGAGGTTTTTTTTCCCTTTGTAAAGGCTAAGCAGCTGCCTATCAGCTCACCCAGAGCTGCTTGGAATTCAGCATCCTACACAGCAGTCACATTTGGGAAAAGGAAAGTTCCTGTGTAATAACAATAATTGAAAATTAATAGTAGATTAAATTAATACATAATTAGAAAACAGTAATGCTCCCTGTGAACAAAGTCTGGTTCCTACAGGAGCCTTATGAACTGAAGAGGGAAAGTGTATGATGCTTTCCCTGGGCCGTGTCTATTCCAGCCTGCAGATCATTAAAGCAATTATAATTTCACAGAGGTTTGATCTGGAATTGATTTCTTTGTGATAATTCAATTTGGAGCCTTGCTTGCTCCGGGGGAGCAGAGGACAGAGGATGAAGTGTGTAATTCCTGAGCCGTGTCCCCAGGCCTGGGGGGGCTGGAACCACCCAGGGAGGGACCAGGATGGGCTGGGACCTCCTGGAGCTTCACTGGGGCATCAACAGCAGCAGCAGCTTCCTTTGGGGGCACAGGGGAATGGGGGGGTTTGGGTCCCTGCATCCTTTAGCTGTGCCAGGGAGGCTCAGGCTGGGTATCAGAGAAAGTTCCTTCCCCAGAGGGTGCTGGCACTGCCCAGGCTCCCCAGGGAATGGGCACAGCCCTGCCAGAGCTCCAGGAGCCTTTGGACACTGCCAGGGATGGACAGGGTGGGATTTTGGGGTGTCTGTGCAGGGCCAGGGGCTGGGCTGGGTGATCCTGTGGGTCCCTCCCAGCTCAGGATATTCCAGGATTCTCTCATCCCTGTGTATCCCTGCAGTCTTTGCCCGTGTGTTCCACAGCCTGGGGTGGAAAATCCTTGAGTGTTCCACCACAGGAGCCACCTTGGTGTTCCCAGCCTGTGATCCTGTGGGGTCATCTGATCCCACAGGGCTCCAGGACCTCGGCTGGAGCTGGTAGGGGCAGGGCCTTGGTCCTGATGATCACAGAATCCTGAATGGTTTGGGTTGGAAGGCCCTTAAAGCCCATCTCATCCCACCCCTGCCATGGCAGGGACACCTCCCACTGTCCCAGGCTGCTCCAAGCCCTGCCCAGCCTGGCCTTGGGCACTGCCAGGGATGCAGGGGCAGCCACAGCTGCTCTGGGCACCTGTGCCAGGGCATGCCAGGGGAGAATTCCCTGCTGAAATCCCTTCTAACCCTGCCCTGGGCCAGCCATCCCCTGGCCCTGGAGGAGCAGGAATGGCTTTCCTGCTGCTGCTGCAGGCTCTGAGGGGCTTGGGAAGGCTCCTTCTCAGTAGCCAGCCTGGGGCTTGTGATAAAACAGAGAGAGATGAGGAGGAGGAGGAGGAAGAGAAAAAAGGAAACAAAGCACAGCACAGCACAATACACAGAGGCAAATCCAAGGCAGCAGGGAAAATTGGGACCTCATGGAAAATAATGATAAAGTTTGGATAAATCTGCTGAGCTCCATCCTCCCCTCCCAGCCAGGCTGCATTGGTGGCTTGTGGGAAGCTGAAGCTAACAGAGGCAGACAGAGCCATTCCTTGGTGAGTTTGCTTTCTTCTTGGCCCAACACAACATTTAACTTTCATTTTGGTAGCTTTGTGCACAGCCCCTCTCCATTTCCCTAATCTCTGAGGCTGTGTGTTTGGGAATCCTGGAGGAACAGCTGCTCTGGCTGGGGTTTTGTTCCCAATTCTGTTTGTGTGAGTTGTGACTTCAGCAGCTCCTCTGTTCCAGGGCTTAAAAAAAAACAAAAACCAAAAACCAATAAATGGAATAAATGGAACCTGTTCAGAAAGGAAAGAAATTGAGAGACTTCTAGCTTTAATTGCATTCATTAGGCTTGGCTATGATAATAAGGGGATGTTAGGGAGAGATGAATTTTTAAAAATCCATTATTTCAATCAAAGGTAGGCAGGAAGGGTTCATGGCTGATCCCATAACACTCCTAAGTAGTGAGTGCTTATTCACTGAGTGCATTTACTTTGATCTGTCTTATCTCTGTATTTAGTGATATATTTAGTGAATATAGAGTTATATATCTCTGTATTTATTTCCTCTCAAATTTGCCCTAAACAGGGCAGAACAGGGTGGGCAAAAAGTCATCTTAGCCCTGCAGGGGGACCTTGGGCTGGTTTGGAGCTGGTTTGGAGCCCCTGCCAGGGGCAGGGACAGCTCCCAGCCGTGGCACTGCCAGCCTGTGCAGCCTGCCTGGGCACTGCCAGCCTGTGCAGTCTGGCCTGGGCACTGCCAGCCTGTGCAGCCTGGCCTGGCACTGCCAGCCTGTGCAGCCCACCTGGGCACTGCCAGCCTGTGCAGCCTGCCTGGCACTGCCAGCCTGTGCAGCCTGGTGTGGCACTGCCAGCCTGTGCAGCCCGCCTGGGCACTGCCAGCCTGTGCAGCCTGGCCTGGCACTGCCAGCCTGGCACTGCCAGCCTGTGCAGCCTGCCTGGCACTGCAGAGCTCTCCCCTCTGTGGGCACACAGGGCACATCCCAGGGGATTGGCATGGGTGGTGCTGTGGCTGTGGGGAGCTCAGTGCAGCCATGGGGGACACAGGATGTTCCCAGTGATGTGGGAAGCCCCGAGAGGGGTCTGAAGCCCTGGGATTCGGGTTGTTCCTGCCAGAGGAGGGGATGTGTCACCTCCACAGCTCCCTGAGGGTGCAGCCAGGGCTCTGCTCCCAGGGAATGAGTGACAGGACAGGAGGAGATGCCCTCAAGCTGTCCCAGGGAAGATCTGGACTGGATATGAGGGAAAATTTCTTCCCTGAACAGATTGTCAAGGGTTGGAACAGCTGCCCAGGGCAGTGGTGGAGTCACCATCCCTGGAGGGATTTAAAATCCGTGTGGATGTGGCACTTGGGGACGTGGGTTAGTGTGGCCCTGGCAGTGCTGGGGGTGACTGAACCTGATGATCTTGGAGGTCTTTTCCAACCTCAGTCACTCAGCGATTTGGCTGTGGCACCTCCTGCTTGGGGTGTCCCAGCCATGATCAGTGGAAGCTGTCTGGACCTGCAGTGAGGGATTTGGGGCTGAGTGGCCTCTGATGGGGATGGGAACCTTTCAAGTGCCCTCTCCAGGATTCCTTTGAAGGCCTCTCCCCCAGAGCAGGGCCCTGAGCTGCTGCTGCTGCCAGGTGGGATCAGCAGCCCTCCACTGCTACCTGTGGAGAGCTCCTGGAAGGGAGGATTTGCCTGTGAGAAATTCTAAATGCTTCACTCTGGGACATCTTGACAAGAACATCTGACAGACTCAAAGTAGTGCTCACAGAATAAAAACAAATTCGGTGAATTTGGTGTTTTCCACTTCACTGAGGGGGTTTGCAGTGCCATTCACATAGCTGGGGATGTCAATAAAGTGACACATAAAATGGGGTTATTTTGCTGCTTATTTTGTTGCTTTGAAATACTGGTTAAAAAAATGAAACTTTTTTTTTTATTTTTTACTTTCGCATTTCTCATTAGAAAACAACCCTCAAACTGTACATTTTCTTTCAGGAAAAAGGGAAAGTTTTGTTGAGGATTCTTTCATTTTTGTAAAACCCCAGGTGCTGAGGTTGCTGCTCACATGGGTGCTGTGGCTTGGGCTGTCTCTGATCTGCATTTTCATTCTTACAGTGAAAAGGGGCAGAGCAGGATTATTTCTTTCACAGAATCCCAGACTGGTTTGAGTTGGAAGGGACTTAAAGCTCATCCATTGCCACCCTCTGCCATGGGCAGGGACACCTTCCACTATCCCAGGCAGCTCCCAGCCCCATCCAGCCTGGCCTTTCTTTCTGCTGATTAAATATGTCCAGAAAAGGAATTTTGGTCAACTGCAGCTCCACTGCTGGGGTTAATGTGGTACCTGGGCAGTGGTGGCCCTGTGGCTGCCCCTGCTTGGGCACAAAGTTATTAAACATTAATTTTAATAAGTTACTAATAACAAGCAGTTATTGAACTTTGTTTTCTGAGCAGGTTCCAGGTGGAGCAGGGAGGGGGGCAGGGGTGAACATTTTGGAGTAATTTGGGCACTCTGGACATTTTTTTCCTCGACAAGCAGTGGACACAGAGGCTGTTCCTGGCCAGAGCAGCTCTGCAGTGCTGGGCTGCAAACACCATGCTGCTCTCTCCTCCTGGGGCCTCTCCTGCTGGAAAGGATGAAAATGCATCCCCAAGGGTCACTCCTGCTCTGACAGCTCATTTTTCACCTGGCACCAAGATGAATCTGTGTGATAACAAGCTCCAATATAGTAGAAAAATGTTGCTTAAAGCAGCCGGGTCAAATTGAGCTAATTGGCCGTGACCTCACTAATTCAAGCCCCCAATTAATTCAGTGTGTTCTGAGGGCTCAGCTTTGCTGCTCTCCAGGGCACAGCCCAGCTCTGGGTTGTGTGAAAGCAGCTGGATGCTGGGCAAGGAATTTGGGAACAAACTGAGTGATGCCTTTGTACCCAGAGCTGCCTGGCTGAGGAGTGACTCCATCAAACCTGTCCTTTCATGAAAGGCAGTGTTGGTGACAGTCTGAAGTGAATATTTTGGAGGCTGTTTGCCCAGAGGTTGGGATCCTGGCCCTCTCACAGACATTAACTGGGACTGGACCCTCCCCAGCTTGGCAGTGGGATGAGCACAAGGCTGCTCCAAACTGTCTTGAGCTGTTCCAGATGTTTCACTGTGAAAAGAAGTCATTGTTGCTCAGATCTCAGGGTTGCTTTTCCCTGAGATTCTCCTCGGGGTTGCTGTTCCCCGTGATAATCAGGTTTTGTGTCTTCTCTTTTGCCCCTGAGTGTTTCACACCAGAGCCAGAGCAGACAGGCTGAGTCCCCAGTGCCTGTTCCAAGGTTGTTTATTCTTCATTATCTCAGTTCTGTCTCAGCTCTGCCAGGCCTCCCTGGCAGGGGCATTATCTCAGTTCTGTCTCAGCTCTGCAGGGCATCCCCAGCAGAGCAGGACTGGGCGGCTCAGAGAGCCCCAAACCTTCAGTGCGGTATCTCCGACCCAACCACTGTCCAAGATGTATTTTTTATTTACAAAATTTTACCAATGCCCACTACCTACACTAACATGGCATTTCTACTCTAAACCAATCCCCAAAGTCCAACTCAGGAAAAGATGGGGGACGAGAGCAAGAACAAGGAGCACAGGGGCCACTCCCCAATTCCTCCAGCTTGTCCCTTCAGCCCCATATACTAAGATTCCTAATTTCTATATTTATATTCTATAACAGACTAGCTACTATTTATTTTTAAATTCTTAGGATTTGTGATTCCTCTTACATGTGGGCATTCACTGCCATGGCAGGGATCAGAGGCAGTGCCCTCCTGGGCTCTGTGTGAGGCTCTGACCCCCCTGTACAGACCCCAGACCCCCTGTCCTGTCCCCAAACCCTCCAGGGTGGCCACAGGGATGTCCTGGACTCCGACACTCAGAGGTTCTGATTCTGCAGAGGGATTCACATTTGCAGTGAGCAGTTCCTGGGAGGTGGAATGCCCAGACTCCTCATGGAATTCCATGCCCAGAGGCACCACAGCTGCAATATCCAGGAGCTGAGTCCCACCTGAGCCATGTGCACACAGGCTCTTCCAGCACTTCCTCCAAGCCCTGTTGGGCACATGGCTCCAACCCTTCCCTGCAGTGCTGCACCAGCACATGGAGTCAGTGCCAGGAATTTGTCCTTCACTGCTGGGGCCAGGCTTTGTTCTGCCTGCTTTGTGTGCAGGGGTGGAGCTGCATGTGTGGGTTGGATTGAAACAGGATACTGCCCTGCTGGGGGCAAGGCTGGATTCCTTCACCATCTGGTGAGATGAGAGGTCAGTTTGTTTTGGGAGAGATCCTCAGGTGGGTGCCCCATCCCAGCATCCTGGGGAGGGAGGGCTGAAGCCCCCGCCTGTTCCTGAATCCCACTCTTGTTTTGCTCTGACCCCTTGATAAGGCACAGAATGGTTACATTTAGGGGATCTGAAGTGCTGAGCTGTTCTTAAAAACTGTTAAAGAGAATTGGGGGGTTGTAGGTCAGGAGAATTGGGGGGCTGTAGGTCAGGAGAATTGGGAGGCTGTAGGTCAGGAGAATTGGGAGATTGTAGTTTCAGGAGCTGGATCCTGGCTGGCTGGGTGTGAGGCAGGTGAGCTTCTGGAATTTGGGGTAGGTAAGGGCAGCAGCTCCAGGACCTGGCAGGGATGCTCTGCTTGGCACCAGCACTGAGCTGGGAGAGAAGGAAGGAGCCTGTGGGTTTGGGAGCTGGGATCTGGAGCCTGTGCTCTGATAATCACACACCTATGGAGCATCTTGAGCTGGGAGGGACCCACAGGATCACCCAGCCCAGCCCCTGGCCCTGCACAGACCTCAAAATCCCACCCTGTCCATCCTTGGCAGCGCTGTCCAAAGGCTCCTGGAGCTGTGGCAGGGCTGTGCCCATTCCCTGGGCAGCCTGGGCAGTGCCAGCACCTCTGGGGAAGAACCTTTCCCTATACCCAGCCTGAGCCTCCCTGGCACAACTTCAGGCGATTCCCTCGGGTCCTGTCCCTGTCACAGAGAAGAAATCTGTGCCTGCCCCTCTGCTGCCCTGTTGGGGGATGTTGAAGAAGGATAAAAGGAAAGTTTCTCTCTCTTCCCCTTTGCCTGCAGAGCTCTCTTGGACCAGTCTGGATCAGTGGGACCAAACCTCTCAGCACAGCCCTGTGTCCTGGGGAAGGGGTGGCTTTAGGGGCTGCTTGGAGCAGCAGTGGCTCTGTGGGATGCTGCAGTGATGCTGCAGTGAGCCAGTGCCTCTGTGCTCAGCCCCTGCACACTCAGCTCCCTCCTCTCCCCCTGCCAGGCTCCTCTGCCCCCCAGTGTCAGAGTCCAGGACATCCCTGTGGCCACCCTGGAGGGTTTGGAGACCGGACAGGGGGTCTGGGATCTGTACAGGGGGGTCAGAGCCTCACACAGAGCCCAGGAGGACACTGCCTCTGATCCCTGCCATGGCAGTGAATACTCACATGCAGGAAGAATCACAAATCCTAAGAATTTAAAAATAAACAGTAGCTAGTTTGTTATAGAATATAAATGTAGAAATTAGGATTCTTAGCATATGGGGCTGAAGGGACAAGCTGGAGGAATTGGGGAGTGGCCCCTGTGCTCCTTGTTCTTGCTCTCGTCCCCCATCTTTTGCTGACTTGGATTTTAGAGATTGATTTAGAGTAGAAATGCCATGTTAGCATGGGTAGTAGGTATTGGCAAAATTTTGTAAATAAAAAACACATCTTGGACAGTGGCTGGGTCGGAGATACTGATACTGGGATGTCTGACCCGCCCAGTCCCCACGTGTCCTGCTCTGCTGGGGACGCCCTGCAAAGCTGGACAAGAACTGAGATAATGCCCCTGCCAGGGAGGCCTGGCAGAGCTGAGACAGAATTGAAAGATAATTTAGAATAAACAGTCTTGATAACACTGCTGGACTCAGCTTGTCCTCTCTGGCTCTGGTGTGAAACACCCAGGGCAAAGAGAAGACTGAAAACCTGATTACCTTGGGAAACAGCAACCCCGAGGAGAATCTCAGGGAGAAGCAACCCTGAGACCCCAGATCTTCTGTTCCTGTCCTTGCTTCTCAGTGGGCACCTCCACCTGCAGCCAGGGAGGTGGCACTGCCCATCCCAGGATCTCTGACTTGCTGGTACCAGTCCCTCCCTGGTTCAGCACTGGTACCTGGTAGGGACCAGCCTGACCCCATTGGAGCCTTTTCCTGGTGTCCCAGGGGACCTGCAGGCTCCTGGTGTCAGGGAATTGCTCATCTGCACAGCCTGATCCCTGCTCTGGTGGAGAAATGCCCACTGGAGCCTGCTGAGCTGGAGTGAGAGGGGCACAGATGCACTGGGCACTGCTGCAGCCTCTGCATCGATGGTGAGACAGGCCAGGATCACAGGGAGCCTGAGCTGTGCTGGAAAAATCCCCAGGAGTGCCCTGCCCTGCCCTGCCCTGCCCTGCCCTGCTCTGCCCTGCTCTGCCCTGCCGTGCCCTGCCCTCTCTGCTCTGCTCTGCTCTGCTCTGCCCTGCCCTGCCCTGCCCTGCTCTGCCCTGCTCTTCCCTGTCCTGCTCTGT
>VXBR01010425.1:94554-108422 GCA_013400215.1 Cisticola juncidis
TGTCCTGCCCTGCTCTGCTCTGCCCTGTCCTGCCCTGCCCTGTCCTGCTCTGTCCTGCCCTGCCCTGCCCTGCCCTGTCCTGCTCTGCCCTGCTCTGCCCTGCTCTGCTCTGCCCTGCTCTGTCCTGCCCTGCTCTGTCCTGCTCTGCTCTGCTGCAGATTTTAAGGAGACATCACAGCCCTAGCCTGGGTGATAAGGGGGTGAATCTTGGATGATCTTCAGGGCTCAGGGCAAATTGAGCAGCATTTTTCCTATGAGAGAGGTGAGGTGGAAAGCATCATTCCTACAACGGGCAAGAAATAAAGGGAATTTGCTGGGAAGCTGGGGGGTCTCTGTGAACCCCCCTGGGAGATGTGAGGTCTCTCTCTGATTTTTCCTGCTCCTGGGAGCTCTGGACTCCAGCACTGTCTCTGGCTGCTTTTCCAGGCACAGCAGTGCCACCAATTTATTGTCTCTGCTCTCTGACCTGGGTAATTTATGGAGCAGCCCAGCATGGAAGGAAAGGCTGCTGCATTTTGATTTTTGTCCAGTTTGAACTGGCGCCGTAGTTTATGAAGACCAAGAGCTTATTTTGTAGAATGAGAGAGAAAAATCTTCCAGGTCCACATGCAAGGGTGGATGCTGGTGCCAAACAGCTCCAAACCACATTTGGAACCCTATGATGTGAATGTGGCCAGTAGCATGGAATCTAAATGAGAAAAGAGGGGAGCAGTTTCATGGATTTTAGTATTTTTACAGTCCCAGTGCTTCCTCTTTTAACTTAATGAAATATACACCCCTATAAAAGCACTGTAGGGTTTGGATTTCATTTTGTTTGGGGTTTGTAAGAGAAGGGAATAACTGGATGTCCATGATTGTTGTTTCTCCTTGCCCATACATCCCAGGAAGGAAGCCAGGCTTGAACTGCAGGGTTGGGTTTCTGTAGAAGGGACTTTGTGCCCAGTGAACAGATGGGTTGGGAAACTTGGCTGGGCATGAAATGTCTCATGGAAACTTCTCTTGTGGAAAGATGGTGATGCTTTTTGTGAGGAGAGACCACAGGGACAGCAGGACACTGGGGGGGTGAGGGGTGCTGTCCTGGGGACACCTCCTCTGGGGTTCTGGGGAAGTTTTTGTCTGGGATGTGACATCCTCAGTGCAGATGGGGCTCTGCAGGTGGAGCCAGGGCAGCTGGAAAGGTGGTTTGGGCTCCTGGAAGTGAGAGGTGCAGTAGTGAGGTGAGACTGCACTTATAAACCCTATTTAATGTCATTTCAGTGTTAACATCTAAATGTGGACCAGACTTAGAGTAGAGGCCAGGTCTCCTCCTGACTCGTGTCTCAGTTGCAATCCTGATGAATTCCAGGGCTGTTGGATCACCTGCATTCCTCAGGTGTTTGTGAAAAGCCAGGCCCAGCAGCTGGGGGGGTCAGAGAATCAGACTGGTTTGGGTTGAGTGGAACCTTAAAACTCACCCAGTGCCACCCCTGCCATGGCAGGGACCCCTCCCACTGTCCCAGGTGCTCCAAGCCCTGTCGAGCCTGGCCTTGGGCACTGCCAGGGATCCAGGGGCACCCTGTGCCAGGGCCTGCCCACCCTCCCAGGGAACAATTCCTGCCCAATCTCCCATCCAGCCCTGCCCTCTGGCAGTGGGAGCCATTCCCTGTGCCCTGTCCCATCCCTTGTCCCCAGTCCCTCTCAGCTCTCCTGGAGCCCTTCAGGCCCTGGAGGGGCTCTGGACTCTCCCCAGGGCTCTCTCTCCTCCCTGCTGAGCACCCCCAGGGCTCTCAGTCTTTCCTCAGAGCAGAGTAGGAACACACACACACAAGTATTAATCCCAGGTTGATATTCCTGCCTCAACAAGACTTTTACATTTTCTAACCAGCACAGATCTGCTCTGCTGCAAGAAGCAGAAACACTCTTCCAAGCTGTTTTGCTCTTCCCTCAAGCCAGTGGGAATGGGAAATCAATTTAGGACAAATTGGACTAAATCAATCCGGGGAGGATGCTCTTTTGAAATCAGGGAAGTTCTGTATCTTCTGCACTGGCACCTGGCACTGAGCTGCTCATGGGTGCTGGGCTGGGACTGCTCAGGGGTCAGGATGTGCTGAGCCCTTTGGGGAGGGCACCACACACCCTGCTGGTGTCTGGGCAGTGAGGGCAGTGCTGCTGCTCCTGGAGGGCAGGACAGTCCCTGAAGGAGGTGTGGAGAGCTGTTGCTGCCCAGGGTGGCTGTGGCTGAGGGGAGCAGGGTTTGACCTTCCCTGTCAGGGGGGATTCCAGGGAGATTTCAGCAGCCATTGCCACAGCCAGGCATGGCTGCAGCCCTGCAAAGCTGCCCTGTAATTACCTTGAAGGCAATTATCCTTCTCCTGTAATTACCCCATGTCACACCCCCTCCCACCTCCCTGTGCCCTTCCCTCCCACCACACAGACACAGGCTTGGCATGGCCCTCATCCCCAGGAGACAGAGCAGAGATGGACACTCCTTCCCCTTGGGAGGGGTGGGAGCAGGAGGGGTTTGTGTCAGGACCCTCCTGGGTCAGGATTCTGGATCTGCTGGATGCAGGAGCAGAGCCCTGCAGGTTCCTGTAATGCACAGAGCTGCACCTCTGCAGGGGCACAGCTGCAGTGGCATTGCAGAGGTGGCAGCAGGGAGGGCTCTCCCATCCATCCCAGCTCTTGCTCCAGGATCCCAGCTCCTGCTTCCAGGAGGATCCCAGTTCCTGCTCCAGGATCCCAGCTCCTGCTCCCAGGATCATCCCAGCTCCTGCTCCCAGGATCCCAGCTCCTGCTCCAGGATCCCAGCTCCTGCTCCAGGATCCCAGCTCCCATCCTGGGCTCACACAGCCCTGTGGGGAGGAGCAGAGATCCCTGCTTTGTGCTGAGGAGGAGTCTGCAAAGCAGGAGTGCCCAGGATGGGGTTTAGAGGGAGCTGGGGTGTGGGCAGAGCAAGGGGAAGGTGCTGGGGCTGGTCCAGGCTGCTCTGGCAAAGGAAGCTCAGGACCCGAGTCAGATCTTTCACAGGGGTGGTGGATGCCTGGAACAGGGGAGAAGCCCATGTTGGGGCTTTTGAAGAGCAAAACCCTTCATGTTGGGGTGCTGCCTGAGGGGACCCTCCCCAAAACCTTTGGGCTCAGGCTGTCCCCTCTGCAGCCACCTGTCCCCATCTGTCTGGGCCAGCAGTAAAGTGAGCCAGGAGGGCCCTGCAGGGCTGCTGAGCCAGCAGGGACAGCTCCAGCTGCTCCTGCTCCCCTGACCCCTGCCAGGTCCCCTCACAGCCCCTCTGTGCTGGGGACAGTGGGGCAAGCAGGGACTCCAGAGGTCCCTTCTTCCCAGAGCTGCTCCTTTGGGAGGTCAGAAGTGCTGGGATGCAGGTGCAGAGCTGGGTTTGGGGCCTCTGTGTGACCCAGGGTTCCCATCCCATCCCTGAATCCCCACAGTCTGCGTGGCCTGCCCGAGCTGAGGGCTGGGTAAGGAGCCCTGGGCTTTGTGCAAGGCTGGGGGAGCTGCAGGGTGCCCCAGGGGATGTTCCAGCTACTGCTGCTCTGCTCTAGTGAGAGCTTTGGACTGCAAGGGAGGATTTGTGGTTTTAATGAAGTGGAAATGAACCTCTGCTCTGAGTCCATCCACTCTAGCCCTGTTCTTGGAGTATTTCAGGACCATCATCCTCAGAAACCTCCTGTGCATGAAGGGGCTCCAGGAGAGCTGGAGAGGGACTTTGGGCAGGGGTGAGGGACAGGACAAGAGAATGGCTTCAGACTGAGAGAGCAGGTTTAGATTGGGTGTTAAAAAACATTCCTCACTCTGAGAGTGGAGAGGCCCTGGCACAGGTGCCCAGAGCAGCTGTGGCTGCCCCTGGATCCCTGGCAGTGCCCAAGGCCAGGCTGGATGGGCTTGGAGCAGCCTGGGACAGTGGGAGGTGTCCCTGCCATGGCAGGGGTGACACTGGATGAGTTTTCAGGTCCCTCCCAACCCAGACCATGCTGGGATGATGCACTGGGAGCAGCTCCCAGGGACTCAGAGGCTCCTGTTTGGTGCAGGTTCCTCTGCACCAGCCCCTGCTCCAGACAGGAGGTTTCTCCCAAGCTTTTCATCAGTTGGTTTTGGTGAGGAGCTCTCAGGGTTGTTCAGCTTCAAGCAGTGTTTGAGATTCCAGCTTTGCTGTTTCTTTGTGGTTGGCCTGGGAAGCTGGAGGGTCCCCAAGAGGCACTCAGGGCTGTGACTGCAGTCACTGAGCACTGACAGCTGAAGGGGAGCAGGAAAAGTGCTATTCCCACTGACAGCACTGGGAGAAATTCCAGTAGCAGGGACCACCAGCCTAAGGGAAAGCTGTGGAAGAAGAGGAGAACCAGATTTTACTATATATCCTGTCTCTCACCTGTTGTGCAATTAAACATTTTGTTTAAATTAGCTCCAAACATGACTGCAAACATGTATTAGAGTCCTTCAGATGTTTGTGAAGGGCCTCCTTTAAGTGCCCCTAATCAAACACTCTTATCCTTGTGAGTTACTTGTTTGTGTAACTGGTTCTCCCTTTTCTCACCTGCCAGAAACAGTTTCAGGGAAAAAAACTCTTTAGAAGGCATGATTTTTGGAGCATTGCTGTCTCCCCTTTTAGACCTGCTGGTTTCTCTCTCTTTCAGCTTTTTTCCAACCCTGACACAACCTTTCCCAGCTGGATCTGAGCCAGTGGAGGCGTTAGAGGTGTCCCCTCCTCAGAGGCTCCTTGGTGGCCCTTTGGCCACCCCTGGGCCAGCCAGGGGAGAGTGTGGAGCATCCCTGTGGTCCCTGGGCACAGCCTGGGCCCTGGGCACAGCCTGCTCCCTGGGCACAGCCTGCTCCCTGGGCACAGCCTGGTCCCTGGGCACAGCCTGGTCCCTGGGCACAACCTGGTCCCTGGGCATAGCCTGGTCCCTGGGCACAGCCTGGCCATGGGCACAGCCTGGCCATGGGCACAGCCTGCTCCCTGGGCACAGCCTGCTCCCTGGGCACAACCTGGTCCCTGGGCACAGCCTGGTCCCTGGGCACAGCCTGGCCACGGGGCCTGGCTGGGAGGGTGAGCTGAGGTGCAGGTTGTGCCCAGGGCAGCAGTGCAGCCGTGTGTGCCTCTGACAGCAGAGCTGCCTCTTCACTCACCAGTGAATCCCTCCCTGGCTGGGGGCATTTCCAGCTTCCTGCTTCATTTCTCCATCTGTAAAAATAGTCTAATGGAAAAAAAAAAAATCAGGCTCAGGTCTCTCAGGAGAGCGTTTTCATGCTGCTCTCCTGCATGTTTGGTGCTTTCCTGTGGGGTGCAGAGAGCTCTCAGCCCATTCCAGGTGCCTGTGCAGTGCTGTGCCCAGGAGGAGATGCCCAGGGAGCTTTTCAAAGCTGCAGTGCCCCAGGGTGAGTCCAAATCTGCTCCTGACCATGCCACATGATGCTTTTCTGCCCTGGGGTGAATTAAAATGATTCTAGGTCCAGTGTCCCCCCCAGCTGGAGTGTAAAAGCATTGGCTTGGAACCTGTTCAGGTTGGATGGAGCCCAGAGCAGCCTGCTGTGGTGGGTGCAGTCCCTGCCCATGGCAGGGGAGCTGGAATATCACTGTCTTTAAATTCCACTCCAAACCACCCCCTGATTTCTCTGTGTAGCAGAGACACCATCCCCAGAGCTTCTCTTTCAGCCCCGGTGATTTCCTGTCTGCCCTGACTCTTGCCCCTGTGGAAAGCAGCCTGGATCACCTCTCAGCTGGTGTTTTTTGGGATAAACAGCCCAAAAAGGGCACCCAGCCTGCTCCCTGGTGCCCCCAGCTGCAGTGGGGCTGCCCTGAGCCCTGGCTCAGCTCTCCCCTGCCTGCCTGGCCTGCAGAGCCCTCTGACCCACTGGGATTTCTCCCAGTGACTTTCTCTGTGCCCATGAATGTCTCATTCCTGTGCCCAGGCCACACTGGTGACTTGGGGACATCCCAGCTCCTGGTCCCAGCTGGGTGTGTGGGGCTCCAGTGCAGCTCCAGGGCCTGCAGCATCAGCCTGCTGATTGTGCTGCTTGAATATCCCTGCAGGAGAGGAAGATACCAGGAGGAGCTGTCATGGTATTTTCCATGTGTTTTTGCCTGATTCCTGCCTTTCAGCCATGCAAAATCAGCCTGATGTTGAGCATTATGCACACCTTGTGGAGGTCCCAGCACTGGAGATGTCATTTGTTCCAGGCCATCAGTCAGCTCTGGGAGCTCCAGAGGAATCTGTCGCTGTCTCATGCAGCCCCACCCAGGCAGGACTTTTTCCACCGTGTGAAATAACTCAGTGAATTTGTAATTACACAAATCTAATTAAGGGCTGGATGTAACGACTGTGCCTAATGGTAATGATACACCCCCCATTACAGCCAAGGAACTGCTTGTGTACAAGAGAGCAGCCAGCTGAGTGCAGGGTGAACATCCCCTCTCCAGCTGGAGCTGTGGGCATGGTGGGGACGTCCCTGGAGGTCCCCTGGCCATGGGGACGTCCCTGGGGGTCCCCTGGCCATAGGGATGTCCCTGGAGGTCCCCTGGCCATGTGGACGGCCCTGGGGGTCCCCTGGCCATAGGGATGTCCCTGGAGGTCCCCTGGCCGTGGGAATGTCCCTGGAGAGCCCCTGGCCGTGGGGACGTCCCTGGAGGTCCCCTGGCCGTGGGGATGGCCCTGGAGGTCCCCTGGCCATGGGGAGTCTCCTGGGCTGGGATCACTGGCTCCTTTGGGAGGAGGCTCTCCAGAGGTGCCTGTGATGATGAGGGTGAGGAACTGGTCAGAGCTCTGAGGCTCCACAGTCTGTGCACCGTGACCAGGGGTCCAGGTGCTGCTGGACTGGGATTTACTGGGCTGTGTCAAAGCTCAGCAGTGGCAGGGCAGCAGTATCACCTTCCCTTTAGTTTCAGACCAGCTCTGCCTCGTCTGATGTGCTCTTAGAGGCCAAAGTAGCACAAAAACTTAATTATCCCACACTGGGGGTCTTGTGTTCTGTGGCTCTCAGTGCTGCACCAGCACCTGGAGCCAACAGCATCTGCTGGAAAACCTCTGGGATGCTCTTTTCCATGAGGTACCTCTGCCACCAGCCTTGGAAATCAAATGCCTGCTTATCCCAGAGCTCCACAGCATTCCTGGTTCCTTACAGCAGCACACAGGCCCTGATCCATGCACTGGAGTGCAGCTTGCAGAGGGATCAGCTGCACTTACAAGTCTGCAGTTTTCATATTTTTGCAGTAGCTAGTGCTGAAATCACTCTTGCAGAAGAAATTGGGTTGTTTTCCTTTCTTTACCTTGGAAGTTTGTCCTGTGGTGTGAAGACTGTGCCAAATCTCTGTCAGCCCTGCAAGAGTTTGGGTATCAGAGGGGAGCCAAACTGGGACAGAGGCAATGATGACATGGCAGAGAGGTTAAACAGACAGATAAGTGATGGTTTTCAGGTCTGGTTCGGGTGTAAATCCATCGTGGTTAATGAAGGAAGGCAGATGGAGTTGAAGAGCCCTGTGTGGGCTGCCCAGCCTGGCACTCAGCCAGTGCCAGAGGCTCCTGTGGTGTTCCAGGGGCTCCATACTGGTGCCACTGGGGCTTTTTATGCCAGGTGAGAGGAGCTGAGCTCTGACAGCTCCAGTCATGGCACAGGGTGCCCAGAGCAGCTCTGACTGCCCCATCCCTGAAGTGTCCAAGGCCAGGCTGGACGGGGCTTGGAGCAGCCTGGGACAGTGGGAGGTGTCCCTGCCATGACAGGGCATTGGAAAGAGATTATCTTAAATTTCCTTCCCAACCCAAACCATTCTGGGATTCTGTGGTGATTCCATCTGGAGCAGGCTCAGGGAGCATCCCAGTGCCAGCCCTGAGGGTGCATCCCAGTGCCAGCCCTGAGGGGGCATCCCAGTGCCAGCCCTGAGGGTGCATCCCAGTGCCAGCCCTGAGGGTGCATCCCAGTGCCAGCCCTGAGGGTGCATCCCAGTGCCAGCCCTGAGGGTGCATCCCAGTGCCAGCCCTGAGGGTGCATCCCAGTGCCAGCCCTGAGGGTGCATCCCAGTGCCAGCCCTGAGGGTGCATCCCAGTGCCAGCCCTGAGGGTGCATCCCAGTGCCAGCCCTGAGGGTGCATCCCAGTGCCAGCCCTGAGGGTGCATCCCAGTGCCAGCCCTGAGGGTGCATCCCAGTGCCAGCCCTGAGGGTGCATCCCAGTGCCAGCCCTGAGGGTGCATCCCAGTGCCAGCCCTGAGGGTGCATCCCAGTGCCAGCCCTGAGGGTGCATCCCAGTGCCAGCCCTGAGGGTGCATCCCAGTGCCAGCCCTGAGGGTGCATCCCAGTGCCAGCCCTGAGGGTGCATCCCAGTGCCAGCCCTGAGGGTGCATCCCAGTGCCAGCCCTGAGGGTGCATCCCAGTGCCAGCCCTGAGGGTGCATCCCAGTGCCAGCCCTGAGGGTGCATCCCAGTGCCAGCCCTGAGGGTGCATCCCACTGCTTTTGCCACTGGAAACTTTCCATGGACCTCTGGCTCTTTGGGCTGAGGAGGGGCCAGGCCCTATCTGTGGCAGATGTGTCCAGATGTGGTGGGAGCACTGTGGGCAGTCCTGCTCCGGGTGTGGGACATCTCCCACTGGGGAAGGCTGGCAGAGAGATTCCCATCTTGGATCCCATGGCTCTGGCCAAGGTTGTTCACAACCCCTGACAAAGCCGGATCCTGACTGCCTGTGGTGGTGCCAAGGCGAGAGCCTTCACCAGGGCACTGCCTTCCATCCTCTGCTCCTGCACACCCCCTGACTGTGCAGCAGCTAAAAATAAAGGCAGGAAGGTGTGAGGCAGTGTGGGGACAGCCAGCCCTGGTGTGCAGGGTAACCAGACCCCCCGGCTGCAGCAGGCACCGAGTGCCGCGGGCCCGCTCTGGATGCTCGCTGCCCACAGAAATAACCAGGCTCTGCTAATGCCTCTTGCTAGCCTTGACTTTCTGGTTTGTCTCTGTATTTTTAGCCTCAGGACACTCTGTCCCCAGGCCTGGAGGGGACCTGAGCTGTCTCATGCCTTCCAGCTCTCGCCCTTCCCCGCTCCCGATTTAGCAGAGGGCAGGGGGGCAGTGCTGCTGCTGCCCACGGGCTCTGCTGCAGCCAGGGACTGGGATGGGAATGTCCCTTTGTCCAGGAGTTTATTTGTGGTTCTGATGGATAAGGTGGTTGTTTAGTGTGGAGAAAAGGAGGTTCAGGGGGGACCTTGTGGCTCTCTTCAACTCCCTGGCAGGAGGCTGCAGCCAGGTTGGTCTCTGCTCCTGGGTGAAAAGGGACAGGATGAGGGGAAACAGCCTCAGGTTGTGCAAGGGGAGGTTTAGGTTGGAGATCAGGGAAAATATCTTCCCAGAAAGAGTGGTCAAGCCCTGGAACACACTGCCCAGGGCAGTGGTGGAGTCACCATTCCTGGAAGTGTTCAAAAAACATGTGGGTATGGGTTAGGGACACGGGTTTGTGGTCAGCTTGGCATTGTTGGACTCAATTATCTTAGAGCTCCTTTTCAGCTTTAATGATTCTGTGATTCCAAGTGAAGGGAAAAAACCTACACTTGATTACATTCAGCACACTGCACTATTTCTTTGTGTTCCACTGGGCGGGGGACAAGCTTGGGAGTTTATTTTCTTTTATTTAGAAGTACAGAGTGATTTAACACAATGCAAAATTAAATGTCACTTTGAATAAAGGTTCAAATGTTCTTCCATATGCCAAGTGCTGGGACGAGCACAGGATTCATGATGTGGTACTTCAGTCATGCCAAATCCATCTTTACATCCATCTCTGCTTGAGCAGCAGAGCCCTTGGATTGTCCTAGTCCTGGCTTTGGAGCCTCCTGAGCATCTTCACCCTGCTCCTTGTCTCTGAACTGGTTGGGGTGAGGGCCTGGAGCTCCTGTCCATGGCTGTGCCCTGTGTGCCCCATGGAGCCTGTGCATGGCAGCAGGAGAGGGAGCCCCTGCTTCCCCTGGACTGGGCACTGCTGAGGCCACACCTCGAGTGCTGTGTCCAGTTTGTCCCCTCAGTGTAGGAAGGACACTGAGTGCTGTGTCCAGTTTGTCCCCTCAGTGTAGGAAGGACACTGAGTGCTGTGTCCAGTTTGTCCCCTCAGTTCAGAAAGGATATGGACACTGGGTGCTGTGTCCAGCTCTGTCCCCTCAGTTCAGGAAGGAAACTGTGGGCTGTGTCCAGTTTGTCCCCTCAGTTCAGGAAGGACATTGAGGGCTGTGTCCAGCTCTGTCCCCAGTTTAGGAAGGACATTGAGTGCTGTGTCCAGCTGTGTCCCTCAATTTAGGAAGGACATTGAGTCCCCCCTGGCTGTGCCCCCCTGGCCCTGCCTCTCTGGCCCTGCCCCTCTGCCATGTCCCCGCAGGGCTGTGTGACCTGTCCCCAGCAGAGCCATGCACAGGCTGCTGTCACCTCTCAGCACCCCTGCTCCTGGCAGGCCATGCAGACCCAGTTTGGGCTGTTCAAGGGCTCCAAGGTGTGCAGGGACCGGGGCTGCTGGGGTGAGTCCCAGCAGGGCTGGCCCTGCCCTGCAGTCCCCACCTTGCAGGTGACATGGTGGGAGGTGACACCTCAGGGTGGCAGAGGGGAATTATTTGGTCAGAGGGATAAAAAGCACGACTGGTGCAGGTTCCACTCACCATGAGCAGGCCTGGCTGCTCCCCAGGTCTCTGGGGATGGATCACTGCCCTTCTCTGCCTAGAGAGGGTGGTGTGGGCATAGCAGAGTCACAAACCCCAGGATGGCTGGGGTTGAAAGGGCCTTAAAGCCCATCCAGTGCCACCCCTGCCGTGGGCAGGGACACCTTTCATTGTCCCAGGCTGCTCCAAGCCCTGTCCAACCTGGCCTTGGGCACTGCCAGGGAAATCCAGGGGCAGCCCCAGCCTCTCTGGGCACCCTGTGCCAGGGCCTCTGGGTTGTGCTGCTATCCCACTGCACTCCAGGCTGGGAGACAGCACCGTGTGCTGCACAAGGCTCAGCTGATCTTCATGAGAGCAGGACTGTGCACAGATTTTGGGGGGGGCAGCCATACAGTTCCTTAAAAGATCCTTCTGCTGGATTTTCCTGGGCATTATTCCCTGCCCTCCCTGCAACTGGTGCTTCCCAGCCTCATAATTCCTTGTCCGAGTGCTGAGCTGAACAGCTGAGAGATTTTGCATTTTTTAATGGCTCTCTACTGTGCCTGAATTAATGGAAAAATGAACTGAAACCAAGATGAAGGTATTGAAGGGAGAGGATGACAAATTGGCTTTGGAGCATGGCAGCAACGAGCACTGTCAGGGGTTCACGCACTGACCTTTATCTAAACAGAACTGTGTGTAACAGATAAGAATATTTAACAATAATTAATGTCACATCAGTGCCCAGAACAAAATGACTACATCAAACGGGCAAGAAATCCACTGCAAATTACTCAAAAGAGAAATGTCAGCTCCTCCATATCTGCAACCTGCCTGGTGCTGATGGGGCTGCAATGAGCCGGGAGGGCACGCGAGGAGAGCAGCTATTAAACATGATTTAGGGACTGGGTGATGTGTGCAGGAATGGAAACAGCAGCAGCTCTGCTGGACCAGAGTGGTGAACAATCAAACACCAAAGTGAGCTGGTAATTGGGTGTGGGAGAGATGTGTACAAACCAATTATCCCCAGTGCTGCAGTTCTGACAGGCTGCTCAGCGCTTCCCTTTCCTTCCCATCTGTCTGCGAGGTGTCCCTGTGTGCTGGGCTTCAGCAGGCACTGCCCTGCTCCCTGAGCCCCCCTTGGTGTTTCACAGACAGGAAAAGCCATCTGGCTGGGGATGCTGAGGTGTTTCTGTTCCTTTCCGAGCTGGGGCTGTCCCAGCTCCCCGGAGCTGTGGGGTGTCTGGAGGCGGGCAGGGTCGGTGCTGGGGAGGGAGGCAGGGACAGCAGCTGCCTGCAGGGGATGCCCGTGCCCTGCCTGGGACAGGGAGAGCACTGTGCCACCCCTGACTGCATTTCAGAGTGAGGGGGGGGTCCATGGAGCCTTCTGCAGTGCTGATTTCATCGGTGTCATGACAGCACCAGCTGGGTGAGGAGGAGTTAACCCCTCCTGACCTTCCACCTGCTGCAGAGCATCCCCTGGCCCTGGATTTTTCACAGGGTCAGGGAATGGTTTGGGTTGGAAGAGACCTCAAAGCTCTTCCCATCCCACCCCTGCCAAGGGCAGGGACCTTCCACCGTCCCAGGCTGCTCCAAGCCCTGTCCAAACCCTTGGACATCTCCAAGGATGGGGCAGCCACAGCTGCTCTGCCTGTTCCACTCAATCTGCTCAGCCCAGACATGGTGAGAACATTGGGAATATTTAGCTAATGCACAAGTCCAGTGAAAAGCTTAACCAAGTAACATTTTCATTCTAAACAGACCTTTGTGTCCATCCTAATGAATTATTTCCTCACCATAAATTAATTTACCTGCATGGCCATGTCTGGGAAGTGTTACAGCCTCGGTGGACAGAGCACAGAGCTGGAGCACAAGGTCACAGGAGGAGGCTGGGGAGGAGCCAGGAGCTGCTCCTGAATCCCTGAATTTTTGGCTGGTACAGTAAAGGCCAATGCTGTCACCCAGCCACACTGCTGCTGCCCACTAATGAGTTTTGTTGTCAGCATTTTGCCAGTGGAAGGAGGCAGCCAGGTGCCTGTGGATTAGCCAAGGTGTGAGAAATGGCTTTCCAGCTGGCCTGGTGACCCTCTGACAGCAGAGAGAATTCACAGGCACAAGGTGGAGATGTCAAAATACAAAATTAGGGACGATGGGGAGCTGTGTCTGCCCCTTGGAGTGAAACAGGAAAACCTATCCCTGCTCCCATCCTGGCCTGGGATGTGGTTTAGGGTTTCCTGTCCCTGTTCCAGAGGATGCTCCTGTGCCTCATGCAGGGCACAGCCTGCTCCAGGCAGAGCCAGCTCCCAGCAAACCCCCTGGGCAGCATCCTGGCCCCAAAGCCCCGTCAGGAAAAGTGTCTGATGTGCTCAGTGGCTAAAGAAACCCAGGCCAAGGTGGGGTGAGCAGGGAAGGGGTGACTGAAGGATCTAAGCAGCCTGCCCACGGCAGGGGGTTGGAACAAGAGGATCCTCAAGGTCCCTTCCAACCCAAACCACTCTGGGATGCTGTGAGTGTGGACCCATGGGGGAGAAAATGGGACATTTAAAGAGCAGTTAAGACTGAAGCCAACCTGAGGCACTCTTACAATGAAAGGCTGTGAATTTGCATCAGAATACAGGAGCAGGGTTTGACAACACAGGCAGTTAATTAAAGTGCATCAATTAAACAGGGTTCCTCCCTATTTTCCTCCCCTGAGAGAAGATGCAGAAAAGGTACTTGTTAGAAAAATAGATTTAAATAAATCCAGGGTGTTACAGATAACATCTGGAGAAGCACAAAGGGCAGAGACCTCTGCTCTGGTGCTTCAGACATCTCTTTTCCAGGAGGAACACTCACACTTCCAGCTGAGCCACTCTGCCTTTGGCATGAAGTCAAATGGTTTGGTTTCTCCAGGACTCCTGCCAGTCTCTCCCAGTGTCTCCCAGTGCTCAGGGGTCAGGCTCTCCCCCTGGTTTTATGCCCAGGAGAGGCTGGGGCACAATCAGATCCAAGCTCCCATGGAAAGCTGGAGGAGTTCTCAGCGTGGAGGGACACATGAGGATTCTGATTTGGGGTTTTCTCAGAAGGAGAAGCCTCAGCTGTGGAAGCTGCTTTGGGCAGGCTGGAGCCAACTGAGCTGCCTTGAATTCCATGGAGACTCCCCAGCAGCTCCAAAGATGAACCCCAGGTTTCCCTTTCCTTAGAACAAGGAGCACAACACATCCATGAGCTCTCCTTGCTCTTCTTTGAGTCTGCTCCTGTTGGAGTCCAGGACATCCCTGTGGCCACCCTGGAGGGTTTG
>VXBR01010425.1:117827-128672 GCA_013400215.1 Cisticola juncidis
ACTATATTATTCAAATGTTAATACAGTATAACTTTTCTACCTAGCATAAAATATATATATATAGTAAATATCTGCGTAGAGCCACACAATATGACTTTTCCACAGGAGGAAGAGTTAAACTCCGTGGTTACAGACTCCAGGGGTCTCTGGGGAGGGAGAAACCATTTCCCATAGAAATACAACTCAGCAGAGGGGTCTGCAGGCTCAGCCCCTGGGGCTGTCCAGCCCTGGGGCTCTCAGGATGGAGCTGTCCCCTCCCAGTGCCCCCAGTGCCCGTGGGAGCTGAGCTGGGCTGGAGTGGGACCCTGCAGCCCCTGCAGGGACCAGGCTCTGCAGGGACAGCCAAGTGCTGGCCCTGGAGCCTTCAGAGATGGGCCCTGGGTGAGGGGGGGGAGAGGAGCTCTCATTAACCCTTATTATTATTAAATTAACTCTAATTAACCCTTTATCAACAGCCCCATGGCTCTGTCCCGTGTTTCTGGGCTTACCTGGGCTTTTAAATAAGCTCATTACCTGCCTGAAGCTCTCAGCTCTGCCAAGGGGTGCAGGACAGGACCCCTGCTCAGGATGGGCAGAGGGGGAGCTTGTGTGGCTCAGCTGGCACCTGGAATCCGGGAAAAGCAGAATATTGGGGGTTATTAAAGGCTGCAAGGCTGAAGAAAAAATCAACAGGATCATGTTTGATCTCTCAAGCACAAGCTCCACAGCAAACATGATCCAGTGCATTTCACCACACCTGCTTTGGGATGTAAAACCTGCAGAAGCCACAGAAATTCAAGCACTTGTGTGATTATTAACCTGTCCATTCAGGAAAAACTCCCATGCTCCAAGAAAGCCACGGGTTAAAAAGCACCTTCCTAAGCCAGTGAGTCATCTCTAGAGCTGAGCTGGTTTTCTGTGATCAGCCCAAATGTTTGATTCTTTTAAGAGCTGAGCAAGTGATCCTTAATGAACACTCAGTTTTCTGCAAATCTTGATCTCACTGAAATATGATGTCGATTTAAATTATCTGACGGGGGATTTTTGCTTTTCTTTTTTCATTCCTGGATTTCCTTTTCAGAATCATCTTGTTTCTCAGAACCTCTCAAGACTTGGAGGTTAATTCAGATTAAGGTAGTGCATGAATGGAAAATGTAAAATCCTTTCCCAAATCACTGCTTGTGCAAGAAAGAAAAGAAAGAAAATTTGTTAATTTGTTAATTTGGGAATTTGAAAATTTGGGAATTTGGAAATGAAAGAAAGAAAGAAAGAAAGAAAGAAAGAAAGAAAGAAAGAAAGAAAGAAAGAAAGAAAGAAAGAAAGAAAGAAAGAAAGAAAGAAAATTTTTAAATTTGGAAATTTGGGAATTTGAAAATTGGAAATCTAGAAAGAAAGAAAGAAAGAAAGAAAGAAAGAAAGAAAGAAAGAAAATTTTAATATTTGGAAATTTGGAAATGTCAAAATTTGGGAATTTGGCAAATTGGAAATCTGAAAAGAAAGGAAATTGGAAAGCAAATTGGAAATCTGTGCAAACAGCAGGCAGATGATGGCACGAGTCCCTTCTGCTGTGGCTGTGCTCAAACTTGGGTGGAAATATTGGCAGAATGTGCTCTCCTGACTGGGTGCAGCTTTGTGGGTGCATTCCTCAGTCCTGGAGCTGGAATGTGAGTCAGAAAGGAGGGAATCAAGGGGATGCCTGAAAATGAAAGTACAGAAATAGATCTCCCTGCACATCTTTCCTCAGCTGCCCCTTGCAAGGCTGCACTGACTGTGCTGGATGGGATATGATGGCTCTGGCCTTGGCAGATGCATAAATACCACGTGTGAGCAGGGATTTTAGGGGGTTTTTAAAGAGACAAATAAGGGTTAGCAAGAAATGCAGAAAAGATAAACGGTGTGGTGGCCCCAGTCAGTCCTTCATCTGTAGGAACCCAGGCCTGAGATCTCCTCCCAGCTCAGCCTGGACTGGAGATTCCAGGAAACGAGGTGAGAAGTTGCTTTTTTGCCTTTTCATCATCAAATGTGCTGCTTCCCCGAGGCCCTGACCTTTCACAGGCTGTGCTGTGACAGAGAATGTGGTGACACACAGGGGACCCTGTGCTGCCTGCAGAGGTTGGGCTGTGCTGTCCAGGGTGTGGGAGATGATCCACAGCCCCTGTTTGTGATCAGCTCTCTGAGGCAGGGGCTGAGGGGGTTCTGCTAAAATCCTTTTTTTTTAAGCTTCTTGCTGAGGGTGGAGGTTCCATTGGAAAGTCAGGGTCAGAGGATCAGGGAGGCTGAGCTTGGGATGTGCTGGGCAAGCCTGGAGGACTGATGTGGGTCCCCAGCTTTCCTTTGGTGGTGAACTCTGTAGAGATTCCCCAGGGAATGGGCACAGCCCCCAGATTCCCCATCTCATGGGCACGACAGAAGGGAGGGTCAGCTCCCTTTTGTCCAGGAGCCTTTGGACAGCACTGCCAGGGATGCCCAGGGTGGGATTTTGGGGTGTCTGTGCAGGGACAGGGCTGGGCTGGGTGATCCTGTGGGTCCCTCCCAGCTCAGGACATTCCATGGTTCTTTGGGACAAACCCTTTCTCGTGGGCTGTCCCCCCTTCCCAGGACAGACACAAAGGGAGCGTGGCAGCCTTGGTCTCTTGCCTGTTTTTGCTGTTGTGCTGGGGAAAGCCCTGGAATCAAACTTGTTTCATTCCCACATCTTTCCCTGGGTTTGCTGTGCTGTGGGGAACCAGGACATCTGCACCCTGTTCCCCTCCCATGGGGGTCTCCTCAGAGAATCTTGGAATCTCTGCACTTGGAAGGGACCTCTGAGATGATGGAGTCCAACCCTTAGCCCAGCACTGCCCAGACCATCACTGGCCATGTCCCCAAGTGCCACATCCACGTGTTTTTTGGATACTTCCCTGGCTGGTGACTCCACCACTGCCCTGGGCAGCTTCTTCTGATGCCTGACCACCCTTTTAATGAAGAAATTTTCCCCAATATCCAATCTGAATCCCTCCTGGCACAGCTTGAGGCGGTTTCCTCTTGTCCTGTCCCTTGTTCTCTGGGAGCAGAGCCCAGAGCTGTGGAGAGGCAGAAGAAATCCCCCTTTTCATATCACAGCTTCCCTGGGCCTACAGGAGTGGGGTGCAGTGAACCATCCCTTGGCTTCCCACAGTTCTGGTCCAATGCCAAGGAGAAGTTTGCCAGGGCAGGGAGAGGTTTGTGGGCCACTGAGCTTTCTCTGGTGTTGTTAATTATCCATCATTTCTTGCCCTACTTTTCCTGCCCTGCCTGCTCAGTGTCTGCTGGGACCTGGGAAAGTCCTTGTGCTTCTCCTGGGCTGGCTGGCTCAGCCCCAGAGGTGTTCTGGATCTGTTCCTTGTCCAGCTTTGCTTGTCACTCTCTGGGCCTTCATCTTCCTTGTACCCCTCCTGCTAGATCAAAAAAGTTTGCTGCATTCTTTTTTTTTCCCCATTTTCTTGTCATATCTTTGAATGCCTTTATTATTCCTTCTCCCCTCCTCTGGCAGAGGTGTCTCTGCTCATAATCCTCTTAGCACTGAGGCAGCCTGTTCATTTCAGAGAAAGCTGCTTTAAAGGCAGGTGTGAGCCAGACTTGGCCGATTCTTTCTTTTCCCCTGTGGCTTGAAGGGCCTGAAAATATTCCTGAAATCATTTCCCAGAATCCCAGAATGGTTTGGGTTGGAAGGGAGCTCAGAGCTCCTCTCGTTCCACCCGTGCCATGGGCAGGGACACCTCCCAGTGTCCCAGGGGATGCAGGGGATGCAGGGGATGCAGGGGATGGGCTGCAGGGTTAGGCTGACCCCTGCAGCTCTTGGGTGATGGGCAAGGGACACAAAGGGGGCTTCAGGCCACTTCTGCTCCCCCCATGCTCGAGGGAGTGCCTGAGCTGCTCCCTCTCCACCCAGCCCTGGCTGTCCCAGCTCGTGGCACTGCAGTGCTCAAAGGGGAGCAGCTCCAGGGTCCCAGGACAGTCCTGGAGGGAACCAGGCTGTCCCCTGTGCCCTCACACGGGCATTGCAGCCCCATGGCCCTGCAGGGGTGTGGGTCTGTGCTTGTCCTGCAGCCCCACCCAAGGCCTGCCTGTCCCACAGAGGGCACTGGGAGCTGAGCAGGGCTGCAGCAGCCAGGGCTGGTGGGTCCTCTCAGGAGCTGGGGATGCCTTCAGGGATGGCTGCAGAGATCCTGGGGGAGATTTGGGAGAGCCTTGGGGCAGTCCTGGGGCAGCTCCAGGCCCTGCTCAGCCCTGGAACACAGCCTGGGAAGTGCCCCTGGCAGTGCCACCCTGCAGCAGCTCCCTGGGACAGAGGGGCAGGGGCAGGGGACAGCAGCCAGGTGAGGGGACTCAGTGCCCTGCTGCATTTTGGCTGCTAAAGCCAAGGAGTGGAGTTTGCAGTGCCAGCACCTCCTTGTTCTGCAGGAGACTTTTCTTCCCCGATGCTTTCCTGCTTCTCAGAGTCTGGAAATGCTTCTGTGTTGTTTACCTGACCCTCCCATGTGCTCACAGCCTTTACAGCTCTGCCTTGGCTCCTGTTACACTTCCGAAAGCCCCTTCATTGCCTGGCTCCTCTAATCCTTCCAGAGCACCCATGTTTTATGCCTTGGTTATGCCTCCCTTCCTTTTAATTAATTTTTCACAGTGCCTTGCTCGTCCCCGCTGCCCTTTTTGGATTAATTTATTGCTCACTAGCCACCACAGCACCTGGGCAAGCCTTTAATTTATCTCTTCCTGTGTCCCTTGGCCCCCTCCATCCTCTCCCATTATTGATTCCTCCAGTCTGATTTCACCCTGAGCTTGCCAGTGTCATCTCCCACCCTTCCCTCCCACTCAGAGTCGCTTGGCTGAGTTTCCCCCCCATTTGTGACCTTGCTGCTGTAATTCCTGGCCCAACAAGGCTGGGATTGCTGCTTGTTGGATCCCCTGCCTTGCTTGGGCTTGGCTTCCACCCCAAATGTCTCAAAATCAGCTCTGGGTAATTCCCATCCCATCACTGTGGGAAGGAAAAGCTCCTTTCCCAGGGAGGTTCCTGCAGATGGAAGGGGTTTATGGCCATCTCCTGCTGTAGTTTCTGTGCTGGGTTCCTGCAGGCAGGGAGGTGTTCCAGGGATGGGCTGGGCTTTGCTGGCCCCAGTCTGAACAAGCAGGGCAGTCTGTGCCCCCAGCAGCTCTTGGTTCCTGCATTATCCTGGAGATGAGGATGAGCCCTGGCTGCTCCCAGTCCAGCTCTCCTGATGCTCTGAAGCTTTTTCCTGGTCTGCACTGAAACACTGAGGAACTGGTAGGAGGAAAGAGGGAATAAATGACTTTTCTTCTGTGTTTTAGCTGCCCTGTGGCTGTCACAGCCCAGCTCCCCCGAGCTCAGACAGAGGGAACCCCTGCTCTGAGGAACTGAGGGCTTTTATTTGCCCCCATAAATGGTCCATTTACTCACAGAGCAGTCCCTGCCATTACCACAATGGCTTTGGAAAGCAATTACTGCAGATATTCGGGTTATTTTGTCATCTGTGGCCACGTGATTTGCAAGCTGAGCCCAAAAGTGGGGAAGGGCTCAGAGGATGGGAAGCATTTGTTTGTTAAAAACACAGCAAGGCAGGATCAGGAGCTGTCACCTGCTCCCCTGCAGAACAGGCACAAACCACAGCAGGCTGAGGCTAAAAGGATGAACATCCACACAGCTCCCTGTTCTGCTGGAAAATACCTGGGTTAGAGCTCTGCTCCTGGGTGGGATTGCCATTCCCAGGGGATCTTGTGAAGCTGAGCTGGTCCTGTCTGAGGGAGGAGCAGGGTGTGGAAAGGGTGGGGCTGAACCTGCCAGTGGTTGGATTTATCATCTCCTTTGGGTATTGGGAAAGGTTCCTCTCCACAGGGCACTGCCCAGGCTCCCCAAGGAATGGGCACAGACCCCAGGCTGCCAGAGCTGCAGGGATGCCCAGGGTGGGATTTGGGGTGTCTGTGCAGGGCCTGGAGCTGGGCAGGGTGATCCTGTGGGTCCCTCCCAGCTGAGGACATTCCAGGATTCTGTCATTCCACCTCCTGACACCCAGGGCATCAAACTGGCAATCCCTTGAGTGGAACAGCCCATGTGGAAAATGAGGAGGCACAACAGGCACTGCATGGGTCATGTAGAGCTTAGAAGATCTCAGAGGAGCCAAAGGAGCACCACTGGTTTATCTGGTGGTTGATTCTAAATACCTGCAGGTCCAGAGTGAGGTTTGGGCATGGTTAGATTTGGTTAGGGAATAAAGTTGGGAACTGTAGGGCTGTGATTGCCCATGGCCTGGAGGAGCTGGCTGCTGCACTCAGCAGAGGTGTGTAGGAAACATGGGAACTTGCTCATTCCATTGATTTTATTCTATTATCTCACTTTTATTCTCTTCTCCTCCCTGTTCTCCCTGTTTCCCATTCTTCCCTCTGCAGCTGAGTTTGGCACTGCAGGTGGGATCACCCCATAGCTCCTGAAGGAAGGTCAGCCCCTGATGCTGCCAGGGAAATCTGTGGGTGTCTGGGAGGTGCTGACCCCTTTTCCAAATTAAGAAGCTCTCCTTGTCCATCTTCAACAATTTTTGTCAATGCATGAGCAAAGGAGACTGCCTCCCTTCTCCCTCTGTCTGCAGGGGCAGAATACATACAGATATATGAAAAAGGATACAGAAATATCCTTTTCTCATGTAGGAACAGCCCCCCAGTCTCTCCATCCTTACCTTACCCTACTTTTTACAAAAGTGTGGCATGACAGGAGAAGGGGGAAAGGGTTTAACCTTAAGGAGGGCAGGGATGGATGGGATTTGGGCAGGAATTGTTCCCTGGCAGGGTGTGAGGCCCTGGCACAGGGTGCCAGAGCAGCTGTGGCTGCCCCTGGATCCCTGGCAGTGCCCAAGGCCAGGCTGGACAGGGCTTGGAGCAGCCTGGGACAGTGGGAGGGGTCCCTGCCCATGGCAGGGGTGGCACTGGATGAGCTTTAAGGTCCCACCCAACCCAAACCCTTCGAGCAGTCCCTGGCAGAGCAGTTTGCAGCACTTGGGGAGGGTTTGTTTTCCAGCTGTCAAAGGAAACCTTTGGAGAAGCTGGAGGCCATTTGGGGGTCAGTCAGTGACACAGTTTGAGATTCAAAGGGAGAGCCCAGCTCGAGCAAGCTCAGAGACTGGAGAGGAAAGCTGTGCTTTACTGACAGACTTCAAAGAGGGGATCCTGCTCTGTGCTTTGTGAGGATTGTATGGAGACAGTAACGACAGACAAGGATGTGTTTGGATCTGTTTGGATAATTTATCTCCTGTTGTGAATCCAGGTTGTTCTGTGAAGCCCCCAGGCCCCTGGTGTGGTGATTGATTCCATCCATCTGCCTTCCCCTGGGACTGACACCTCTGCCCCTCTCCGTGGGCTCTATGCAAACAAGGAGCTGTAAATAAACACCAATATCTCTGTTTGCAGGGGGGGAAAGCTGCACTGGAGCTTTGCCTTTGTACCTGTAAATAAAAACGGGCAGGTGGGAGATGCTCCAAGCCCAAGCCAGGCAGCAATTGGGAACACTCACAGATGCTGCTTTGTGGCACATCAAATCTGCAGAACTGTAAAATCAGGTGAAATTATTTTGTTATTTGAGGAAAAAGTGGGAAAGGGATGGAGAGTTTCTGATCTGGACCCAGCCAAGTCTTTCAGTGAACGTTTTCTTTCTCATGCTCACGAGCAGGGGATAAATGCTGGAGTTTGCAGTGCTGGAGGGGCAAGGTTTGATGGACTGGGAGGGGGAGGAAGCTGCACTTGCCTTCCCTGGCTGGGGAAAGTCTGCTGAGCCCCATCTGTCACCACCAGCCCAGCTAGAGAAGGACACCCAGAGACAGAGTCTGGGTTCAGAGAGCAAGCAGGGCAGGAGAGATGAGTTTATTTACAAATCTCAGTTTTATACATTTCCCATGTGGCCTGTGGATTGGAGGATGGAATTCCACCTCTCAACCCACATTGGTCAAGCCAACTGTCAATCACCTTTCTCCTCTCACCTAGAAATCTGTAAACAATGAAAGAGTTGGCAAAACATGGCCAGTGTTTATAGTAGAAAGTGTGATACGGTGACATTTCTGACTCCAATATGAAGAACATTACAGAAGGCTTAGAAAAGTCTTCAAAACCAGGGTGACACCCACCTGCAAGGAGATTTGGGGAAAAACCTTCTTGTGGGGCCCTGGGTGATGCAGGGAGGAATCCAGGGCTGCACAGGGTGCAGCAGAGTTAACTGGAGCTGCTGAAGGTTGATCAGAAGTGTAGAACTCGGGATTTTGGCTGCAGGACTCTGTGATGAGGGAATTCCCATCGGTACAGCCACAGCTCGTGGGCAACACTCAGCATGGGGAGCTTCTCCAGGGAAGGGAACAGAGCTGGGAAGGGCTGGAGAATTCCTGAGGGAGCTGGGAAGGGGCTCAGCCTGGAGAGAAGGAGCTCAGAGGGGACCCAGTGGCTCTGCACAGCTCCTGACAGGAGGGGACAGCCAGGGGGGGTCAGGCTCTGCTCCCAGGGAACAGGGACAAGAGGAAATGGCCTCAGTTGCATCAGGGGAGGATTGATTGGATATTGGATATTTCTTCCCTGAAAGGGTGGTCAGGCATTGGAACAGGGCAGTGGTGGAGTCCCCATCCCTGGAGGTGTTCAGAAAATGTCCTCATGGGCTTGGGTTGGTGCTGGGCTTGCAGTGCTGATGGGTTAATGGTTAAGGGATCTTAAAGGGCTTTCCAGTGATTCTGTGGTTCCAGGAGCCTGGAGGACGAGTCCCCCATCCTGCCCAGAGCAGCTGCAGAGCTCCTGGTGCTCAGGAGCAGTTAAACAGAACAGTTAAACTGTTCTGTCACTCTTGGGCAGTTTTGCTATGAGAAGTGACCCCAGAGAATGGTTCCCTGAGCTTTTCTCTACAGGGCTGCCATTTCCTCCTGAGCACTCCTCCTCAGAGCTGTCTGCTTGGTGAACTGTGATCCATGGAGCAGGAGCTCCATCCCAGAGCCACGTGTGGCAGCAGAATCCTTCACCATCTCCCACCAACAGCGATGGAATCTTTGCAGAAAAGGCAGCGCCAGGGGAGCTCTGCTGCTCCCTGCTGCCCTTCCCTTTCACCCTGCCCTAAAGTCCCAGTGCTGCCCTTCCCTTTCAGCCTGCCCTAAAGTCCCAGTGCTGCCCTTCCCTTCACCCTGCCCTAAAGTCCCAGTGCTGCCCTTCCCTTTCACCCTGCCCTAAAGTCCCAGTGCTGCCCTTCCCTTTCACCCTGCCCTCCTGCCCAGCTCTGCCCACGGGCCCCAGCTGCTGTCAGCTCCTCCTGCAGGTCCCTGGGCAGCCCTCACACAGAGTGAGGTGTTCAGTGTCATCGTGTCTGACTGGAAACCATTCCTGAGAGCAGGACAGGCAGTGGAGATGGAGCTCCTGCCTCTGGCCCTTCCTGGGAGCCCCCTCCAGAGCTGGGGGGAGCAGGGAGTGTCCTGAGGGCTGATCCCAGAGTCCCTCCAGCCTGGAAGCCTCTGCTGGGGCTGCTGCTGCAGCTCTGAGGGTGCACAAGGTCTGTGATCGTGGACTCATGGAATCAGGAATGGTTCTGGAAGGGACCTTAAAGCTCATCCAGTGCCCCCCCTGCCATAGCAGGGACACCTTCCACTGTCCCAGGCTGCTCCAGCCCCATCCAGCCTGGCCTTGGGCACGGCCAGGGATCCAGGGGCAGCCACAGCTGCTCTGGGCACCCTGTGCCAGGGCCTGCCCACCCTCACAGGGAACAATTCCTGCCCAGTATCCCACCCATCCCTGCCCTCTGGCAGTGGGAGCCATTCCCTGTGTCCTGTCCCTCCATCCCTTGTCCCCAGTCCCTCTCCAGCTCTCCTGGAGCCCCTTTAAGCACTGGAAGCGGCTCTGAGCTCTCCCTGGAGCCTTCTCCTCTCCAGGTGAGCACCCCCAGCATTCCCAGCCTGTCCCACAGCAGAGGGGTTCCAGCTCTTGGAGCATCTCCATGGCCTCCTTGCCACTTGTTCCAAGAGCTCCATTTCCTTCTTTCCTTCAGGCAGCTCTGCAGGTGGGGTCTCACCTGAGCAGAGCAGAGCAGGAGAATCCCCCCCCTCAGGAGATGCTGAGCTGCCATTGCCTCACGCTGCAGGAGCAGGGCACTGCTGCACCTCAGACCACTTCTGGTGGGCTCAGTGAGACCTTCTCACCTCTGAACTTCCCCTGCCTCCCCCTGGCCGTGCTCTGCTTCCCCTCCCTTCCCTTGCAGAGCTATTTCCAGAGTGCCTGCAATATTCCCGCAGTCCCTTGGGATGTCTGTGCTTCTGTGCCTTCATCCTCTGCTCCTGTGTGCCCTCAGTGCCAGGGCTGCTGTGCTGGTGCACAGGAGCTGTTCCAATCTGGGATAACATCCCTGCATTCAGCTGACTTGCATTTCCCCCTTATCCGTGGTATTAATCCCAAACTTGCAGAATCACCAGGTATTGGGATTTGATGGGGACGCTGCTCTCTGTGTGCCGAGGCAGCTGATGGGAGTTTAATACTGCAGGTGGTGAGCTGCCAATCCATGCAAAGCCAGGCTGCAGTAGCACTCTGGGGTCAGACATTCCCTCCTGATGGCAGGAGATCCCTCCAGGGAGAGCTGGGGAGAGCTGAGAGCATTTCCTGTGTGCCTGGGCTGGTGTGAGCGACAGCCCTGGCACATGGAGAGTGCTCCTGTCACCTGGATACTGCTGGGAAAGGAGAGGAGAGAGCAGCATCCCACCTGCAGGAATGCCAGGCTGCAGGGCAGGAGGGACAGGACTGAGGGACAGCTTTGGGTTGTGTCTGCAGGTCTGGGGACACCCAGGATGTGACCCCACCCAACAAAGGTCACTCCCTTCTCAGAGTTACAGCTCC
>VXBR01010497.1:6390-39366 GCA_013400215.1 Cisticola juncidis
AACAACAAAAACCAAAAAAACAAAAACCAAAACGAAAACAAAACAAAACAAAAAAACCAAAACAAAACAAAGCAAAACAAAAAAACAACCCTACTAAAGACTATTATTGTAAAAAAGACCCCAAGAATTATTATAGAGATTAAGGTAACACGAACAAAATTCTAAATACTTGCATATTGTCCCTGTGAACTAAGCAAAAGTTAATTCTTTAGTTTTTTTTTAATGTGCACTTCCGGCACTTGAAAAGAAGAGGTGAAGATGAACAAATTGGGTCAACAGAGCAGAGCTGTCAGTGGAGGAGGGGACCAGAGAATCCTTTATGTACATACATATTTCTGTGGCACGCTCATATCAAGCACTGAAGCGTGCTTGGGTTTGGTTTTTGGGTTTTTTTAAACTTTCCTGTTGGTTTCCACAATTGCCTTTCTTCCTTGTTTCAATTTAAATTCAGGTTATTGCAGTGTCAGCATCTGAATCTTGCTGTAGGTTTAGTTTCATGTAAAACTAATCTTTACAGAATTATACACAGGATATCAATACTACACCATAGGTATGAGTGGCACCTATGATATTAAAAGAAATGCATATTTGAAAGCCTTTTGCCAATATTTTAACGCTGTCTAACTTTTTCTTAGGGACAAGTAAGATAAGATAAAAGGAATTTCTGAGCACTCCAGTGAATCCTGAAATAGCCTTGTTCCTGAGGGTACTTTTAATTTTTAGGACAATATTAGTAGGACTAGATAAATATTAATACTCTTATATTAAATTCTCTAGGGCACAGTGTAGGCCTATGCATCACCTAACAACAAAAGCTTTACTTTATAACTCACACTAAAACAAGGTCCCCAGCTGTATATATTGCAAACAGTCAAATTCTCACAGTAAATATTATTCCAGCCCTGAAACTGTTTTATTGACCCAAGATGACCAAGGACTGATGCATTATTCAGCATGTTTGTGTGGTGTAGGACTCAGCCCTTAGTTGCAGAAGAATATGAAGACATTTCCTGGTCTAATAGGTTTAAGTCAGTCAAGAAAGATAAAGCTGAGAAGAGAATTTTTATTTGCTAATTGCCCATTGTTATTTTAGTAAATAGCTCTTTCCTTGTTTACCTTTCAGTAAGGTTAATAAACCTAATTTCAGTACGGTTAACAAGCCCTACTCATATTGTCCTAAAAATTAACATAATTTATGTTCTAATTTACTCAATTATTATGTAAGTTAAATTACCTTGTTATTCTACTGTGCAAAATACACTGTGTGCTGCCCTTTCTAAGGATTTTGGGAACCTTAATTTCTGTTTGTTTTCAAAACTGATCACATGTAATCATAATTGTTGCCTTTGTCTACATATCTTCTTTTTTATATTTTCTCTGTTTTCCTTTGTTTTCTCAAGGTGGTTTGAAAATTCCTTTTTGAAGTACAATGAATTTGATGAAATATATTTGTGTTGGAGATTTGTCTTGTGCATATGTGTGCTTGATTTCTTAGAATTTTATACATACTCAAAACTGTCCATGTAATATTTAATCTGGGATTTTATAATCCATTTATTTTAATTTATTTTTATTTTATTTTTGTTTCTTTATAATCCATTATTTTGATTATCTTGACTAAATTATCCTGGGGAAAAATCACTGTCCTAATCATCTATAATGTGGGGGTTTTTTAAGCAGCAGCTTTCTTGGAAATATGATGAATACACTAGAATTATTACTCACTAGATTGCCAGTTGTTGGCAGGATGACTTGCAAGATATATTTTTATCTTGAGTTCTGTAAAGTAATAGAAGTTTCTTTATAGTAAGTAAGATGATTTTTTTGTTGAACAGACAAGAAAATATTAGTGAAATAAGATGACTACAGAAACTATAAAGTAAATATATGGAGAAACATGAGTGTGAGAAACATATTATATTTTGAACCTTGACAGATGAGCAAAGAACACAGAAGTTGACAAAAAAAAAAAAAAAAAAAAAAAAAAAAAAAAAAAAAGGTAATTAAGGAGGGTTTAGAAACTGTCCACAGGAGTCACTGAAGTTTCTGGCTGTGGTTATATAAAATTTGCATTCTGGGATGTCAGAAGAGAGAGAAAAAGGTACAGCAGGAAACTCATCTTATTATAATCAGTTTGGGTGCAAAAATGCAAAATAGTTGGACATATCAACTATTTAGAATGTCTCTATTTCTCATGATGTTAGGTTGACATTAATTTATGCTTTGAACAAATAAATTTTTCTTCATTTCCAGGTCATATTTTCATGAGTTCCTTGCTATGCAATTTTTTTGCCCAAATGTCTGTGTGACTTCTGGTATTATTTACATAAAAATGCCTCTCATGATCCTGTAAAGTTCTGAACAATGTGAGGCAAAATGTCCAGTAATTTCCAATTGCATGCTTATCTCTAGAAAAAGCAATAATACTACAACTATGCCAGATGCAGAAAAACGTTAGCCTCAAATAATGATCAAAGAGAGAGCCTCTTTAACAATAGATCTTTGGAAATAATCAGTTTAAGATTTTTCTAGAGTAGACAATCTAACACATTTTTCAGAAAACAGTGATATCCCAGTACCTAACAGCTCAGTATTTTTTTTAGCTATATAATATTAGACTGACAAAAATCATTCTACTACAACCCTTAGACACTTTCCTAGCAAAGTCCAAATTTAATATATATTCTTCTCCCTGGAAACAGCTACTTTTGCAGTAGCTTTACATAGAACAATTAGTAGAAATTTGATTACACTCAAATGCTTTTCAGCTGCTGTGTAACTTCAAATTAGGCCTTTGGATATATAGAGTTTATTGATGACTTCACTAGAAGTTGAATTAGTATTTTTAAAGCCTAACACAAAAGCAGCAAGTTAATACAAATATTTATGCAAGTTTATGCACATACACATGCTTAGATATATTTCAGTTTCGTTCCCAAGAAAACCTTTTCTAATTTGCTGAGTAAAAGCTTATATTAACACAGAGTAAAAGAGTTATTATTAAAAAAAAAAAAAAAGTAAATCAAAGTCATGTTTGAATTAATAAAATTCATTGTGATAGACATATACTAAGAGGTATGAAAAAACAAATCAAAAGAAAATAAGAACATCAAAAAAGATCCTCAAATAAACAAGTAAACAATAAAAAAGAAATATAAAAAGGCACACAATTTAGTTGCACCTAGAATTTCTTCAATCTTATTTCCTGTTACTTAGAAGGTCAGTAGAAAAGATGTTGAGGAGCCAAGGCATGGTACAACTGTATCAATTAAAGGACTGCAATTTGTGCTTTGCTCTGGATCAACACATGCACGTTGTGAAAGAGATAAAGTCCTGGTGAACATGACCCAGTTACACCATACTGATAATATCTGGTTGTTGAGCTCTGCTAAATTGTTGTCTTTAGGACTATCATTTTAGTTAATTTACAGGCATGCAAGTGAATTGGAATCAGTTTTAACATGACAAAGGCAACAGATGTACTTGGAAAACCAGAGGGTTCATTTGCAGTCTGTCAGGTTCTGGGATTGCTGGCAAAGAGCAAGGATTTTAGTTTGTTTTGGTTTTTGTTTGTTTGTTTTTGGTTTTGGTTCTGTTTTTTTTTTTTTTTTTAATGATGTTAAATGTAGTTCATATAACAAACCGAATAGTGAGTTCACTGTTATCAAGTGGATTTGCTGCAAAGAAAAAAAAATTAAAACTTGAGACACACATCAGTGCAATCTGAAAATACTTCCCACAGTTGGAAGTGCTGAGGTCATTTGCCGAGACCAATTAAACTCTCTCCTTAGAGACCTTAGAGACGTCATAAACCAGCCATGGAAATCGTCATGTGAAAACCTTCAGTGATTGTTGACAGAAGTGTGTGGAGGGCAAATGATGAAAGGGCAGATGAGGAAAGGAGCTGAGTCCTTTTTAAGTGCTCTGTCACTCTGGTAGGCAGCTGAGGGTCTGCACAGAGCTGCCAATGCATGACTTGGCCACTGTTTTCAGGGAGAGATGCTTTGCTCTTTCTCCCAACTTTGCCTTTTGCCCTTTACTGATTTATAATTTTTTATTTTTCACTAGACCTTTTGTACTAAGTGAATCATAATTTCTCTTTTTTGTTTTTCCATTTTTTTCTTCTCTCAGTCTTTGACAGTAGTTATTCTGGTGTCAAGAAGCCAGGAACATCTTCCTGTTTTTCTCATAGTTTTAACACTTCTCTAGAAAATATCTCTGTAAAACTCTTTTTACCTTCCCCATATTAACTCACCAATTTGTGTCTTATGACAGTCATGAGAAACCCCTAAACAAAATCTCTGGAATACTTAAGAAGACCAAAGTTTCTCATGAGTTGTGCCACTATGAAGAGGTATTCATAGTTATTATTTGATTTGATATGGTTAAATATTTCTCTGAAGGATTTTGTTGAGAAAAACATTTCTTGATTAGCATGAGACGTCCAGCCACAGAAGAAATTACCATGCAGGGGGAAATATTCCTTCCAAATCCTCTTATTTTTACATGTGTAAGGCTTTGTGTTTTAAAATGACAAATTAATTCAATAGCATTTGGTCCCATTAAGTAATGATAATAATAGGTTCATAGGCGGAAAGGGTTCTTGTGCCAATGGCCACAACTTTGGAACAACTGACCCCAGTTCTCTCCTCAGACAAAGGTTTTTCTGTAGTCGAGTCACTCATAACAAAATTTTGTAAGAACCTGGGCAACCTGGGCCAAGCAAATCCATTTTCATAAACCATGTAAACAAGCAAAACTAAGTTTTTAAAGGGAAATAAGCTATTTTTTCAAAACTCTGTGAAAGCTTTGGAGTAGCTTTACCCAAAATTCATGTTTCAAGCTGACTGAACAAAAAATCCCTCTGCTCAACCTCCCCCTAGCAGTACTGTTCTCTGTGTAAGAGGGTGCTATCCAGAAATGTGGTCTTTTGAAAAGAAACTGATCAAAATGGCAAACCATCCTTTCCCCAGCTTCATAACCGTATTTCTATATAAGTAATTCAAGCAGAGTATTCAATATGTCACTATTCTCAGTATAATTTATGACTTTTTGATAAGAAGCGCATTTTAGCTTTATTTTATTCTTTTCACTGGGCTCAAAACCTTTTCCCCTGGAGTTTAACTTCATCTACAGTGCATTTATGGTGTCCTGGGTTTTTGGTTTTTTTTGGTTTTTTTTTTTTTTCTATGTTTGATTCTCAGGTTTTTGTCCTGAGCTTAATGTTTTTACATACAGTGCCAGTGCCTGGTAAAAAGACACAACAGAACCAAAGCTTCTATTTCCATCAACGGATGTGCAGGATTTCTAGCAAAAGGTGGACAGCCCATCTCTGTCTACTAGATCTGATTTTTGTATACTTTTTTAACATTTGGACATACAGAATAAAAAAGGCAGGGGATGGAATAAGATGAATTTTAAGGACCCCTCCAACCCAAACCATTCTGGGATTCTGTGAAATTCAGTTGTCTGGACTCTATCTTTCTACAGCTAAAAAGAAAAAAAAAAAAAAAGAAAGAAAAAAAAGAAAATGGTAGAATTGCATTTCTTTTATAACCAGTAAGATAATGAAAATATTCTTTTATCTTCACATTAGACAAATGTAGATAATATCCTGTGTTTTTCTGGACTCAGCCCACACTCACTGGGTGTTTCTGATATGATGAACATTACAAGCATTTTATCCCCAGCCCTGGGATTTGTTCATATTTATTTAGCAATTAGGAATCTATATATATCTATGTAACAGCTTTATTTTCTTTCTCTTTTGACTACTAAGCAGTTAATTTCCTGGTTCTCAGCTTTTCCACACACATAAAATGACTGAGCTAATAACAAACTTTACATAACTGTTATCAGGAATTTTCAATAACCATGTATTATATATAATGTTTAATTTCCTCAGTTTCTGTCCTCTTACCATAACATTTTTCTTGCTCTATCTGCCACTCTTAATGGAATTACATATATTCTCATATTAATTACCAAGTTTTGTGACTTTAGGCGTTTCAAACACGGTTTTGATACTGCTTTTATCCCTCTGTCAAGAAACCCTTTTTAAATATACGTTTCCCTAGAACATGTTCCCAAGAACATGTTGTCTAGCCTAGCATAGTTAGTGTCACAGCTTCCTTTTTTTCTGTCTATTCTATATGTAGGTTATAGCTCTATTTGTTACTTTTGAGATATCAGTGACAATAGAAATATCCATATTAATCAATTAATTGTGTTTTTCTTTACTAGTCTGTACTTTTCCTTGTACTCTCTTGCAAGGAAAGAATACTTTTTTAGAGGCTGAAGTGTTGAATTAATATTTAAAAGGAGTTTGCTCTTGGCACTTAGGAATGCAGAATATACAATCAAAATCACACAGATCTTTATAAGGAATTAAAGCAAGGATCTGTTGTCCAGAGATATTTTGCAGTTCTTGTTTGTTGCAAAAAAAGATTGGACTACCTTATTTTTTATTAAAAAGTTTCCCAAAGAAAAGCAATAATAAAATAATTTCTTTCAAACATATGGAAGAATAACACACAAAAATTGCTATAATTATACTGATTACAGTTCATTTCAGCCTAAGACTACAGGAAATTTTAATTTCATCTTCATTCTGGCAAAGATCCAGCATATTTGTACAGTGCCAAGGGAGAGAGATGTATTGGTTATAGAGAAATGCACAGCACTGCCAAGGAAATTCCAAAACCAGGGAATTATACAGGTGACTAGGAACACCAGCCAGATGAATATGGTGACAGACATTAGGCAATTTTCCCAGAAAAAATATCTGTACCAAAACACAATACTCATATGCTACTGATATTGAGGCAGGAATATAAAATAATTTCAGTCATTAGGAGAAAAAATGCCCACATTCAATTTTTTCCGTCCCATTCTCAGTAAGTTTGCTGATATGTGGTTTAATTTTAGGTGGTTTGTTTCAGTCACTGGTCTCAGATGCCATTCTCCATCATCAGCCCGACAGCATTCTATAAATTTAGGATGATTCTTTTTAGATCCTGCTTCTTGTAAGATTTCTTACTAATTCATGTGTTTCTCCATTCTCCATTGATCCAAGCAAGTCTGTGGTCATGAACTTGGGCAGAGGGAGGAGAAGTTTATTTTTTAAAGTAAGTTTACCTAAAGCCTGCCTTCTTTCATTAATGGTGATATTTTTGCAGACATTATTTGAGGCTGAAACCATTTTGTGTCATTTACATTAAAGTCACCATTTATCAAGAAGTTACATCTGTACTAACTTAACACTCAGGCTCATGCTGTAGAGTTGAATTTAATTTGAATGCCTGAAAACAATTAGTTATTTAAACTTCTGACTGATAAAGCAGCTTACATACTTATACATGTGTTTATAAGTGCATAATCTATATTCCAATTTTTTTGACACATAGTTAAAAAGACATTCATATTCTATACTTTCATTGACATGTTAAAAATCAATTCTGACCTTGCTTTGACCTTAACATTTCACAATAGGGAAATGAATATTGAAGTGCAAAATTGGATTTGTGCCCCTTTATTTTATAAGAGCCTATTTGGAGCACTCCTGCAGTCTACTTTGTGATGCAGAAAGAACTTTCAAAAGGTTAAAAGTTAGCAAACAGCTACAATGAGGAGGAGGGATGAAAAAGAGAGTCTAACTCAATGTAATTTGTGAATAACCATGCATCCAAGAGAGATTATTTCAACTAGAGCTTCTAGTACTGAATCACCATGATACATTTAAGGGACATTCCACAAGAAATGACAAAGAGGATGTTTTGTCGGCTTTCCTTTGGATTTTGCACAGCAGTACTGATCTACAAAAAGTCATGAAAGTCTGACTACCACATAAATTTGAAGCAAAAGTTTCAAGGTGTATTGTCTTCATTATATTCAGGAAGAATTCCTTGGGCCCTCCTCAAATAAATATCTCCTTCTAAAGAAGGCAAATGAAGTGTGTTTTGAAGGATCAGTTTGAACAAAATCCTCACATTGTGACAACCAATCTTTTCACTGACCCTATGAATAGATAAATAAATAATCTTGTATTTTTTAGCAAAAAAAAGTTTTCTTTCAGCTGAAAGAAAATGAGAGGAAAACAAAAGTACATCCTTTGGGTAAAGTCTAAAAACATGCATCATACTTCAGGATTCCTACACATGAAAAAGGCAGAAGTTATAAAGATAAACCAGAAACAGCTCTGACTGGAGCACTAATCCTGATGGCTGCCTCTTAAAAAAAAAAAAAAAAAAGGACAGGGCACCATTTCATCTTACCCTACCCAGGGTACTTCTTCCTCAATAAAATCCTGAAATATTAATTTCACACTTTATTGGTTGAGATTTTTCCCGTTCTCCAAAATCAAAAATTCTAAATACACATATACATTTATTTGGATTCATCCGGTCTATCGTATCCTCAAATTTTCATCTTTTATTTCCCAAGTTCTGCCATGTCACAGCTGAGTATTTACAGTTTGGAAGGGCAGGCTTTACACAGGTTTGGTGTTATATTGCCATCAGAATCAGTGGTTTAGAATATATGCAAATAATTTTAGCATCTTGCTGCTGAAGATAAAAGCACATGCTGAAGCTTGTATCACCTGAACTGTGCCAGTAAATCAAGATGAAGTTTACAAACAAGACAAAAGAGTAGAGAGACTGAGTATTAGGTAGGTAGAGATAAAAATACAAGACAAATAGAATAACTGTATTTTTTAGGGAAAATTTGTGTAGTCTAGGCATAGGGTTTTGTTTTTGTTTTGGTCTTCTTTATGATCTGTTTATTTTATTGAGAATTGTCACTCACCATCTACATGAAGATTTTTATGTTGTAGTTATAATTTAAAAAAAAAAAAAGAAAAAGAAATTAAGCTTTATGTCTCTTTTTAGTTTCAGCATACTGTTGAATTCTGTTTTTTTTTTTTTTTTTTACTTTTTAGCAAGGTTTTCCATATACAGCTTCATGCAAATGAACCATGGTTCCTCCTTGACTCGTTCCCTCCTCACCTCTAGGACTCAGGAGAAAATAAAAACAAACAAACAAACACTACAAAAACAAACAAACACAAAAACAAAACCAAAACAAAACCAAAACAAAACAAAAAAATCACTGAAAACCACAGTTTGTAATTTCTACCTCGTTCAGTTCCACACAGATTTATCTTTACAGGAGACAGAGCAAATAATCAGAATTTATTTCTCAGGTACTTCAGACCTTAGCAAGATTTGCAGCAGCTGCTCTCCTCAGCCTTTTTTTTTGGCCATATTTTGCTATTTCTTTATTTTCTGAATTCCAGAACAATTCAGGTCCTGAAGCAGTCATTTTGTAACAACCTTTACTCACATGTAAAACAAGCCATTCAGTACATGGAGTTTAAACTAAGCCACTGTGGATTCTTCCTAAGCCTAGCATGCAAACTGAAAATCCATATTCTGAAAACTGGATATTCACTTTTCTATCCATGTCCTTGTAGATTCAAGCTTAACAGTAAGTTTTTGGGGTTTTTTTGTTTTTGTTTTTGGTTTGGTTTTTTTTTTTTTTTTTTTTTTTTTTTTTTTTCTTCTTCCCTTTTTNTTGTTCTTCTCATCCTCCCTCTTCTTTCAGTCATGAGAATTCTCCCTTTTAAACTAGCTGGTCAGATCTAGATTTGGCAGTGGAAAAAACCATGACATGTATCATAAGCTTCAGCTCAGTAGCAAAGGTTTATGCCAGAGGCAAAGCTGCAGGCACAAATAAATAAATAAATTCAGGAGGCCTGAAAATTACATTGGTGTGTAATGTCAGAGTTGCTGTGGTAACCATCTTACGACTTTTTTAATACCTCAAAGAAAAAAACCTTCTTGCCACTGTCTCTGCAGAACAATATTTTAGCTGATTTTAAACTACTGATGAATTACTTGAAAGGCTGTGAAAGCTTGGGGTGTCCAGCCTGGAGTAAAGAAGGCTCTGAGGAGACCTTAGAGCCCCTTTCACTGCCTTACAAGAAAGGTAGGGACAGAATTTTTATCAGGGCCTGCAATAAAAGGACAAGAGATACTGTTTTTTAACAGAAAGAAGGAAGAGTTAAAACTAGATGAAAGGAAGAAATTTTCTATGATGAAGGTGGTGAGACACTGGAACAGGCTCTTTAGAGAGGTGGTGGATGCATCATCCCTTCAAGGTCAGGTTGGACAGGGCTATGAGCATCTTGACCTTGTTGAAGATGTCCCTGCTCATTGCAGGGGTTGGGCATAATGGCCTTTAAATGCCCCTTCCACACAAAAAAAAAAAAAAAAAATTGCTTTGATTCTATGGATCTCTTTACAGAATACAAAGAAGCTCAAAGATAGCATAAAGCCCCTACACAGTAGTTCTAGATTTTAGAAAGTTAAAGGTTTTTAGGAAATAAAAAGTCTTTTAGGAAACAGCACACTTTTTCTTTTATAATCCATGTCCAACCTCCTTGATGAAGTTACTTTGACAACAAGTACATTTAAGTCTAGCTCTACAACCCCTGTGTGAGTTTAGTTTTATTACATTTGTTCAGGTGTCTGATCCTTACTAATAAGCAGCACACTTTGTTCAAATGGCACTGCTTGTGCAGGGTAAGCTTTCTGGAATGAGTAAATTAGCAGCATCCTGCCTAATTTCTCAGCTGTGGACTACTCTGCTGTCATTCTTTGAATCAGGTGGTTGTTGAACAGTTTTGAGAAGGTTGAAAAGCTGTACATATATAGAATGTGGCAACTGAGTTATATGGTCTCTGTTGATGCTTAAACAGAATAAACCATTCTAAATTAATTTGATTCATTAATAAAAATTAATAAATTAAATAAATTAAAAATTAATAAAAATATGACTGCTCTTGTATCCTGGTAATTGTTAAAATTATAATATAGTATATGACATATTATTTTATGGAAACTCTTTGCAATGAGTATGACCACAGTTAAGAGTATGTGCAATGAATTCTTAGAATACCAAAATAAAAGCAAGTGAAACAAAATGGTGATAACAGCAAAAGGAATACAGTTAATAAAATACCTCTTGTGGCTTAAAAAGCGTCTGGAGAGTATCCACACTGCTTTATTTCTTCTTCTATTAGATAATAACTTCACAGCAACCAACACTGACTGCAGAATCAGGATGTTATTCTTCCCCTTATGAGTACTGAAAATAAGAGTGACCTCCCATTTAACAGTTTCAGTTTGAGACTAAAGCATCATTCTACAACTCTTTTGTGATGTCAAGACAATTAAAAATGTGTTTACAGGGATTTCTTTATATTTTAATACAATCTTGCTTGGCTTTTCACTGAAGACTGAGCTTATTCATGAAATTGAGACAAAATTGTAAAAGGATTTCAGAAAAATGATTGGTAAGTCACCCTCAGAATTTACAATTAAAGTATGCAAAATGGAAATTATGATCAAGATAATCCTGAACAGGAGAAAATGTCTAAAAACAGAGCAGGTTTGTTTTATTCTGTTTTTTTTTTTTTTTTTTCTTTCTTTTTAATAAGGTTTACTGTATTTTAATCAAATGTACAGAGTATGTTCATTATAGCTCACAGATTTAAGGAATCTAAATCCCTGCTGAAGAACCATTTTGTGCCATGAAACTTTCACATCATAATGTCATATTTTAGAGCAGTCCCCTAAAATTTTACTTATGAGCAGAGTAACATGATAAAATTTAGGATTTTTAAAAAGAAAGCAGTTGTAAACCTGTTGCAAAAAAGCATTATTTCATAGTTAAATTTAACATGATGCAGAGTTATAAAAACAATAATTTTCACACACTCAAGGAGGACCATATCCTTCTGCAGTTTTACTCCTCTTTCTGTATTTAGACCATAAATATCATAATGCAGTGAGCAATTTGCCTCTAAAACTAAACCTGAGAGCTTCCCTGCTTTATTTTGCACCAAGCAGTGGAGTTGTTGGTTCAGACAGCATTTAGTTTTCATGTTTTTAGGTTTTCTTCTTCTCAGAGAAGTGGAATAAATCACGTTCCTTTCAGAAGCGTTATTGGCTTTCTATGCCAAGCAAACCAATAACATTTCTGTTGCTGAGAAATTTCTGGGCTGGTGACTGACAGGATGGAATGTTCTGTGAGATTTGGAAGACCTCCACAGTATGGATAGGTCTTCCTGGAGTCCTTGAGCTTATTCATTCCTTGTATTGGTGACTTGAAAGGTTGTGTACAGCAGTTATGAGAGGAAAACCCTTTCTAACACATTTTATTTCGTGTACAATTGTCCTCTGTCTACAGAACACAGAAACTTCTGGATCAGTTGTTAATGACAGATTAACATTTTTTCAGCTAATCATGGAACCACAAAATTGTTTAGGTTTGAAATGACCTCTAAGACCATTGAGTCCCATCACCAAGCCCAACCATTAATTCAGCATCCTCATGACCATCACTAACCCCTGTCTCCAAAAGTCTGATCTACATGGCTTTTAATCCATCCACGGATGGGACCCCATGATGTCCCAGGCTGGACAGGGGGTGACTGAAGGAATTTTCCCTGATACCCTAGGTTTGGTCCTAAACCTCCCCTGGCCCAGCCTGATGCCATTCCCTCTCCTCCTGTCCCCATTCCCTGGGACCAGAACCCGACACCCCCAGCTGTCCCCTCCTCTCTGGGAGTTGTGCAGAGCCACAAGATCCCCCCTGGGCCTCCTTTTCTCCAGGCTGAGCCCCTTTCCCAGCTCCCTCAGCTGTTCCTGGGGTTCCAGACCCTTCCCCAGTTTAGTTCCCTTCTGTGGATTTGTTGGTCTTTCAAGCTGTGAGGGGCCCAGAGCAGTCCCAGGATCCGAGGTGGTCCCTTAGCAGTGCCAGCACAGGGACAGTCACTGCCCTGCTCCTGCTGCCACACCACGGCAGGGACAGCCCAGGGGCCATCGGCCTTCTTGGCCACCTGGGCACCCCTGGGCTCATGTCCAGCTGCTGTCACCAGCACCCCTTGGGCCTTTTCCAGCTTTCCAGCCCCAGCCTGGAGCTGAGGGGGGTTGTTGTGACCCAAGAGCAGGACCTGGGATTTAGCCTGCTTTTACCTCACACCATTGGCCTCATCCCATCAATCTAGCCTGTCCAGATAATAAATAAAAGTATTAAATGCAGCAGGAACAGACCCCTGTACTGGGGACCACCACTGGTGACCTGAATTCCACTCACCACTGGTCTTTGGGACCATCCATCCAGGTAGTGTTTTAGCCAGGAAAGAGGTCAGCTATCCAAGCCATGAGCAGATGGTTTCTCCAGGAAAAAACTGTGGGACACAATGTCCAAGTTCCTCCTGAAGTCCTCAAGGCCAGACAGACATCATCCACAGCCTGTCACTCATCCACTCAGCATGAAGGCATGAAGTAGAATGAGGTCAGGTTACCTCAGGAATGAAATATTCACCAGGTATATTTTTTTTTTCTTTACTGCACCAAAATCTGTTTGTCCAGCCTGAGTTATTTTACTAATTTTCTTGTTTTGCAGAGACCATTTTCTTTCAGCCTTTGTTGTTTTTACTTTTTCTTTGATTTCTGCCATAAAAGCTCAGTGCATTTTTTTTTTTTTTTTTTTTTTGATTTCTGCCATAAAAGCTCAGTGCTTTTTTTTTTTTTTTTTTTTTTTCTGTTTAAGGAATAAGAAAACACCAAACAAAACCTCTGGGGAATCTTTCAAACTTGTGTGTGGAAACTGAGAAAAGGAAGTGCTTTGCACTGATAGACTTGCATACTCCTTTGAAAATGTCCTTCTGCTTCTCATGTCTGTTATGGTTTTGGCAAGGGGCATTCAATACAACTTTTTTATTTCTTTATATCTTCTTTAAAAAAGAAATAAAAAATTTACATATATTTGTTTGCATGCTTCAACAAGCCAGAAGAAAGTGTTTAGCCCCCAGACACTCATGACTGCCTGTCTTTCCCCTGACAATTAAAAGCACTTTGGAACCCAAGTTTTTCAAGTCATTTATCATTGCTTTTTGCAGCTTGAATTGGTTGAAATATGTACTTTTATGTCCTGAATGCAAAGCTTTTCACATGTAGTTCTGTCAATATTTAGACAGACATCCTAAGCTAAAGGTCCTCATGTTGCTTCAAATAAAATTATTTTATGTTAGTGTGCAGGTGTTTGTCTGTGTATTCAAGCTTATATCTAGATGTCTGATTTCAAATTTCTTTCAAAATAAATATTCTGGAATATAAATTAAATTTAAAAAGATATTTCATAAATATATATGTGTATGTATAACTATTTCAGACATCTTAACAGAGAACAAAAGGAGGCATTCCATACAGCCCCACTTTCAAGCATGTAAAAGTTTTCTAACAGAAAAAAAGATGTTTTCATTATCAATAAAAGAGGAAAAGTATTCATTTGGAAGGAGCATTTAGCCTTGCTGCAGCATGTTTTGGCTGGTTAATCGAGATGCTTTTCTCAAACCATTGGAAAGTGGTAGAGGACACGGCAGCTGTACCAGGTGCTTGCAAAAAGGCATTCTGCTCTTCCTAAAGCATCAATAAAGAGGAAATATGATAACAGAAAAGGAGCTACTAGGCTTATTAGGCTTTATTAGGTATCCCTTGAGAAAGGCCATAAAATCATGGAGCCATAGAAGGGTTTATGTTGGAAGAGACTTTGGAGCTCATCCCGTTCCACCTCTTGCCATGGGCAGGGACACCTTCCATTATCCCAGGCTGCTCCAAGCCCCAGTGTCCAGCCTGGCCTTGGACACTGCCAGGGATGCAGGGGCAGCCACAGCTCCTCTGGGCACCCTGTGCCAGGGCCTCCCCACCCTCCCAGGGAACAATTCTTTCCCAAGATCCCATCCAGCCCTGCCCTCTGGCACTGGGAAGCCATTCCCTGTGTCCTGTCCCCCCATCCCTTGTCAATTGTCTCTCTCCATCCTTGCTGCAGCTCCTTCAGGCACTGCAGGGCCACAGTGAGGTCAGGCCAAAGCTTCTCCTGTGCAGGCTGAACAATGCCAGCTGTGCCAGCCTTTCCTGCCAGCAGAGCTGCTCCATCCCTCTGCTCATCCTGGAGCCTCCTCTGGCCTGGCTCAGGCAGCTCCAGCTCCTTCCTGTGCTGGGCCCCGGGGCTGGGGCAGCCCTGCAGGTGGGGTCTCAGCTGAGGGGGCAGAGGGGCAGAATCCCCCCTGCCCTGCTGCCCACGCTGGGGCTCAGCCCAGCACAGGGGTTTGGGGTCCCAGCTCTGCCCCACAGCACCCCCAGGGCTGCTCCATCTGCTCAGCCCCAGCCTGCATCCAGCCCCTGGCCTGGTTAAACCTCCTGAGATCCCCATGGGTCACTCCTGGGGATGTCCAGGTCCCTCTGGATGTCATCCTGTCCCTCAGGGGTGTCACTGCACTTCTCATGATGATCTTCTACTGCAGAAGCAGCTTACTTTGAATGAAGCTTTGGTTAATACTGGTGTGGACTTCTCAGAAAACATGAAGAGTTCATGGCTGCAAATCATTCTTCAACAAGCAGACACAGCTGTGGCACATCTTCAACAGAGAATGAGAAAAAGAGTCAATGAAGAGGAACTTGACCAAATGACCTGCTTTTCTACTTAGAACATCTCCATATTTTTGTCACGGAACAAAATTGAACTTTTCAGGCAGTATTTGCATAAAAATAATTGGTGATAGTAAAAAGTACTGTTGATCTGTGAGGTTTTAAAGATTTCAGAATGCCACAGCAAATGTAAGTCATTGTTTCTCTAACTTATACTCATGTCAGTTTGACTTAAAGGCATAAATATTTTATATAATATAATTTAGACTATGAAATTCTATGCAGTCTTATCTTACATGTTTCAAGTGTTTAGGAGAAGAGAATGTGTATCATCACCTGCATACAGTGATTACAAAAGTTTTATTAAAACAGCCAGTTTTAACTTCATTATAGTAAATCATATATTATAATTACAAACGCTCATTAAATTAAGTGTGTAGTGGTATTTCATGTGCTATCTTAAGTATGGTTCTAACAGTGACTTAAGTGGAAATGTTTAATACATCATTATTAAACCACTGCTGTGAACGAGTCTGTATAGAGTGTAGCATTAGGATTTATGTAACAGCGGAAGTATGTGGCAGTAGGCTTTTAACTTTTAGATATGTTGGTGCAGGGAATGAAAATGTTTATTTTAAAATGTTATTTAAAAAATCCAAAGGTCTAAATGTCTTTAGTGCCTTTTATTTTTAATGAAATGTTAATGAAAGTAATTCAGTTTCTGGTTGTACCACATGTGATTTAAAATTTGAAACAGATCTGTAAATTAACAAAGCTGTTCATCATTCATTTCAAGTCCAATGGGTCAAGGATCTTATTTGAATAATATTAACATTTTGTTTCCCACATTTTATTGAGAAGTTTTTGTCCCTTTATCACAGTCTTTACAACCTTGCCTTTCCCTCACCCTTCTCACAACTAGGATTCAGGAATTTACAATTGGCAAAGCGGGAACATGATAAATTCTTCTAAAACTTCTAAAGTATCAAAATTCCTTAGGTTTGGAACAATGTTGTCATATAATGTACAATAAGAACAATATTCAGAATGAATAGTAAGAGCATTTTTAATATAAAAACTTAAACCTGAGTTCATAAAAGGATTTTTTCTACCTGAAAGTCCAAAGTTGCATGTTTCTATAATGAAAGTAAACAGGAACATAGTCAAAAATCCTGTGTAACTGGAGATATTTGATTTACTCTAAGACACTCAAAAATGCTCTTGTTTATTTTTTATTATGAAATGGATTAAGAGAACATGTATCAATGTTTTCACTGTAAGAAAATTAAATTATATTCCATTTTACTCCAACAGTTCTTAAATTTTAAAATTCACTGGAAGTGAAACACACAACTGAAGTTGTGTGTTTCCAAACACAGATATTGATGGTTTGGGAAGTTGTCTAGAAATCTGTTGCTGTTTCCTGAATTGGGTAGGGAAAAAAAATTTTGAAGATTTGTTTGATCAAATCTGAATATTGTGAGATTTGGACAAGAGTTTTTACTTACTAGCTTTCTCAAAAACATTTACTGAAACGATCAGAGGAAAACATATAGTGTTGAATCCAACAAAGATCTGGTATTAATGAGATCCTCCTTACAATGTTTCTATTTGGATGTGAGCAAATGAGCATTAAAAAATAACCTGACTAAAATCTTGGAAGAAAACATGCCAAATAGCTAAAAAATATTAAAGACATACAATTGCTTTTGTAGACAAAGCAAGTTTGAAGACAGTATTGGCTGTGGAGAAGAAAAGCATTCTGCCAGTGGGAATAAATGTTTTATTAAAAAATTATATTTGATTTTTTCTTTTGGAGTGGTTGCAAACTGAAGTAGTAACCAGAATGCACTGCAGTAGCCAAATGTAATAAACTAAATAATCTGAGAATTACATGACCAAATACAGATAGGTTTGCCTGTGCCTCCACCAGTTTGCCCAGTGGGCAATCACTCAGATGCCAGAAACTCCAAATATTGAAGCTTATAACCCTGATCAGAACCAGGACAAAAAGTTAGAGTCATAACTGTTCATTTCAGGCCAAATTTCTCTAACACGGTTTCTCCTTCCTCACTCTGATGATCATACTGCAGCTACAAATTAAGAATATCTATCTGAACTGTACAACTTTCCTAGATGATATAAATCCTCAGAAACCAAGTCAGGAATTACAAACTAAACAAAATAAAACCCCCAAAACAACAAAACAATCAAACAACCAATCAAAAAACAACAACAATAAAATCCACAACTACACAACCAAAAAAATAAACTCACCAGAACCAACCCCCTCAAAAACAAATAATTAAAAAAAAACCCAAAGCAAACAAACAAAAACTCAACAACCAAAAAAAAACCCCACCAAAACAACCAAAACACCAACAAGCACAAATCCAAAAAGTAAAAAAAAACTGAACAAAATAAAACAAGAAAAAAAACACTCCAAAACAACAACAAAGTCCTGAAACAGCTTCCTCTCTGTTTCTTCAACTTTTCCATCGCACATTACTCTTTTTTGTGCTTTACACAATTACAGACAGACTTTGAAGAACTCCATGATAGGAGATGCAGGAGGGAGGAGATGTTGCAACAACCATGACTTATCTAGGCTTCTTAATACCTATATAAATAATTTCAATGTATAGAAGATTTGTAATTAGTGCTTAATAACTTATGGTTGTATTCAATAAAAATATCCCTCCAAAAAATTAGAAATTCTCAAATTTTTGTAGAAAGGAGAGGGGAAAAGAAAAGGAGGTGTTGAATACCAGCCCTTAGCTCATGAACTGCATATGGGTCGTCGAGTAAAGAAGGATGTCATAACAGACTGAAAGGTTCAGAGGGTCTCCAAAGACCCAGATATTAGGAAGCATGTGAAAGAAACCAAGAAAATATCACTGGAAGATATGTGCTTCAGAGGAAATTGGGAAAGGGATAGTTTATTTATCTGTCTTAAAGGTTTGCCAGTGGAATGAGTTTGGTAAGGATTGCCACGGGGTGAGAATAAACCTATTCCCCCAGCCACAATAAACAATTAAAGAAAGTCAATCCATAGCACATGTAATACAAAATTAAATCAGCCCAGAAATTAATAAACCATTTTCTGCTGAAGTGTCTCACTGTGAGAGTGCAACCTCAGATTTTCTGGTCCCTATGAAGAGGGACAACACAACCTCATGCTCACAGCAGAATGCCATTGAGGAGAGGTGCCTGCAGGAAAAATCCATCCCGTCATAAACTGACAGTCAGGGAAAAGGTATTACAGCAGTTTTGGGCTATTTAGTTCAGGTTTTGCCAATAGCTGAGCTGTTGAGAATTGGATGAACTGAACAGAGGAAAGTTTAACATCTCCACAAAGCATTGCTGTATCAGTAACCCATCAGAAAAGAGTCACACATTAAATACATTTGCTTCCTGATAAATGACAACAATATTTTGTGTGATAAATTATAACTATATTTTGTGTGAGTATAAAAGAAATATTAATAATATTGACTCCTGAATGCATACTGACATTCATATTCCCAGAACATACCTAAAGCAATAATTATTAATTTTCAGTCAGAATAATGTAATTTGATATTGAAACAAAAACTGGAAGGCATTCAGACTTCCCCTTTCCTGACTGCCTTTTAATGCTTTAATTTGAAAATTAGGGGTTTTGTACATCTCAGAGCCATTACACATCTGACCAGATCCCAGCTGAACCAATATGAAACTCCAGTGACTGAGAAACCAGAGCTTCAGCAGCCCATCAATGAAAGCTCACCAAATGTTCATGAATTGCCTTGCCCAGAGGCAACATGTGAATTGGTACCAGTAAATAGGCCAGAGGATGTGGAAAAGTCTCCTACTGACATAAAATGACATCTCTCAGATAGATAAGAGCAGGGGCAATGCAGAGTGCTGCCAGCACAGCACTTACATTCAGCTTAATCTAGCATGATATTGTGATTAGTTATATCACTCAAAGGTGGTTCTTACAGATATTTTTTCTATCCTAAAGATGCATCTCCCTAGAAATTTCACAGTGGGGGGTCCACATTTATTGTTTCCAAATGATTTGCAGGTCAGAATTGCAAATTATAAAGGATTTCTCCTTTCTGCCCTCAGCATTGTATTTAATGTATCAGCCACAAGGATCTGAAAGTTAAGCTCATAATTTATTTATTTATTTCAATAGTAGATTACTCCTTTTTTCAGGTGAAAGAGTTCAGGTGAAAAAAACCCAAACTGGTTATCTAGGAGATTTCCATTCTGATTGCTATCTTTTTGATAAAAGTGTTTTCATGTGTTTATACTTTCTCGACAGTAAGTGTGAGAATGGAAACCGCTTGAGAAACAGCATAATCTATGATTTTGAACATAAAACAAAACAAAACAAAGCAACCCCTTTCCCTGCATAGACTTTTCTACTGGTATGGCCACGGTCCCTAAAAGAATTTGACTTCAAAATTACATTTGTCATGTTAAAAAAAAAAAAAAAATTTTTTTAATAAAAAAAAAAAAAAAAAAAAAAAAAAAAAAAAAAAAAAAAAAGGTGATAAAACTCTCAACAATATGATCAAATCAAATCAAAACAAACAAACAAAAAATATGCAAAAGAATCCAGCCAACCAAACAACAAAATATTCAACCAAGAACACAAAAATAAATCCAAAATCATACTGTAATGGTCTGCCATGAGTGTTGAATACCCGGCATGGGTTGTGTGTTCATTTTTAGGTTGAGATGAAAATAGTCCAAGAAATATTTTTGCCATATTATGTGTTACGTGTCTTTTCTTGTGTTCCACAGCAGGGTGAAGAGGTTGTAGAGATGCAGCAAACACCCCATGAACAGAGGAAATAGTTTATTTTGGGAAAGGAGAGCGATAAGAGCACAACAACCCCCATGGAACACTCCAGGCTGGAGTAGAGGGGCTGGAAAGCTGGGAAAGGCCTCTCCTGACAAGATATTGAGGGGTTGGAGCATGTCCAAAGAAGGGAACAGAGCTGGGCAATGGTCTGGAGCCCCAGGAGTGGCTGAGGGAGCTGGGAAAGGGGTTCAGCCTGGAGAAAAGGAGGATCAGCAGGGACCTTCTGGCTCTGCAGAACTCCCGGACAGGAGGGGACAGCCGGGGGTGTCGGGCTCTGCTCCCAGGGAACAGGGACAGGAGCAGAGGGAACGGCCTCAGGCTGGGCCAGGCTCAGGTTGGACACCAGCAGGAATTTCCTCTTGGAAAGGGTGGTCAGGGCTTGGAAGGGGCTGCCCAGGGAGGTTTGGAGTCCCTATCCCTGGAGGTGCCCAAGGAAGGGCTGGATGTTGCACTCAGAGCTGCTGGCAAAATGGGCATCAGGCACAGGTGGTCTTTGGAGGTCTTTTCCAACATCAAGGATTCTGTGATTCTGTGGTTTTAATGTTAGGACTATGCTGATGGTCAGGTCCTGAGGAGAAAAAAAGGGAAGGTGATGAGGAAGGTAGAAATTGGTATTTCCTCTGTATCCACCAGATTTCTGGTTTCTCCCAGCTGAAACTGGTCCTTCACACCTGCATAAACACTTACCCAAAGGTTGGACTGGATGATCTTGAAGGTCTTTTCCAACATAAATGATCCTATGAGTTTGATTTAAGATTAAAAAATGCATGCAGAGCAGAAAGTGTGAACACACTCCTGTGCACCTGCCACTGACTTTCACTTTGTCCCTTCTCAGGGCTGACTTGATCATGTGGTGATACTTATTAAAATGCCTTGAATTTTAGCAGGGTAGAACACGTTGGCATATGACACTTCTACTTTTCTATTTCAAGATTAGGAACACTGTGATGATTTGTGGGCCACAGCTCCCTTTGTGTGCTCCCACAGCTTTCAGTACAACAGTGGGGCTGCCAGATCCTAGAAGACTTGATCCTGGCACCTGCAGAGGCTCCAAGGTCTTTACAGCACCTACACAGGCATCCTGTCATATCATGGAAACATTTGCTTTCCTGTATTTAAGGATTTTTTTTCTCCTTTTCCATGTATTTTTCTGATAAAATACATTTGTATCTCCAAACTTTTCTCTCTTGCCACAAAAACCTTTTATTTCAATCCCATTAGGAGAACTGTAAAATTCTTTAGGAGGCTGATGGGTTCAACAAATGTACATAATTTGCCTTCATTGTAACTCACTGGTTTTTCTCCCAGAATGTCTGCACAATCTCTAGGATTAAGAGTCACATCTTTTTTAATTTAAAAATAAAAATGAGTGAGGAGCAACAAATGAAAATATACAAGTCCCAAACACAGTGTTTGGGGTCTCTTAATAGGTAAAAATGAATTATAAAGTTAAGGTAATTCAAAGTGTGGAGAAATTGCTAGTGAAAATTCTCATAACTTTGCAGAGAACTAAATTTGGCATTAAAAAAAATTGTAAAAAAATATGAAGTGTATTAAGTGTTTTTACATAAGCAACAACTATCTGGATTCTAACCAATTCAAAAGGGAGGTGTTTATGTTTTTCAGCTTCTCTGATTTTAGTGTGCAGAGAAGGAAGTGGGGGAGTGGTACTGCAGGAATGAGGGAAATTCTTTACTTGGAGAAAATAAATTGCTTTTTTGGAAGTTTTTGTTGGGTTTTTTTTTTGTTTGTTTGTTTGTTTGTTTTGGTTTTTTGGTTTTTTTTTTGAATATACTATTTTGATCTGCTTGGAGGTCTCAAATTTGAAGTTTCTGTGGATTTACTTTGAGCTCATCTCTTTGTGCCTGTTCTTCTGTATTGCTGCCTTAAGTCGTAAATTATGAAAAATTGAATTTTTTATCAATGTGTCTGATTACTGATCCAATATTTCTAAAAGTAAAGCTGTGCACCAATCTTAAAAAAATCAAAACAAAACAAAACAAAAAAAAAGTATCACACTTTATTTTAATATTCATTTTGATATAAATCCAGTTGCTTGAACTACTGAAAAGAAACATTTTAGGTGTTATGTGTTAGATTCTGACATATTTAAACTCATTTCACAATGTAAAAGCTCCTGTGAAGATGGTATGAAAAAGAAATATTAGTAGATTTATATTTGCTTCTGATATGTGAAATATGCACTTTTAAACTGAAATTTCATTATTAGAGGCAGAAATATGTTAATTGGTTAACCAACAATCTGCTGATTTGTTTGCGGAGGTTTTTTCTTCTCCTGGAAGACTCAGTACCACTATTTTCATGTGAAATGACAACTGATTGTATAAAATTTTAATTTCTCTGTGTAATTCAAAACAAACAATAGCCAATCAAGCCAGGAATACATATAATGAGCTGTGCCTGACAAAACAACTGAGATTTTTTTTTCCATGAGTCTGCAAGAGAAGTTTGGAGCTTACTAAAACTTTCAACATATTGTAGGAAACTAGGAAAATTAAAAAGCTGATTTCTTTTGTGTCAGAGTTTAAAAAATTGCAGCATATTTGCACTTGCAACAGCACTCCTGTTTCCTATCAATTTTTTTAACATAATGTTAAAAGGCCATTAAACCTAAAGTACAATAAACAGTTTTCTTCTTACTGCATATTGTGCCCTTATTAGGGGTTCAGTGAGAACATCTATCCCACATATTTCCTACTATGTTTTTTACTGTGGAAAATTGTTTATTGGGAATTTTCTTCAGTGTAAAAGAAACAAACAATAACCTTTTTTTTAAGGATTATAAGATTTTCAGAATCAGCAAAGTAACTGTGATTTAATTTCAATCACTGCTGATAACCCTTGATCCCCTGTGAATTTTTGGGGAACTGTCAGTTCTCATCATCAGTAAATATGTGTCACACAGTGTCTATGGACTTGTTAGTTTGAGGATTGTTATGTATCATTCCTGCTCGTGGTTTCACCATTCCCTGCATTTTCTAATGACTTTTTCATGAACTACACAACTGCAATATTTTTTCCCAATTCAGAGCCCATCTTCTGATAAGAAAATGATTTAGACGACTATAAAATTGATAATATTTTAAACTGCTGCAATAAATAGTCTTGGGATTGCTGGTGAGCCAGAGCCAAGGAATCCATTGAGCTAAACACAATCATTTATCTTAGCTGGATTACATGTGCAACTCACAATAAAAAAAGAAATCTTTTGCATTGTTCAGTTTCTTACGAATTGCCTGACATAAGTAATTTGCAGCCCCATATACTCTGCCATTCTGAAGGAAATTCAGCCTCAGATAAATTTTGAACCTGACTTATCGGGCACAGTTTTCACACAGGAAAGAGGATATTATTTGATTCAGAGCTGCAGAATGGAGTGGAGAACAGAGCTGGGCAAGGGTCTGGAGCCCCAGGAGTAGCTAAGGGAGCTGGGAAAGGGGTTCAGCCTGGAGAAAAGGAGGCTCAGGAGGGACCTTCTGGCTCTGCACAACTCCCTGACAGGAGGGGACAGCCAGGGGTGTTGGGCTCTGCTCCCAGAGAACAGGGACAAGAGGAGAGGGAACAAACAGCCTCAGGCTGGGCCAGGGGAGGCTCAGGTTAGACATGAGCAGGAATTTCCTTATGGAAAGGGTGGTCAGGGCTTGTGAGAGGCTGCCCATGAAGGTTTGGAGTCCCCATCCCTGGAAGTGGCACTCAGTGCTCTGAGCTGGAGACAAGGTGGGGATTGGGCACAAGTTGGTCTTGGAGGTCTTTTCCAACCTCAGTGATTCTGCAATAGTGCTTCAGTGATTCTGTAATAGTCCCAAAACATGAGATGATCTTCAAAATACACCAATTTATTCATCTGGATTTTGCAGAAAAAAGGTTTTGAAAAGAGAACAACTTGTGACTTTTCAGCAACAACACAACAGCAGCCTCGGGAGAAATTTAGGGAAACATCCAGGCACTTTGCATGTGTCCAAACACTTTGTATGAGACTATAATCTCCAGACATCAAGTTAATTACTTCTGTTACAGCTACTTCTTGCTCTTTTCACATCTCAGCCTTACAAGCAAGGAATAATTGTTAACAGGTTTATGTTTTTTTTATGAAAAAATCAAAAGTGGAATAATGGAAGCAACTAGTTTACACAGGGATGTCCCTGTGCATTCAGTATGAGTGTAGGATTTGGCCTTAGATATACAATCAGATTTGCAGTGTTAGAAAAATATGCATTATATATGCTTTTCAAGATTATTAGTTAAAAGCATAAGAATGTTGCTGAAAAAATATCTTCAGATATCCTGATGGATAGCTCTTCATAAAGAATGGAGGAACAGTTAGCTTTTCTGTCATGAATGTTGGAGAGAATTCATTATAAATTATTGATAAATAACAATCATAAAAACATATCACTCTCAGATTTTTAACAAATATTCACATCCTAAATTACTAATGTCACCTTTTTTCAGCTTTGTGGAAGAATTAAATTTATATTCCAAAATGAGTTGGGTAAAGAATGATAGTAACAGTTCTTCATGATGTGCTTTTAATTTGAAGTTAGCATACTGATAATTAACAATTTATTCTCTCAGTAGTTTCTATGGCAAATTAAGGTTGACTGACATAAGGGGAAACTGAAATTATACCATCAACCAGAATTAGCACAAACCCACCATTTACATGAGCTACTGGTTTTGTATGCAAAATTATACAAAAAATAGGGATTTATGTACAAATTTGATAACATTCTCACACATAAAATATAGATATAGTTTTAATAGATTTATATATATTATATATATATAATATATATAATACAATTTATGTTTTAAATGCCAATATTTTAATACACCAGAAAGACATATTCATCTTTTTTATGTTACTTCCCAACCATGCAGCTCCATCTCTTTAATACCTTTGAGTAGAGTTGTAGAGTTCCCTTAAAAGACATGAAGAGATTTGTTCACTGTTTAACAGAGCATAAAAATTTAATCATGCTCCAGTTAAGTGCAGAAAAGTAGTTACATGTTCAGGAACCTCTTGCTGTTAGTATTGAAGAAATAAGTTTTCAGCATCATCTGTTGTTGAGATAATGATCAGGGACAGAGTCTTGCAGAGAACAAAGTATTCAAATAATTTCTAGATTTCAGTGATCAAATCTCTGATATGATGTTTCAATTTCCCCTTCTTTGCTAGGGTTGTTTTGTGTGGCGTTACTCATATATTTGACAGAATGAACCTGGCTTTCAGTTTATCACATGCTGTGCTTGGGAAAAAGAAGAAAATGTGATTTTTTTTTTGTCCCTTTATCTATCCTCTTCTTGTGGGCTTCCCTTCTGTAATTTTTTTTGGGGACTTGAGAGGCTGTAGGTGAGTGCTCTGGGGCTAGAACTGTGGTGTGCTTTGTCTGTCCTCATAGAGCAAAGTGGCAGCAAGGCACCACGGCAGAGCAGGCAGCGTTGTATTCCCAGTGCTCAGTCTATCAGCCCAAGCTTTGACCTGTAAAGAGTTGGTTAACTCCCAATTTCTTCAGGAACAACTGTGTGGAAAGGCAGCTTCTCTGTCAAAACTGATTCTGAGTTGCTCAGATTGTTTCTCCTTTTTGAAAGGGAGAGGAGGTGGAACCTTTGTGGGTAAACATGGAAAGCTTTTTTACTTGTTTGGTGTTAGTAGCTTTGCATCTTTTTGGAAGTTAGTTACCCAGAAATAAATAGCTGGAAGAATTTTCCTTCTGTCAGCAGTGTTGTTTTAAAGGATCAAATAATTAGATTCCTAAGAAGTGAAAAGTGAGAGGAATAGCAGTTTCTGAGGAACACACAATCACAATTTGGAAGGAGGCTGTTGTAGAGGAGCACAAAACAAACCCTCTTTTCCTGAGTGCTCATCTCTCTGTATTAATGTACTGTGGGTGCAGAGATGTCTATCTCTGAAACACCCAGAGCCACTGAGAAAGTTAAACAGACTGCTTCTCCTTAAAAATAAGTTAGTGAAAACACAAAATCTGATGAAAGCTGTTGACCAATGACCCACTTGTTGGCTCAAGGATTTTGTTTCAATGCCTCCCCACACACACCCACACACGCCCACACATTTTCCCAGGAAGGCTGACATTTGAGCACGCTCATAAATGGTTTACAGGAATTGCAAACTGCTGCTCAAGGCAAGATTTACAAAGTTCAGACTGCAAAGAGCAACAGCAAAGCAGCCCACAACCCAAAGACTCAAATTAGCCAATGACCTTTCTAGCAGATCCCTCTTCTTTGGTGAAAGCTGGGCATCTGAGACTCAGCTAAGCTCCCTGACTAATCAGGTGAGTTCTCTATGAAAACTATCAAAAACTCCAAACTTCAATGACTCTGTTTAATTTCCTTCACTTCAGTTGCACAGAACATTATTTGGCTGAGTCCCTTTCCATTTTTGTATACAGAGTATATCTAAACAACAAAATAAAATGTTACTACAAATTCTGCTCGTTTGACTGATAACATCAATTAAATCCTATAACGGGACTAATTCATTCTTCTCTTCCAGCACTGCTGTTCGAAATTCAGTTATGGCATATATTTATAGGAATAGACCTTCAATAGGGTAGAAGATTTTTACAAATGGAATTAAATAATGGTTTTATAATACATTAAGTATTTGTGATCATAAAGATTTTTTAAATGTCTTTCTTTTTTGAAATTTTTCATCTCTTTACTGTTATTTGTACTTCATTCAGTCCACATGAATCAATGCTAAACAAACACACATATTCCAGTTCAAGTTAGCCACTGTGAGTATGTGAACATCTAAACTGACAAAGATTATGAATTCCAACAGTTTTATTATAGAGCTTATTTTTGCTTAATTTGGAGAAGATAAGCATGGCAAAACAATTTCTTGAAATGGATGCTAAATTTTATTTATGCATTTTAATCTATTACATGAATCTATTTACATGAATTTGCTTTCCACATGCATTGCATTCCAAGGGGGTTCTTTTTGGCTTGGAATTCTTACCCTTTTCATCTCTAGACTTTGCATCTACTGTACATTGGAAATGTCACAGAAACCTAAAAACAAAATCTCTAAAATGAAAACTCTGGGGCAAAAAAATTATGAGTTGTAGTTGTTTGAATAAAACAGTTAAAATTGCCAGTTATTTCTCAAGAGCCAGACTTTAATACATTGTCCCATATTGCAGAGCCAAAAAATAGTCCTTTGCTGAGCATGTAGAGCATCAGTTTGGCTGAGAGAGTCTGAACCGTGTGTTTAAATGGATTTATCTTGGCTACTAACTCTGGGACATATCCAAGCAATGCGTGTTTTGCTGTAGTTTAGTCATAAGCCTGGCGAAAATGGAAATATTTTAGCCACTGAAGCTTTTTTCTGCTATTCTGGATACTCCCTAACAGACTGCAACTGTTGTGTTCATATTCTTCCTCTTTGGCTGGAGAAAGCAAACTCTTTAATTAAAAAAACACCATGAAGTTCCCTATAAGTCCATAAATGTGCATTTCTATTTCTTGCTTGCATATTATTGTAGATTTGCATACATCAACAGCAATAGAACAGTTGAAGGACCTGCAGAAAAATATAAATATAAGTAATATAAATATAAATAAGTAATATAAAGCCGCAGGAATGGTAATTAAAAATTTTCCTTGCTTATTTCTCTTTCAATCCCAATGGCTGACATTTTTAAGTAGATTTTTTTTTTTAAGAGAAAGGGAGAAATAAGAAAAAGAGCAGCCCAAAACTGAGGAGGCAAACTGAACTAAAGGAACTGATTTTAATGTCAGTAGTACTAATCAACGACAAAGAGCTAATGATATATAATAATTATCTATTATAATTTATTACTAATTTTGAGGATCACTACTAATTATGAGCAGTAAGAAGAATCCAGCAGGTGATCTCCAGCTCTAGGAAGGAGAAACCTTTTAAACATCCTCTAAATTTAACTTATAAAACAATATACAACCCACTTGAAATCTTGTGATTTCCATGGGAAAAAAAAAGCCAATTTTTTTCTCTTTTCATTTTTTAACATTATTAGAGCATCAATTTTTTGAGATGGAGAGAAACCGCTACTTCTCACCAAAAGTTCAGTGACACCTAGATTTTTAAATCAGAAATATTTTTTCATGGTCAAAGTTTTATTTCAGAGTGAATTGCATATTGTTTTAAGGTAAAATAAAAATTATAAATTTCATAGAGAATGGTCAGTTACTCAGCTATAAATCCCTAAGTCTCTGAAGTGTGATACAAAATGATGCTGTTTAAGAACAGTGGTCCAATGACTATAGAGATATTTAAGATTTTATGCGTAAGGTCCAAAAGTTGAACACAGTGACATCTCATTCCAGAGAAGTCTGTTGACATCTGAACACCAAAATACATATTTGGGAAAAGTGTGCACATATCTCTCAACTATCGTGCTCAGAAGGCCTTCTTTTTTTCCATCAGTGTGTGCTTACAAATTAAAAGCAAACATTTGCTTTTCAAATAGCACATTATGAGGCTGAATGCAGTTTAGAAGTTCCTTTTTTGCTGGCAATAACAGAAAAAAGTATTAATAACAAAAATCTAAAAAATAATAATGATAATAATAATGATAATAAGCCCCTCAAAATGGTAAAGAAATATATTTCATGAAGGAGTATCTAACACCTATGAGTTCAGTGAGACTTTAACTGAAGCAAAGGTTGGTGTATTTGCACTGCAGGAATATCTCTAGAGTTGAAAACAATATATTAAAAAGAATTCTGCAGCTTTATAAGTTGGGATTAAAATTCTCTTGTTCTCTCCTCTCTAACTAGGAAACTTGCTTTTTGAAAAGTATAGTCATATATTTTCATCACTACAGTAAAATGACACCTTCTCAAGTATTGTGTTGTCTGTGGATTACACTTAAAAATATCATATTCTCACTTTAAGTACAATGGGCCATTATTGCTAATTGTTGCTAATTGACTTGAAACAGAATCCCATACAAAATAAAAGGTCAGCCACTTAGCAATTAGGTTTAAAAACATTTTTAGAGGAAGGTTCTTTTTTTTTTTTTTTTTGTGTTAATTAAATTCATTTATAAATACCTGCTCCTCAAAGATTAGTCTCTAATTTTTTTTTTAATTCCAGTAAAAGTAATGTGAATAATCACCTCTTCCAGGTCCTCACCACCTTCATGGGAAAGAATTTCCTCCTAATATTTAATGTATACCTGTTTTATTCGCTACTGAGGTACAAAACTCCGACATGAAATATTATTTTTCCTTTATATATTGCAGAACCTGAAAGCTAGGCTTAAAAGGCTGGAAATTCCTACTTTTCAGATTTCATGTGGCCAGTGAATGTTTCCTCTGGGGAGGTCTGTAAGGTGTGTCTCACTCAGTGGCACATGCCAATATCCCAAATTAGGGCAGTAGACCTTATTAACTGAAGAGAGTCTACAATCTGCAAAACCGGCTTTTATTCTGTGTAAATTTTCTCACAGAAGGCTGCTTTGAGCCACTTTTTTGACAAAATATCCCATGTCCTGGTTCTGACACAGTGTCATTGACAGTTACACTGTCTTCAGATATTTATAATTCCATGATAAAGGTGTTATGATCAGACAGCAAAACAACAGCATGGGTATGACTTCATCAATCACATTTTGTGGCTGCTGAGGGTTTTTGGTAACATTAGGACTGAAAGTACTTTGAAAATAAACTGATTTCATGGCTCAGGTTTTGAAAAATGAACTTATTGAAATTAAATTGAAATGAATCACACCTAAGCAAATTACCTAGGGAAAGGAGTTCTAATAACTAAAAGCCATAAAATCAAAACACTCTGAACTAGAGAACCATTAAATTTTATTCCCTAATACACTAGAAATCACAGAATGTTTGGGAATTGGAAGTCCTTCTGGATGACATTTTGTCCAACCATCTTGCTGGAGATCTGTAGCAGGCCAGGTCCTGATCAGGACCACATCCCAAGAGTTTTTGGGATAACTCCAAGGATGGAGGATCCACACCTCTCTGGAAAACACATCCCACTGCTCAGAATATTGGTGTTTTTTGTCACACCATCTCTCACCTGAGTGACATAAAGTATATGGGATGAGCCACTAGTGACCTGAGCAACACCTGAGTCACATAAAGCACCTGAGTGACATAAAGCATAACTTATGTTCTCTGAGAAAAAATGTGTTTTAGCAAAATTCAAATGGGAAAGTAATTTGACTAATAAAATAACCTAAATAAAATGCTTCTGCCAATGTTTTCTTGTTCCTATAGGAGACAGAAAAAAAACTACAGAGGTAATTTTTACCTCTGCTGAATTGATGACCATTTCCTTGATTAATCTTATCTTCAGGACAGATCAGGTTCTATCTCATTTACACTCTTTAGAAATGTACCTCTGACTGAGAAATCAATATAATCTTTCAATACACTTTATGTTACTTTTCAAAGCTCTGATTGATATTAAGTGGACGAATAGCATAATCAGAATGGAAGGAGATGCCAAATCAGCATTCTAATCCTATTAAGTTTGCAAAAACTGAAAGAAAAACAAAGAAGTGGAATTTTCATGATTTCTTATTTAGTTTTGGTTTGTGACTTCTGGTTTAGCTGTTTTGGTCTATATATCTCTATGGGTATCAATCTGTATCATGGAAATAAAACTAACTAAAAAGGAAAGCTTAATTAAAAAACAAACCAACAAACACACATGTTGGTAGCCATCAATCTCCAAAAGCATATTATCTGTCAATATTCAACATTTCAAATTTCAGTCTTTACAATATATCATAATGAGTTGAATTTTTGGAAGCTTTTGTCAGAATCTCCTCCAAATCCAGTCAGGTTGTTGCAGAAAATTAAAGTAGAAGGGAAGGTGAAAAATGTTCAGCAGGACTCAGATCAACCTCCAAATTCAAAACTGAAGAAACCAAAGATGCCAGTTTTACAATTTCACTGGCAGATCTCACTGAAAGATTTTGTTTCAAGGTATTCTTCAAAATATAAAAAGAGCAACACGAATGATTTTTTTTAATACTCTTGCATTGAGTCACTTTAATAAAACCAAACATGAAGTTTGACTAAGTGATTCTCCTTGAATTCTGCCACAGAGTGCATAAGAATAACAAGATAGAGCAAATAAAATTCAATACTAGTCAGGCATCAATAATATTATGATCATAATTCAATCCATATTCATGAAAAGGGGAAGGTGATAGAGATATGGAGACTTCAGACTAAACTGAGCTAATTAACATCATTAAATTTACACAGGATAAGGCATTTTAAGGGACACTTCTTCCATTCTGAATTTTTATAAGCACCAATTAAAACTAAATTTTAAGGCCTTAATAAACAGAAATTGAAGAAGACACCATGAAATTTTCAACCAGTAATCTCACTTAACACAACATAAAGAGAATACTGTAATTTTTTTTTTAGCATGTGTGAGTGGAAGAGTATGGTTACTTAATATGAGTGTGTGTACCAGTCTGCCTGGAAAAAAAGAAAAAGTTTGTAGCACTGCATTTAGAAAACAGATGGACAAGGTATTAATTGAAAAGTGCATGGCAAGGACTGCAATAAAAGACACAGGCAGTATTCTTCAGCTGAAGAGAGATGAAGAAATCTGGTTTACTTGGAAGAGGAGGATACTGAAAAGGGGTTTTCTGGAGAGGTTTCTGCTGTCTCTCCAGATACAATGGAGCATTTATTTTGGAAGAAAAAAGGTTAAGCACAAGTCATCTGACTATTATGCTGTACTACACACAACTGTTGGCAAAAATGTTTTCATGATCTTTCCTTGTCTCTGCCAAAAGAAAGAACTCCAGATCTGGGGGTCTGAGGCTAATTTATTTCAGTATTTGAATTTGTCTAAGGAAAGCAAATAATGTAGTTAGGGCTAAAGTGAATTCTTTGTGCTTGTTTAGTAAACTGAGAATACTGTCATTCCCACAGCTTTGTCTCAGTGGTGTGTGTTTATATTCTTTCAATTTCCTATCTATTTTTCAGGGCAGACTATTTCCCAAGCATAAAGGAATGATTTTAACCTGCTGCAGAGCTCATTCCATCATCTCTTCTACATGGCTCAGACTCTTTCAATGAAACTTTGGAAAGAGTATGGATTTCCTCATTTTACACATAATTTACGTTGCAGTGATTTCATTTAGCTGAAACCCTCTTTACAATTTTTAAAGCTCTATACATATTTCCTAATAAAATAAAAGATCCAGGAATCTTAAAAAAAAATGGAAAAGCAGGTCTATCAGAATTTCTTTTAGCTTCTTCAGTATGGAACATAGAAATATTTAGCCTCCAGTATTTCAGTTTGAGGGAAATATAATGATGCTTTTATACACACATGACATAAAAGCATAGAAAGACATAATGTTCATACACAGAAGGACAAAATGCTCAATTTTACTGCAGAATCACCTTGTTTTTACTAGACCAAAATTGCTTTTTACACCACCACAAAGCTCTTGTTAGGAATTTTCATGTGTATTCAAAGGCTATTTTTTCTTCAGTTCCATTACCATGCTGAAAAACAGTGATATAAAAAGATAAAAACACAAAAGAAAACAAACAGAAAACACACTCCACCATCACCAAAAAAAAAAAAAA